>VRYO01002355.1:10883750-10923651 GCA_009812075.1 Sialia sialis
AGTACAAAGAACAAACCCCAAACACTGACACAGAGTCAGAGTACCACCTGACACCCTGTCAGTCAGGGTGTTGGCAGCAGTCCCATTAAATGGTGGCTGCAGTCCTCTTGCAGTGACAGATGTGGTTCAGTTGAAGCAGGGGTCCTGTAGAAAGGGTGCAGTTTCCTTCTGAAGGTTCAGTGATGATATGGAGAAGTCTAGTTTTCCTCTGAAAATCCAGTAGAAAAAGGGCACCTTGGTGTCCCAAAATTTCAGTTTTTATCTTGGTAAGAAAGGCTTGGCTCTTCCCCTTGGCTGGAGCATCTCTCAATGGGATTAATTTTATCAGCCACACAATGGGACTCAATGGGTCATCAGCAGAAGATAACTCCTTGGAGGAAGGATGGGTTGTGAAAAGATAAAGAACCATACCCCACCTGGTTTCAATGGATGGCCCATGAGCAGAATATCTCCCACAGAGATAAGGATCACTGCCCTCACCCAGTCTCAAAAGATACATTTTATCACATCCTGTATTACAACCCAAGACACCTACATTTATTATACTTTTTCCTAAAGAATGACTGGGAACATCTGCTGATACCATATAGTGGCACAAGTTTTTTCCCAAGTTGTTTCATAAGAAAAGTGACTTAAAAACACTCTCATTCAAATCAAATTGTCTTTTCAAGTTCAACTCTTCCATTTTAACAGATGCTAGGGAAGAAGTAAAGTGGGATTTTCTGAAGGGGTTAAAATTAAGTTTTCTTTCCTCTTCACTCACTCTTCCCATTCCTAGATTTTCTGAAAAGCACTTGAGCTCTAATGCTACCTAACAAGTTAAATGTTACTGTTTTATTAATAGTAATATCATAACACTGTGCTGTGACAGTGTATTTAAACCAGTTTACTAAGCCTGGAGCATAGAATAATGGCAATTAAGAAACAAGTTTATGCACTATTGTTAGCTCTCAGTCTGAAGATGATTTACAGGACTGCACCATTAAAATGCCTGCTGTCACCCTGTAACACATCATCAAAGTAGGTCAGGCGTGTCTAGTTCTGAGATGGACATATTTCAGAACGTAAATGTCCCTCAGTTAATACTGTTATGGAACTCGTGGGCTGGGCAAAAAGAAAAGCTTATCTACAAGAGTGATACTTTGTTCCACAAAAAAAAATAAAAAAAAAAAAAGGAAAAAAATTGGAAATAAATCTTTTTTGGGTTTGTTTTTTTTTTCTATACAAGCAGAGAGAAAATGTTTACATCCATCAAAATCATTTTAATTTATTCTGGGATTTTAAATAGAACCTGATCTTCTTAAATGTTCACATCCTACTTAGGCAGTTTCAAAATCCTTCCTTCATGCACAGAGAAGCTGACTGATTGACAACATAATGACTTGAATCTTTTATTGGGCAAACAGGATCACCACAGGCAAGGGATGAGGCCAAGAGTTTTCATTCTTTCTCTTATGTGCCTCAATCCTCACTTGGAGGGAACCACTTAATAGTCGAAAGGACTTTTTATCTTGCAAACCAGTGTGATTTCAATCTTTTTATTAGCAAGAAAGATAGTGAACATATAGAATGGTCTACAGTTTCTAAAAATAATGATTTGTAGTGATCCTGAGCAGAAGACCATTTGTATATAGAAGAGTTAGTGAGCCACAAAACACATAACCTGAGTAGGATGAGACCTATGCAGTGTGGTGCTGTGCCATGTAGAGTTTAGCCTCAGGTCAGTGTGTGCTGGACAAATCTCTTGCCTGCAGGGTAACTTCAGCCTGCTCATTATAGAGGAGAATTCTGCAGGTAACTCCCCTTTGGTTCCAGCAATTACACCCCCTGCATCACCTTGCCTGTATCTAAAAGTGCAGCACAGCAAGAAGTTGTCATGTAAACATCCTCTCTGTTGGACTGTAAAAATGATGAACAGAACTATTTTTCAGTAAGGGAACTGAATAACAGCTCAAATGACCAAAATGGGGCAACCCTTTCTATAGAAGGGCCTGCATGATGTTCTGCAGAGCTCAGGGTTCCCATTATCTGAAGGGATATAAGATTGCAAGAAAGGCAATAAAGCTGATGAAAGAACAAAATTTATGAGAAGTGTCTGAAAGGACAGCTACCTTAAAGGATGTTGTAGTGAGGTGGAGGTTGGACTTTTCTCTCGAGTAACAACTGACAGGATGACAAGAAATTATCTCAAGTTGCACAAGAGGAGGTTTAGATTGGATATTAAGCAAAAATTCTTCACTGAAAGAGTGGTCAATTGGAGCAGGCTGTCCAGTGAAGTGGGGGAATTACATCCCTGGAAGTGCTCAAAAACAGTCTAGATGTGTTGCTCAGGGGTGTGGTTTAGTGATGAAGATGTTAGTACTAGGTTAACAATTGGAATCAATAATCTCTGAGGTCTTTTCCAATCTAAATGATTCTGTGATTCTATGAATATCTATACTATTCTCTCCTCATCATTGTGCTAGCTCTCAAAAATAGTATTTTAAATGATATCTTAATGATACAGATTTTATAGAGTATTATTTACTTTCTTATTTGACATCTGTTCTTTTGAGGTGTGAGTTTCAAAGACACTTCTCAGCATTTATTTACAATTTCATGTAGGAGTACTATTTTTCTCACTCAACATATATTGCTGTAGAACAATTAGGAAATTAGTGTGTAGGGGAAAAGATGAATCTCTAATTAATGGAGCTTTAATTAATTAAGCTAATCTAATTAATCTACACTTTTGCTTTGACTTTTCTGCAACACCACATCTTCTAAGCTTTAGATATATAATTCTAAGGCAGTGGTGCAAGAAGGCAGCTTGATGGAATGAAAATGAAAGAAAGAGATAAGAAATATGCAACACTGAAATTGGCTGCAGGTGAAGTTGTGCCTTGAGGTTTTTCAGTGGAATCTGTATCCATATGGACAAAAATGATACATTATCACCTGAGGCAGAATCAAAAGAATATTGGAAGTATTTTCAAGCCACTAGTTAAAAATAGGTGCTTTGAAAGAATACAAGGACAACTCAATCACCCCTCACTATAAAAAGTCGAAAGAAACTTCTCTTTTTTATTTCAAGAACACTGCACACAGACAGATGAAAGTTTATAGTATAGCACCTAAAAGAGAAATGGGCTATGTATCAACTCTTCCAATAGAATCCAAACAAGAAAAACAAGAGATTTCTGTTGAGAAAAACAAAAAATAAACAAACAGGGAAATATATCTGCCAAGGTCTTCTGGGACTGTACCAATATTACTCATCTGAGGAATAATGATTCTTCCTGCCCCGAGTAGAACTAGTCACATTCAAAATACTAGGAAAAGGGAATCCTAAAAAGATACCTAAACCGAGCACTTGATCACAAATCTGTAACTAAGGATGAGACCAGGTCCACCAAAACATCCCACCCTGAGACACAGACTTAATGGCCAGGTTTCTCTCTTTATTATTTTCCCCAATACTTTTGTTTGGCCAGTTAAATTGTCAGACATGTTTGGGGAGAAAAACCTGAAACACTCTGTCATTTCCAAGATTTCCTCCATATTTTACATCTTTATCTTTAGCCAGACACTATTGTGTTCTGACAGGGATAGTCTCAACATAAAAAAAGAGAAATGTAAATACAGAAGCAAGTACAAATGATTTTATGAAGAATATTCATTTTTGAAGGAACTTCAAGAAAGGGAGATAGAACACCATCTCAGGAATTAAGCTGCCATGGGACAATCGTTATTCCCAGATCCTGAGGGATGGCAAGCTCACAGTTTGTGCTTAACAATGCAGTAAAAAAACCCAAATGTGGGTGAACATCCAACTCAAAATGAAACTCTGTGAATAGATCACTTTTGTTGACCATAACCCAGACAAAGAAGAAGAAACACAACAAGGAATCTAAAATGCTGTCTGAAATTTTTCTCAAAGTCAGAGCAGATAGAAAACAATCTCTGCACTGCAAGAAAGGCAAAAGCAGAAAGAGCATTTGGGGAAAGAGATAAGACTGACAGTGTAGATTATTACTTTCCAGTGTTCAAAAACACCCGTCAAGTTTGAAAAATTTGGAAGGAAAATGACCATAGTGGGAAAAATTCTTCATGGGGAATGATGGGTATTATTACCTTGGAGGCAGTATCAGTCTTAAGGAAAAGCAAATATTGAATTGAAGCCGGCAACAAGAATACAAAGCCACAAGTTGCCAGAATAGTGCTACCTAAACTGAAAGAGAAGTGAGACTGAACTAAGGCAAAAGACTATTTTCTCCAGCATGAACGGAGCATTTGCACATGTGACAGAAGAAAAAAGACATCTTTTAAAATTTTACCTGGGAGAAGTGCCCATCTGAAGGGTATTCAGCATGACCATCAGTTTTCTTTCATTTGCACACTGCACAAATATTATAATTGAGTGAGTCAAAGAAAAATCTTACATGGGGAGTACTTAGTTGAGAGGATAATGTCCAGAATGAGTATTGCTACTACATTAGTCACACCTCAGAGAATGTCTCACTCGCCCTAGGAATATGGCTGGAAAAGCTCAAAGCAAGAAATGAAAACTAGCAGAAGCCAAACATTCATGATACAGAATTAAATAAATAAAATAAAAATTTTAAAAAGTAATAGTAAATAAAATTTAAAAAACAAAAGTAAAAAAGACCAGAAATTTCCTTGTCTATATTGTCTTAAAGAAGTACAGTTGTTATATATTAAGTGAATATTTTCCACTGCCTACAAGAGCCAAAAATTCCAGAAGAGTTGCTTGATACTAAATGTTTCCCTGTACCTCTTACATCTGCAGTGGTCTGGCACATGTCTTTAAAAACACATACATGGTGCATATTCTACACTCCCTTTCCAGTATGCTCTTTCTCAAACTGCCATTTGGTTTAGGTCCATCAATAAAGCTGTTTAAGCAGAAAACACACATATTTTTCATGGGCTAGAGTATATGAACATCTGTATAGGTGACATTTTGATATAAAGTTGGAGTAAAGGGGGAAAAGTGTATGACCAGAGGCTTCAGTTTTAGAAAGAACTCAAGCTGTTAGGTTATATCTATCTTAAACAAAAATACATATTTATTCTATGTAAGTAACAGTTCTAAAAGCAATTATTACAGCAAGAGGACTAGTAAACTATAACTAAGGTTAAGGCTACTACAGGTATCACTTGCTCAAAAGACAGTAAGATTAATAAAGATTTCCCAAGTATTGTGAATCATGCATGGAAAGCTATATTTCATCTAAGAATGTCAATCCACAGAAAGAGCTACTACTATGTCACAATGACATAAAATAAAAATTTTAAATTACCTTTTTGAGAAATTAGGTAATTAAATTAAGCTATCAGAAGCTCTCCCTACTTTATAAATATAGTAAAAATTGTATTAAATATAACATCCAGATTTGCTATTCCCCTCTAAAATACACTGCAATTGTGCAGTGAAGATATTACCTTTTTGAGTTTCTTATCAAGGGTCTCAGTGGGAAATTGCAGGCCTTAAAAATCTGTTTATGGAGCAGCTTATGTTAGAACCTGAGAAACAATGAATTCCAGTTTAGGAGATTCCAGTTTGAAATCTAGATCCACTCACATTCTTCTTTCAAACAGATGAAAATAAAGAACCTCCTAAACATTTCATTATTATGACCTTATATCTTTTTATTTTACATAACACATTTTCATATTTGTTTAAGATTCCAGAGTTGTTGTTGTTTTTTCTTACACAGATACATCATGGCTTTCTTTCTGAGTCTGACTGTTAAAACACAGCCCAACACAAAGATAAAGAAGCATTCAGAGCTTCCTATAATTAAGCCACTAAGACTGTTTCCACAGAAGCCTTTCATTCCCATGGAAATACTCTGATCCAAATAGACAAGCATCAGTTTTACAGACAGAGAAAACTGGATCACCCATGATCTCATTGAACCGCTGAAGAAAAGAGATTATTGGTACGAACAGCCTGGGACGTAGCCACATGTTCAAAGGAGGAGCACAGATGCTTCAGCAGCAGTCAAAGAAATTCCAAAATTAGAGGAAAATAGAGTTTAAATGATATACCTTAAATTCAGAATAGATCCCTATGGTCATAGCATAACCTTTCCTATAATGCAGGTTGCAGAAACTTCTCCAATAATCTTATCTCTGAATTTATAACATCTGTCTGCACTGCAACATCTTTTCTACCCACCCCCCTCATACACACACTTTAAAAAATCACACAACTCCCTTCACAGTTGTCCTCTGCTAAATTCTTGATTTGGCAGCATAAACTGCAGAGTTATCCAAACCAAAAGATTTTTCATGGAATTGTGGCATTTAAACAACTTTAAAGCATTTCCTGATTTCCTTTCCTCTCCCTGACTTTCATCTAATTAACTGCTAGAACTAGTTTTTTATTTCACTTCAGAGGAATTTAACAGATATGAGCAATCAAAAGATGATAAATAGCCATTAGTGTGACTCTTCCAGAGCTACTATAAACATTTATGTCTGGATTTGTGATGATCACTCACTCCTAAGCCTTGGGGGATAAAAAGGATCAATTTTTCTTTTACACTGAAATACTCAGGGTCAAGAAATAATTATTTCCAGGTTTTTCTAGAAACAATAGTAATGAAGAACCTACTTGATGTTGAAGATGTTTAAATTTTCCCAGTATACTGAGGGGAAAGGAGTACCATGCAACTAAAGAAAAAAAAGAGAAAAAGCCAGCAAGAACAAGTGAGAGAGGGAGAACAAGACAAAGACTTTCTATTTTAACATTTTAGAAGTGTATATGTTCTTTGGCATGAAAATAATCTCTCTGAGGAGATTAGGTGACTCACTGGGATTTTCCCTAAAATGAGTTCTTTGTAGCAAAGAGACAAAACACCTCACCCTTCACAAAAATTACCCAGAATATCCATGAAAATTTAATGTACTATTGGCATAAATCTCAAGCACGCACCATGCTAGGAACTACTGATTAAATATCATGCAGAAAAACAAGTATTTTGAGCAGTTTCTGCCAAGGTATTTCTTACACAACTTAATGTGCAAACATTGCTGGCCCATTACTGCTAAGAAATGAGGAATTTTAAGGACTATTAAACACTCTGCAAATAGATCAGCTGAAAGTTATTCAGCACAGGTGTTCTTATAATTAGGTAACATTGGAAAAATGCAATGTTCAATGGTCCTTGTACTTTGCCCTTTTTCCTGTGTAGAGATGAATATTACCATTCATAATTAACCAAAATCTCTGTTCCAATAGAAATAAACATTGAGTGTAAAAGACCTACACTTTATTTTTATGCCATTTCAAACTAATATTTTTTAAAATAAAATTTATTTTATTTAATTCATAGTTAAATTTACTAAATTTTACTGGAAACAAAAGTGTTCAGATAGTGGGAAGAGCTTGTTGGGGTTTTTCCCCATTTCATCTAACCAGAATGGTTTCAGTAAGCACAGAAAATGTCACTATTCCATGTTTACTATAGTATAAATTTCATATTTACTAGTAAAACCTTTTTATACCAAAGGACACAAGTTAGTCGCTGGAAAATTAAAAGGGTTGTTAGTGATCCATTAAAAATATTTAAAATTAAAACCACAGTTATTCCATGTAGAAAAACCTAGAATTTGTATTTTAATGAGCTTGACAGTAGTTATGAGTTCTCACAAAAATTTCAGGCCTGAAATGGTGAATATTCAGTGAACCTGCTTCCAGACAGCTAAAGTTTCAGTGGATTTACAAACATATCTTTTTTTTGTTCAAGTATATTTATTCATTGCATTTATTTACTTATTAAACAACCATCTAGACAGACCAATTTCTTTCACAAATAGTTTACACTGCATGTGTTTCATTCTGGTAATAGGATCACTAGTACTTTTATTTAATCAAGGGAGTAGCTACATTTTGGAAATTATTACAGAGCTGTGAGGTTAAAAGGTACAGCTAACTTGAAAAAATATACATGTAGAAGATAACATGTTCAGATGAATTCCACATGAAAGACGATGAAAGGCTTTCAGGCTTTGTTTTGAAATTTGGTAGGAGAGATTGAGGAGAGGAATTTCAGGGGTGAGGGTGGTGTTTGAATGCGTATTACACAGCTTTGATTACTGTTAAAAGAGGATATTACCTGCAACTGATACATGTGTTACTAAGAAAAAGCACTTTTCTCAGCATGTGTTTGATATTCTGCAAGTCAAAACTGCATTTAAAGATAATGGAAGTGGTCAAATAAAATAAGAAAAAGTGAACAGAAGCAGAAAGAAGCATACTTAGTAATTATATACTTGTATGTTTCTCTATTCAAAGATCAAATAAAGAGTCTGCAGATCTTGAACTGCAGTGTAAAGGTACTGGACGGTCTCTTCAACATCTGTTAGTTTAAAGTCACTGAGCACTATCTTCAAAGTGAGACTATAAGAACACACTCTTGGAAGCATATGAGTAAAATATAAACATGCATGTAAGTCAATGTGGAATGCAACATATTCATATATACTACAGCATATTTAATCTCATATACTCTAATTCTATTAGGATCACACATAGTATAATGATACAGGTTTTTTCAGAGACCTAATACACAAGAAATACTGCAGCACACTGAGGTTTGTTTCATGATAAGCTGCTTGATACTTCCTCTCAAAATTCTGTGTTGCAAGAAACATGAATTGTCCTGCTATTCAAGGATGTATGAAAGGAGGTCCAAGAGTCCCTCCTGCCTTTGAGCTCAGCACGGTGTTACCAAGGAATGTTTGAGGATAGGCACGTCCCAATGTAAACATTTGAGAGAATAAAAACAAGAGGAATAAAATCTTGATGTCATAATATTATATCTAAATTATATATACACACATATATAATTTTATCCCCATTTATAATTTAAACATTTAAGCTTCTCTGAATGGTTATTCTGTTTGGGGATTGTAGTTAAGGCTTTTTCTTTGTTTGATTTGGTTTGGTCTGCTCCTAGGGTTTTTTTTCAGGATTTTTTTTGTTGTTTTTTTGTTTTCTCTGTTTTGTTGGTGGTTGGTGGTTGCTTGTGGTTTGTTTCTTTTTTTCATTCTTTGTTTTATGGTTGTGTTTTTGTTTTGTTTTTTGTCATTTTGTCTTTTGCTTTTGTTGCTTGTTTGTGGCTTTTTTGTGGATTTGTTATATATAGAAAAACCCCAATGGAAATGGGAGTGCATCTAACACCAATGCGGGATCACTTCAGAACTCTCTATATAGAAAATGAAACTGATTCACACATGTCTTTGATTTTGGTTGTGCATTCCAAAAGTGCAACAGATTTCAAGAAAGTAAGCTTGCCTGCAGTTATAGTATAAATAATAAACAATCCACCAGAAACCAGTGCTATTTCTTCCGTGTGAAGATAGGACATGAAAGATGATGCAGACATATAATTTGCAAATAGATGAAACTAATGAAATTCTTATTAAAAGTCTAAATACATAGACCAAGTATATATAACAAGGGAAGAACATCATAAAGGATAATATTTTTTTTAGTTAAACACCAAGAGATGAATCCTCTTTCCGAAGGATAAACATGATTACAGAACCAGTGGGTTTTGTAAATTTTGTGCAATAAAATAATTTAAATTACTGAAATATATTTGTGGCATTTACCTAAGCAGTTACATTTCAAGATTAAAACAGCTTGCAAGAAACTGAAGACTTGCATTATTTGCCATTCTCAAACACTTAGCTCCATAAAAGTCTCACAGAGGTACAGAAGGAGGTACATCTTTTATTTTTTTTATACAGAATCTATTCCTTCAGAGTGAAACTATCTATCCTCTTCAAACACGGACAATCCCTGAGAACTCAGGGGAGCTTCAGGACAGAGAGGAGAAAAAGGAAAACCCTTAGTAAACCGCAGAAAGTGATATTAGAACATTTAAAAAAAGATATTAAAAAAATTAAAAATATTTTATTAAAAAAATGCAGCTTGCTTTCTCTAGAACTTATCTTCACACCATAAGCAGTTACCTTATGGGATTTCCTGTGCAGTGGAGATCACAAAGCTCAAATACCTCAGTCTCTTAATAACCACATATTTTTAGGTTTAGGAGGGAATTTCCTGTCCTGTCCCATACAAAATTATTTATTTTCTTTCTTGATTTCACATTAAAATTTAAATTCTTAGGTCTTTACATCAAATTAAGTTCTAAGTGACTATTTGAACTTCTCTTTTGTTCTCCAATTCGGAATTCCTAGACTTGACAGATTGAAGTAGTTCAAGCAAAAATAAGGTAGAAGTGGATCTATTACGATGAAAAGAGAGAAGTAGGTTTTTAGCTTTTCGGGAGCTGAGACATGCATCATGTACACTCTAAATCATGACAGGGAAAAGAGCTTAGTGCTGCAGAGATGGATACTCACTCCTTGTCTGTTCAACAGATGTATGGCCTTACAAACTATCTTCACAATTCCTATAAGCCAAAAACATTTCCACAGTCCTATAACAATACTAGAACTATAGCTGTGGCTTTTCTTATTGGGATGATGATGCGCTGTGAGACAGCTGAAGAGCATAACCAAAGTCAGACTCACTTTGTGAAATGCTAAATTATACTAGACAGTGTAGCAAGCTCCCTGTGTCATAAAATTGGCAAAATCATAAATAACCAACACAGGATGCGCATGGAACTGATGGAGCCAGTCCAGAGGCCACAAAGATGATCAGAAGGCTGGACTCCTCCCATGAAGACAGGCTGAGAGACTTAGAGAAGAGAAGGCTCCAGGAAGAATTTATAGCACATTTCAGTACTTAAACAGGGATAAAAAACACTTCTCTCTGTTACTGAAAATTTTATGTGTGATAACCCTTTAAACTCTTGCAATTCAAAATGAGAAGGAGGACTCCTATTACACAGACTGAATGCCTATGGAAAATAGTACAGAGAGAGGTTTATTGCATCTATTTAGAGCTGAACACTGGTATACAAAGACATTGAAGTCTTCATTGCATAGCTGCTTAGGACTGAACTACAGCTGTCTATTTTGATATGACAGAGATTGGCATTATGAATAATTTTAATTTCTGTCCTAATTAATTAACAGAAAGAGAAGATAACATTTTATTATTAACTGCATGCCCTGAATGAAGAGAATCTGTGAAAGCAGTCCACTGACTGATGTTAAAAAAAATAGTAAGTAACAGGAATACCATTTACATTCCTAAAATCTGCAGGCAATCACAATGAATTCTGTCAATGACTTTATTACTTATTGACTTTGATTATTAGAGAAGGAAACAGAAACAACCAGCAGCAGATGAGATGAATGAAATGAAAATTTCACTGTTGGAGTTGTCTGCAAGATATTATATTTGCAATATCGTTACTTCGAAGAAATAGAACCACCAGACTTCTCAAGCCTTGATTTAGCTTCTTTTTACTGGATTACAAGTAGCTCTGAAAATATTTTGCTTGGTCTACTAGTAAGACAGAGCCTGTCCTTTTCCCTCCATTACAATGTCCATACTCCTCCAGCACAGAACACCAGAGGGAACTTGGGTGCAGTGGGCAATGCAGAGTACCAGCTGGGAATGACAAGGAGATGTTGCTTTCAACAGGGACTTGCTATATTTATCTAACTTTGTCCCCTTTCATCTTGCCCTGAAATATCTGAGCTCACACTTGTAATTCCCATTATCTGCTATGTTGTAAGGTATTGTAGGAATATTTTCTCCCCTCAAAATCTTTCTTTATTGGCCAAATTGAATGTTTTAACTTTAACAATGAACTAGCATTGGTTTTTATTTCGAATGAGACTTGCTTCCTTTTTTCTTATTTTCCTCTTTCTCTCCTCTGATTCTATTGAGTCTAGAGGTGCTCCAAATAGTGAATTATGCTCTACATGGAATGCATTAGATTCAGTTTTGGTTTTTTTTTCCTTAGACTGGAAGTGAAATTTAATGAAAATTTGATCTGAGCATTTTCCAATTTTTTATCATCCAGACAAATCCTGGAATAAAGATGAAATCCTAAACACAGAGAATTCTATACCAAAGGTTATTCCTCCTTGGAAAGTTATTCCAAAAAGCCTTTATTCTTGGATTAGATACCTCGTACAAGGTAAAAGCAACTTAAAGAGTATTTTAAGACTGTTGATCCCTATTGACTGTGTTGTTGAGGTAGAGGTTCTCTTCCCTTCAACAAAGACACTTTTACTGCCTCAGCTAATGCATATATTGCATAGTATTGTAAAGTAGTTCTGTGATAACCTTTACTAGCAACTCTGCCAAAACCTAAGAGCCCCAGATCTCCCAGTCTGATGAATTTAATAAAGCTTTAAGGGTTTGGGGTTTTTTTAGCTTGACCTTGTCTCTCCAAGCATTATTTTACTTACTAGGAAATCTATGCCCTGAGGCTTTGTTAGCTTGACACTGAAATTTTATGATCCTTTTGCAGTTCTCAGAAAAACGTTTGATGGGGAGGAGTGGGAAGGAAATGCCAAAGTAGGAAGAGATTATTCTAGTAATATCTGAGGAGAGTAAATGTACTTTGTGGTAGAGACACCATGGTAACTACCACATAGTGTAGAAAATAATTCATATCCTTTCTGTGTCTACTGCTTTCACACAGCCTGCTTTCACAGATTTTCAGTCTGCATACACATATTTAAAACTTTTGGGAACATAAACCAATGATTAGCAATCATCATATAATAGATTTTTTTTTTCTTCTCTACTGATGCTTATTGTAAAATTGTTCAGGTGCAAGAACAAAAAAAATGTTAATTGTTTTTAATTGTCAGTAGTAGCATAACAATGCAAAAAAAAATCTACCTTTAATTTAAACAGCAAACTGACTTTTAAAAATTCTTAGATGTAAAATTCATCTAAATAAATCAATTGTAATGTTATTATCAATTATGTATGTTAATGGATGTTTAATTTTTTTCCATTGACCAAAAATTTATCATTTGAAAATAAGGAAACAAAAGTAACTGTCTTTTTAGATCAAGTCCTAATACTTTTAGCAAACTTCAAAGCAGATGTCTGGACATTTCCCTAGTTCTCTAGTCGTGTACCCTCTGAGTTTCCTCTTTTGCTAGTTTTTAGATTACTATCCAACTGCAACTTGGTATTCATGAAATGTGGCCATTTTACTTCTGAATAAAGCAATCATTCCAGACTTCATTTATTAACACAAAACATATTTTTAAAGATTCTTGAATGCAGTCTGACTGATAGACTATTAACCTTAGAAACTCTCTGATTTTGATGGTGCATCACATGCATTTTGTGATGCATCATATAAAATTAATAAAAAGTGACTTGTAAAGACAAACAAATTGCATTGCCTTCCTGTTTCTGCTTTTTTTCTCTCATATGTAAGCAAGTTCCGAAATGTATCTTTTACTTTTTTTCCTGCTTGTTTTGTGCTTTGCAATACAATGAATATCAATGTTGGATTCGACCTCCAGGATGACTTCTTTGAGGTATGAAAGAACCAGAATATGAGGTGTCTTAGCTCATCTAACATGTGAATTTTTAAACAAACAATGTTTTTGCCAAATGTTCGTAAAACTGGCTAGAGAAGTTAAATAAGCCCCAAATAAAACCAAAAGAAGTTGTTCGGGTTCTAGGTTTGGAGACATTCTTCTTTTACTACAGCAGGAGTGTTTTCCCTGCGATTTTCTCTATATAACACTGCACAGTAAAAGGAAATTTTCATCAAGAAACAGGTGCTAAATAAGACTTCAGAAAGCATTTCTAAATGCTTTCACTCTACATCCACTCAATGACCCTATCCAATCTTTATGCAAACTTTTAGCTTTGTTATTTATTAAAATTAAGTAAGCTATATCCTGCAATCTGCTTACTCAGAGGAAATGGGAGAAGAGGAAAATTTTCTCTCAAAAATGATTGAAATTAAGATTCACATGTTAACCACTGGGCAGTGATTCAAAAATTTAGTTTGTGTGTGAACAAGTCAGCTTTCCATACATGATGTTAACTATTAAAACCAGAACATGTGGACTTTACCTTTCACTGCCAAATGAATAAACAAATTCCTTCTACCTTTAAGATGTTTTTAAACATATTTTATACAACAAGCTTCATATAACAGAGTATTTACACTTGGAAGAGGAATTTTCTAAATGTTTGGCTATAAAAGATAAATCCTTCCATTTCATTAAGTATTTTAAAGGGATGTTGAAACATTATATTGGTCTTACTGTGGAGGAAGAGACTTTTTCTGTTTCAGGTTTGAAAAATCAAGAGTAAGGTGAACTCCTCCTGATTTTTTAATGGTGATTTTTTTATTTTCTTACTTAATGTTTTTTTGACAGATTTCTCGCAATGTTGGGGAGAAGGCAAAGCGGTACATCAACATTTAAAAGAAGACTGGGTTTCATGGGTCTTTTAGCTTGAAATAGAAATCTATTAAATATTAGAAGATAGAACAACATATTATTTTGATCTATGAGGGTGTAGCCATGTATAAGATATAGCAATATGTAAATATCTACGCCTACAAGTGTAACATAGAAAATTGAAAATTATGTACACAAGTTCATCCATCAAAATATCAAAATACTGTATGTATTCTTGCAGCTCCTGTCTGCCTTTTCTGTGCAGTTGGGTCCTGGGACCCCACAGAAAGCAGGAAAACCTCAGGAGTTTTCATGATGATTAAACAGCCCTCATTCCCAACCAGACCTGAGGCTCCTTCCCAGTCTCAGAAGGATGGGAGGGCTGTCACTTATCACAGGTAAAGGAGGCACATTTAGGTTAAGTTCAGGCTGAGGCTCTTTAAGTGACAACCCAGGAGACCCAGAGAGACCATCCTCATTTAGTCAAAGTGAAACAAAGGTCTTAATTGCAGAACAAACCAGTAGGGAATGACAAGTCAGAGCCATGTGAATTGAGAGAAGCAAGAGAGTAAATTCACACTCATAAGCCGCACCTAGACATAAGCCGCACCTAGACATAAGCCGCACCTGGCTCTAAGCCGCACTTCTGAGTAGTCGGAAAGACCATGGAATTAGTCCATAAATAAGCTGCACTGGGTGATAAGTTGCATTTTAAAAAAAAAAAAAAGCTAGGATCCATGTGCAACAAAGTAACAAGTTAGTAACAGAATTGCGCAATCTCCCTGTTTGCTATCAGGTGCTCAATTTGCAAACAGTTTTCACAGACTGGAAAAGCCTTTAAACGCAGCCCCAGGCACCCTCCCCGTGCTGTGGGCCACGGCACTCCCGCCTCTGGCACTGGCTGCCGCGGCGCTCTGCCTGCTCGGCAGCGGGAGCCCAGCGGCTTGTCAGGCTAAACCGGCGGCGGCTCGCTGCCCACTCACCAGTGGCTCCAGCTCGCCACCCACCCAGCAGCGGCTCCGCGACAGCTTCCTGGCCAGCCGGCTCGCACTTCCGGGTTGGCATTTCACCAGAATTTGTCCATAAATAAGCTGCACCTTGTGATTAGCCGCACTTCCAGGATCGGCTTGATTCTTCAGTGAAATAGGTGCAGCTTATCAGTGTGAAATTACTGTAATAAAAAATTAAAGGTGCACCCTAAGCTGAAGGACTTGTTTATTTGTGTGACAGCTGCCTAAACCAACCAAGAGTTACATGCCTGATATTTGTTGGAGTAAAAAGGTAATGTATCGGTTTTTTATCAAAAGTCAAAATTACTGATTTCAATCCATTCCTGTGCTCTGCTGCCCACAAAGACTTGGGTGTAGACTGACACAACAGATCCAGCTGTGCAGCACATACTGTCTGTTAAATTACAATTTAGATGCTGTTCCTGTGAGCAAATTAACAAACTTGAGATTTTTGTAATAAATCCTCTTCAAACATTTCCACAAACTACTCTGCTTAATTCAGTGCAGTTATCTTTAAAACTCTGTTTGAAATACAAACCAGCCCTAATTAGCTTTATTCACATTATAACAATCAGAAATTTGAAGCAATTGAAGATACTAAAAAGGGGACTATTTAATTTATAATAGGTGCTATAAGGTAGTCTGGACTTCCCTCAGGATTCCTGTCTGGCTTTGTTATCATGAAGTGACCTTAAGCGGCTGTTATATTCAAGCTGGAGAACGGCGGCAATATCTATATTTCCAGGGGAATTCTTTGTGGGTGAGCAGATCAAATGCTTAACAGCTAAAGCTCAACACCTGCAAATCTTGGCAATTTGGATCCATGTCAACTCAAAGGGAGGAGGGGGAAAATGCCTCTTGTCACAGTCATCAAAATTGCTGCTCTTGTGAAAGTGTGCTGAGATTGAGGTTAACTTAGGAGTGGAAACATGGAGTTCTCAGGTATGTTCATGGGAAGATCAAGAAACAGAAACATTTTAGAAGAATTATCTGGATATAATAGGACAATCTTGCAGTGTGACAATTACATTCTTGCATCTATTAAGCTTATCTTCTCAAAATAGTATGACTTCTACAGCTTTTTTATGCTTCACTGACAAAAGTGTGTTTGGGGGGTTTTTCTAAGGTTCAGTGAAATAATAGATAAAGAGACCCATTTAATTGAATCCAACTCTGTGTTGCTGATTCAGTTTCTTGTTTCACCACAGAAAAATGGAAATTAATAGTAAATGAAATTTGTTTTCAGAAAAGCAGAATCCCCAGAACTCTTTCCTATTCATAATCATTTATATTTTCAGGAGTTGACTGCATACAGAACAACAAAAATGAGGGTGGAAAAGGATACCATTGTCTGAAATTTTATTTTGTCTTCTTTTAAATGACAATTGAAGAACAAAGTCTTATATGAACATGAGGTGTTTGATTTACTAAAGCCAATGGGGATTCAAAAAGACCTGACATTTCTGATGCTATTTTTGAGAGGGGTGACTCTACTGAGATGAGTGGTTTCACTGCCTGAACATCTACTTAGAGCAATGTTGTCAGTAAAGATAAATGCCTTAGGCATGCCAGGGATTTCAATTTGTACTTTTTATCACTCTTTGTTTCATGGATGATTAGGTGCTACTAAAGTGCCTGTTATCTTTATCCCAATGATCCCAAACAATGTGGAATAACCTTGCTGATTCTGCAGGTAACAACTGATCTTAAGTACAGGTTACTCTGCAGTGATTACTTGAGCAATAAAATTATTATATTTGTATAAAGAAGAGTAATGATAATCAATATGAGAAAACCAGTAATAAATAGAAACAGCTGATGTTATAAATGTGATTGAAGCTGGGAGTTTCATCCTTAGCAAATGAAATGCTTTAAAGAAACTAAAAGGTCACCTGCAAAACTGTGAACAAATTCTACAACTAATAAAAGTCTAGCTATATTTAAAAAGCCAAATTTTCATCTTCTTCTTTTTTTCCCTCCAGTTTCAAGACATGAAAAAATTCATGATATTGTCTAAAACCTCACATTCTCAGGCTGTATCTCCCCAAGCCCTTGGTTTTTAATTTTTTTTTTCTATCTTGGTTTGATATTGGTTTGGGGGGAAGGGTATCATTTTTTTATTTGTTTTGCTGTTTTTAATGATACTTTAGAAGGACTATATTTTTGCATTAAGTTTTTGTTCAGGAAACCATGTCCAAAATTTGAGATGAAAACCTGGAAGAGATGATATAATTGAATTGAGCCTCATTGGGATTTCTATTCCTGCTCTAGCTGTTACTGAACAGACACTGTGTTTTGATTTCTGCTGTAATCCAGGCAGGGGCAGGAGGCAGAAGGCAGATTCCCAAACCTCCACTGAACCTACAAGGAGTTTTGAACCAGATCTGCCTGCTTCTGTCCTTTAAAATTTTATATTACCTGATGGGTAGAGGGAAAAATTTCAAAATATCAGTGATACAGAACAGGGAAAACATATTTCCTGATCATCTCTGGCTCTAAATCTACCTGTGCTTGTATAAGGTCAGAACAACAGTGCTGTCCCTTTCCATCCTCATAGCCATCAGCCATTATTAGTGCTCTTCTGTGCTGAATTTTATGGATATTAAAGATCTACATGTTCCTTTCACTGCAACGGTAGTTGTGAGCATTCTCTGCCTTTCTAAACATTGGAGCTGAAATGAAAAATTCCATTCCAGTCTTTACTGACTAGTAGTGCTCAGTGCCAATATAAAGGTGGGTAAAATACCGGGGGGTGCGCATTAATTCAGTTCTAAGTGATATGAAGGTTCCCAAATCAAAACAGATTTTCTTGTAACACTGGAATGTATGGGTTGGATGCTTCTAAACACAAGAACTTAAGAGATATGGATATAATTAGAGGTTAAATTACAGGACACTGGAGCTCTTCTTTGTCATTAAAGCAAAATGTTTTTAAACAATCTTTAAAAGTTTTTAAATATTCTTAAGCTTTTTCTGCATTTGAGATTTTTTCAAGTTTAAATTTTAAATTTCAGAAGCTTCCTATTTGAGCCATTTATATAAAAATCTGTTCAATTCAGTCAGTTGTAGAAGTCATTTAACAAGGCATTGTTCTCTGCAGGTATAGCAAAATAAATGTTGTGTAAGCTGAGGGATGAATCTGGGCAAGAGTCTGCTCAACAAAACTACATTGAGTAAACATAGAATTTTCAAGCATTGGTGCCTGACGATCTATCTCACTTTTAGCTAAAATAAAGCTTGCCATAAAGTTTTACACTTGCATGTGCCACAGGGAAACAATGGGATTAAGGTATTAATACAAGAAAATAGCTAATTTGTCTTGTAAACTGTTTCATTAGGGACCACACATTCAAATTCTCCAAGTGTCTGCTTATTTATTGTTTAGGCATTAATTTTGTTCCCATCCCTAAATTCCCAGAATGGATATTTTAAAAATCCTACTCCAGCCCAGGGAACTTCTCTGCTACTCTCAAACATTTAGTAGCCAGAACATCTACTTTGGTCCTCATTCACAGCTGTACATTATGACTGCATGACATTGACAGAAGAAATAACAACTGCTATCCATGCCATTTTTTAAAGTATTATCTCAACTATCTCGTCAGTACTTTGATGAGTGATGGGAGAAGATGTGTTTGTGGCCCCGACAAAAACGGCAACATTCACACACTCTGTTCTCACCTTTGTGACCTTTAAAAGCACCTGAAGCAGTGAGATATCCAAGTACACCTGAAAGCCGATATATCCTATTCCATTCTGTGTGTCAGCTGTGTGGAGGAATCAAAAACTAAGAAACATCTAAAAGGTAGGGAGCATATATAAATATGGGGTGAAGAAAAAATAAATGTGGACAAGATAAAAAGGAAAGGTCCTGAAGTTTTTCCTAGGTTAGTGCACAGTCAGAATACAGAAAGCATACTATAAATTATGTTATTGTAAGGTTATTTCATTCATTCTGTGATACTATTAGTCTTACCATCCTAAAGTTGTATTTCTCAAGCTCAAATTTAAATACACATTGCGTTTAGAAGAAAAGCTTGAGGCAGAAAACATTTATTAATAGTAGGATTTACATTCAGTTTTTTCTTTTTCAGCAAAATCATCATTTGCTTTTACTCTACTGTTTGGATATTTTTTAAAGCTACCTGTTGATTTTTATTTCCTACTATATTTGTTCTCCAACATGTATCTGTTCTCCGATAAAGCTGCCTAGAAATCTCTGTGTCCAGAAGTGCACTACCTCAGAAGAAATATTGGTTTTGGTTTTTGTATTTTCATACAAATCCTTTCACAGTACCATTTGTGTGTGTGTGTGTGTGCAGAGGGGAGGATTCCCCCTTTGTCTTTTTAAGATTTGTTTTAAAATTTAACCCAATCATCATGGAATTTCCATAGGTGTTAAAAACCAAAAAAGGTATAAACTCAAGCCAATTTAGCAAGGCATGGGTCAGAATTGCAGCAGGGTTTCACCTTAGAATCACAGCTAAGTACATTACATGCACCATCAAAAGCTGTTCAGGCATCCTTGACTTTACAGGATGTTCTTGTGCTGTACTTGTTGAAAACTTGTGAGCTTAGCTTCTCATGCCCTTATCCAAACTCCTTAATACCACAGAGATAGGTGACACCATTGTATCAAAGAGAAATGTACTTATGTGTAATGGAGTGGAAATTCTCTCCAGCAGGTTTAAGCCCAAGTGTCAGATTGTCTGAAGATGTGTTCCAGGATTCAGCTCTGTTAAGTGTTTATCTAGTGCCAATGTTGCTAAGGATACAGCCATCCTCTCTGCTCATTGCCTCAGCCACTGAATACTTGTCTTCTTCTTTCAGGTTTCTATGGAAGCTTTTGACTGCTTAATGAAACCTGAGAGTTGGTGGTCATAATTAAGTTACAGCAATTGTGTGTTATTTCAGTGATAATTAGCCCTCCTTAGATCAAAGGAGTGAGGCACAACTGATTTTCAGCATTTGATTTAATACAACTGCTACTTTCTTGTTTTGTTGTTGTCGTTACACATGTTAAATCAATATTTCAAGTTGCTTAGTGGTCTTCCCTGGGATATCTTTTGTGATTGTCAAAGCTACAGTAATCAGTATCACCTAACACAGTTTGTAATGTGCTAAGGTTAGAGTTGTAGCACTCACTGAAAATTGGTTAGCATCCCAAACTTAATGTCATAAAATATTCCATTTCATACTAATCTGAGTAGCACATTGAGAAGAAACCCCATTTCACTGATCTTCTACTCACTGATGTAAGATGCAACTTTCCATTCCAGTCTATTTAGAAGGAGATAAAAACCCATTCCATACACACAGTCCAAAACCATATTCAGTTTGTACTGTAAATTTATAAATGACAGCTCTGCATATTAGACTTGAAACAAAAAGCTGGGCAGAGGGTTTTAGAACTTACTTGCAAAGTTCAGTACAATTTGTTCAGGAAAGAGCCTGGCTGCTTATGTTATAACTACATAATTCCTAGCGATGTCTATTACCAATGAAATAATCCTGCCATCTTCTCACTTTTCAACCTTTATTTGGTCCCTGATGATTTATTGTTGCCCCACACGGAGTACAGTATCCATATATTTCTAATAATCAGAACTTTTTTAGACAAAAATATTTTTGGAAGCTGTTGTAAACAGCTGTTGAGAAAATGCTTCTAAAAACTCAGAGATAAGTTTGAAATGGATAAGCCTGAATTTTTCTGTCTAAATATTTTCTTATTCCACAGTTAAATTACTGACTGTAGCCTTGATCATGTGAGGAAATTTGACACTGCTTATCTTGTATATAAATGCATGTAGGACTCATGGCCCTGAGATTCTTGCCACTGTATTTCACAGATTAAATTAAGACATTGAATTCCATATTAGTTCTTGTAATGAATGTGCTCTACTGAGCTTAAGTCTTGTGTGTTGTCTTCGTGTTTGCTATTTTATGTTCTACTCAGTCTAATCTTTCTCTATTGAAGAACAATTTGCTTTCTTACACTTGGCCTTCCTCATTATATATCTTACTTTTAAGGCCTTAGTTTTCCTATTTCAGTCTCTTGCTAAAGGCTGAGATGTACTTTGGACAGAAAGTCTTGATGTCCCTGGCCAAATCTCTTCTACTCCAATTTATTGCCCACAACCAGGCTGCTTCTAGCGTGCAGCTGCTTTTATTCCTTGTTCCAGATAAGTTCCTAGTCAGAACTTGTTTCTCCCCACACTGCATCACACAGTCTTGCCCTTTAGAATCAGATCTCTCTTTTGAGGCATCGCTCTCCCATTTCTCAGATTTCCAGGAGCTCTGCCTTTTGCTCTCCTCCTCTTTACCTCTGCTCTCTGTTCTTTCTGTATATGGTACTCTCCACTACCCTGTTTCAACTCAAGACTTCCTTAATCTTTTCCCTACAGGTTTTTATATGTCACTAATGAATATTTTTTTAAAATAACCAAGAAATTAACAGTACAAAATAAGAAATTTCTTGAGCTCATATTTCTTCCAGTAACATTATTCAAAAATCTTTTTTTTTGTTTTTTTAGTCTACACATATTTTGGGACTAGAGAGTGCATATTAAAGCCAAACACCTTGGTAAATGTTTTTTGAGTCATGTCAGTAATCTAGTGTATGGGGTTTTTCCAGGACTCCAATCTGAACAGATCTTTACAATTTTAGGAGAAAAAATAAACAAAAAACCAAAATCAAATGCACATGCAAAAAAGGATAACATAAAAAATATTTCCAAGTAATATTTTTTCTCTGTTCAAAATTCTTGAGGATTTGGCTTAATCTACAGTTTTTCTAGATAGAAGGTTATATGTATTCTACTGTCTTAAAAAACAACAACAAAAATTCTTATTTATTTTACCATAACTGTACATATTTCAGACTGAAGGTTTATTGTAGCTAAAATCTGAATTTACAGATGCAAATATTTCTTATAAACACATATTGCAGTTTGTAAAAATAGTGGTAAAAATATACTGGATTTGAGAAAAATTCCTGGTTTTTAGGCGGTGTGACTGATTTGTCACTGGGAAGCATGTGCTCCTGTGCCTGCTTCTGAAGCTGAACTAGAGGAATGGTCAAGTTACAGTTATGTTAAGATGTTTTTTAAAGATATAGACCTTTCAATAGGATTATGCAGTGTCCCCTTTGCCAGCATTTGGACTTAGATTTACAAACATAATACCTTTCACTCAAGCAAAGCAGGCATAAAAGGTCTTCTGTATATACTTAATCTGCTTACTGTTATCAGGCATGCAAGCCTGTCAGAAGTAAACACATCTATTTTAAATATTCCCTTAAGAAAGATTGTCTGGTGCCATTTAATAAAAAAGATTCTTCCATTTTTTTTCTTTGCTGATCTTTTCCTTCAGTTATAATCACTGCTGAGATATGCATATGAGATATGGATGCTGTGAATTTCCTAACAATCTAAGCATGGTACTTTAACTAGAGAAGGATCTGCAGCATCTGCCAAAGTTCTGTTTCAAAAGGAAAACAGATTTAAACAAATAAGAGTATATTTTCAGAATGTGAAATTATTCAGTTTTCTGTTTGCTGATAGCTTTCCTTTAAAGAAGGATTTCTAAAGGATTCTTATCATGATGTTTGAAAATATAAAATCCCTTTGCCTCATATAAACAGTTTGATATACTGAAGTAGCCTCTGGGACAGTTATGAGCTACTCTGTTGTTTGGTTTTTAATTAAAAAATTATTTTGCTAGGGTGAGATCATAAGAGATTTGAGATGCACTGTTCATTCAACTTTTTAAGAGCATTGGAAGAAGGCTACACAGTAATTAAATTATTACAGCACATTGTTACCTATTCAAATAACCTATCTTAACATCTGTCTGAGCACATACCCATTTCTCTCTTGATTGCTTCACATTTTCAAGCATCTTCTCTTCCTTGGTCCAATATGCATAAGAATCATGTCCAATACTTAGAAAAGTGAAACCTGTTGTGCCTCAGAATTGTGGCAATTGGCATGGAGAGTAAAAAAGAAAATCATCAGTATTTAAAATTATCCATGTTTTCAGTTTCACAAAAGCAGCAGGACAAATTTTTCCGTAGTATTAACTTAGCATTAAAACTTCTATTATAGAAAAATTTGGGTCAAGAAGGTTGGAGGACGTGTTGGAAGAATGGCTCTCTCTAATGCCAGATTGCATAGTAAAAAAAGCACACCCCACCAGTTAAAACATTTCAAATCTTAAGAGCTTTTTCTTGACAAAACCCTAATTTTAATTTTTTTTCCCCAGATCCATTGTTGGTTCAATCAGAAAATATCTTGCCTTGTTTTCAAATAACCAAAATCTCTTAAACTAGGTATCGTTCTGACCAGCTACTTTGGTTGATCTTTACTTTCACCTAAGGCTCTTTTTCCTTCCAAGTTATCACATCCTACTGCTTCAGTGACCCATGTGTTGATCCAATTTTGATGAACAGTATTTCAAACCCAAATTTATCTTTTTATCTCTACTGACATAGAGACAGAAAACTTTTATATTCCCCTCTCAAAAAATGCGCAGTCTTTTCTCTCAATTAAAAAAATACCTTTTGTTTTATAACAAAATGTTTCAATTGTTTTGGGAAAAGAAGGGGTGGTCTCAGTGGGATTAAAGGCTGAATCAGAAACACAGAATGTGTATTATTATAGAAAACAAACAGGCACACCATGAATTATGTAGTTTTACATTTCAGTCTTGGGATTCTAATGAGAATGTAAACCACTTGAGCATCAGTGGCATGGCTTATGATGTCAGCAGAATATCTCAGTGGAATTCTAATCCCATAATTGCCCACTATCCCAAGATCATCTAGACAGAAGAATTGGAAAAGGAGTTTATATTTCATTCTGTCATTCATTTTAGGACTATGAAATCCACTACATTGCAACAGTTAGCCTCTTCTTTCAGAAGGTAATTCTAAACAAGAAAAAACTATGGATTTTTTACTCAGGTAAAGATTAATTTTGTTTTGAATATGCACATTAATATGAAATACATCCACAGGATTTTCAAATAGCAAAATAAATGTGGCATTGATGTGTTTTAAAAATATATCCTGAGCAGAAGGGTCTAAATACTTAGCAAGACACGATGACTTGAACAGAGTAAGTTTGAGTACTAACATATGACTCAGCTTCCCAATGTAGCACATGTCAAAGAGAAGATTTCTCTCAAAGGATGGTTGATGCTTTTTGTCATCTGGTGAAGTGTTTCTGTCTAAGAGAATTGGTAGAGGAATTTTCTATAGCAAAAGCAGAATAGTTCTGACACCAGGACCTAGTGGACCCTTCTTGACTTTAATGTATTTTTTAGTTTACATCCAGAATAAGAGAAATTATCAAAGGCCTCAGCGATTTTTTTTATTTCACAGACAGCGTGGTGAATATAAGAGGAAATGTAAGGATTTATCTTTTTTAAATATCTTTTTGTTCCAGTGTGAATATATTATGTAAACTCTCCTTCCCATTATGAGTGGGTAACTTATTTTTTTATTACTATTTGTGAAACTCATAAACCACATTAATGAAAATCCAGATTGTCATTCATTGATATAACCCCATCAACTAAATTATTATTTTTTGGTTTGATGAAGCACAAGGGTTTTTTTTTTCCTTCTGTAAAAAGTCACAGAATCCACAGGAAGTTCAAAACAAGGCAAATATAAACAATTCTGCACTCTCCTTTGTAAGAAACAGGTTCTATTGCCTACTTCTCTTTGCCTAACTGGACACTATTAAATATCTCTCAGGGTCATTTGTTAGACTGCTTTCAGACCTGCCTAATGGGCTTTTGGTACCTCTTCATTATTCATCTCTAATCAGCTTTTTCCCATCCCACAGATATCTGCTGCTAAATCTCCAGACAGGAACTACCAGTTGGCAAATTGCGGATGGTCTTTGAATTTAAGCAGATTTAGTAGGGTTTCAGTGCATGTTTATAGGGCTTAAGCTAATTGGAAATAAGATTTACAGTGCTTCTTTTAACCAATGCCATTCTATACTTAGAAAGAGAATTACTGGTATATCTTAAAACAGTAATCTAATTTACTCATGAGTATAACTTCCTTGAGTACAGACACAGCCACCGCCAATTTAAGGCAACACACCAGATTTAGTTTGAACTTCTATATTATGTGAAGAATTGAAAGGTCATTATCTGCAGTTATACCAGATACAGACAAATAGCAAAGTCACACTTGACACATCAGAATCAACTAGAATCAAATGGTAATTCTTTCAAAGGAAACAAACAAAAATACTGACTCTTAGAGTTGTTAATTTCTAAGGAAACTCAGTGCTTTAAATGCCTCAAAATAAGGCTTACTTGTGTTCATGGTAATCACTTGGCAATTATACAAAAGATTGTCAATGTTAATTTAACAAGAACAGATAAAGGGAAAAAAAATTCCTAGAATATAATTCCAAAATCTCCAGTAATTTATTTTATGTCCTGTCTTCAGGACATTTCTACAAGCCTCTGCATCATTTAGTAGACTTTAAATGTCTACATAAGTATAAAGCTGTTCCTCCCAGGGAACAGAAATGGAGGTTTATCCCGGTTATTAATTTAGTTCATCAATAATTTTAAACAGATCCTAATTTCTTCCTGCTCAGGCCTAAACAGGTACATAATGTCACAGTTTTATTCCATCTGTCTTGTTGAGTTTTCATTTCTTTTTATAAAAGTGAGTTTTTAAAAGTGAATATTTCTTATTACTCTTCTCACATATCACTCACTAGGCTGTATGTGACTTATTTTGCTAAACAATTTCTTTACAGCATTTTGAATTAGTTTTCTGTGGAAGGTAAATAAATGAGGCTGGGTCTATTTACTGCATGAAAGACATTTAGGAGCACACCTGAAAATGGTTATTTGGGTTAAAGCTGACAGGTGCATTTTAAAAGGTTCTCCTAAATACACCAACAAGCATGAAAATAGGCTAAAACTTATTTTGATTATGATATTTTTACCAATGCAATTTCTGTTTTAAATGGCTGCTAATATTGCAGCTAGGCATTAGCTGCATAATAATAATAGTTGTCACCTGCAAATAGCTGCAACCAATTAGCCTTGCAGTCATATCTGGTTGATATAAATCTGCCTGTGTCAGTTATGACTCTGCTATTGCTTAAGATCCTCAGTCATTTTAACTTCTGATCCTGAGTTGAATTGTGGGATGAGCAGAGAGAGAAGAAAATTTTTTTTCCCTTCGCCTTCATGTGCAATCCAAAAAACATTTAGAAGATACCCTACTTATTTATACAATTCTATATAATATATATATTATATTTATAGATTATATTATATTACATTATGAAATAATATTATATTAATTATATATTATATTATAGAATTATATAATTTTATATAATTTTATCATTTTCTGGTCCAGCTGCTTAGGACTCAGCTTAACCAGGTTAATATCCCTTGGGGTTATATCCCTTACACTGTTCTCATGAGCCTGAAACCCAGGAGGCAGCCAAAAGCAAATCCCCAAACAGCCTGGGATTCACACACATATAACAGGACTCAGAGCAGCTAATGAGACTGTGTACTCTGCTGATTTGTTCCAGTGGTGAGGTTCTGCATACGGATAAGCAACAGGCTGCTACATTTCCAGTCAAATTTTTCTCTTACATTCTAAATGTATCCGTCTCTTTCCTGTTTTGGAAAGAAGAGTTTCAGACTTAAAAGGAACATCAGCTTCAGACCAGTTTAAATAATATTTTCCCTAGAATGATATGTAATACCATTTGAAAGATTGGCAAGCAGCTTTTAATCTTCTTTAGGAAATCACCCAACAAAGGAAAATAAACTATATGGTTAAAATCATAGCATTACTTCATGCTTGAACTCTAAGAGCCTTTGTCATGCATCATTTTAAAAATGTTAAGTGTTGAATTAATTTTTAAAGTAAATGACTGTTGAATTTGTGGTTGATTATGAGGAAATCAATGACTGCACTGAATGCTGCAGCAATAGGTAAGAATTATTTCTTAATACTTCATTATTACTAGATGGTAGACAAACCATTTTTAAAACATCAACATGTATTTAGGTGACCTGATTTTAAAACTGTGGAGCACCTGGAGATTTCCTCCAGTATATATTCTTGTTATACTCACATAAACTCTTCCTGGCATGAGTAACACAAGCACTTATTGATAGCTAAGTACTATCCTTCATTATACCCTTCTTTATTCTTTCTTTTCCTTTTCCTGTTTTCACATCTGAAACTAGCTTATCCCAATACTAGTGAATTGGATCAGGTATTGAAGAGCAGAAATGAAAAATATGTGAAATATGTGTGGGCTTGACTGAAGAGGAAATATGAGACTTCATGATTACTCACGCTCCCTGCTCTTTATTCTCATTCATTTGCATTACATATAGCTGTAGACTTGAATTTAATCTGTAAAAGTAGCAAGTAATTAAAATTCTGAGATTAAAAACAGAATAATCTACAGAGTTCTTGAGTTCTGTGGTCTGAAGCATGGCAACCTGGCTTAAACAACGTACACAAGTATAGTAATTTCACGATTATAAGCCGCACCTGAATATAAGCCGCACTTCCGGGTAGCTGGGAAGACCATGGGATTTGTCCACATATAAGCCGCACCCAAATATAAGCCACAGCTTTTTTTTTTTCTTTTTAACTCCGCACAGCAGAGGGGGCAGGGCGCTCTGGCCCGGCCCCACACAGCCCAGCTTCCCAGTGGCAGGGGCCAGCCTGCCCTTGCACACCCCCTGTTCCAAGCGGTCCCCCACTCCTAATGGCTCCCGGTGGCACAGGAGCCAGCCCACCCACTTGCAGCCCCCGTTCCCAGCGGTCCCACGCTCCCGGCGGCACCGCGCGGTGGCCCCGACCGGTGGCACAGCGGGACGGCCCCGAGCAGCGGCATAGCAGGACGGCACAGCCCCGCCCCAAGCAGAAGTGTGGCGGCCCCAGCCAGCACTGCTCCCCTGCCGGCCCACCCCTCTTGGCAGCAGCGGCAACCCCACCACCAGCCCTCCTGGCTCGTCCCACCTGGCAGTGGCAGCGACCTCGCTGCTGGCCAGCTCGTCCCACTCCCCAGCAACCCCACCACCAGCCCAGCTCTCACTTCCGGGTTGGCATTTCTCTGGGATTTGTCCATAGGTAAGCTGCACCTGAATATAAGCTGCACCACTGGGGTAGGCTGGATTCTTCAATGAAAATGTGCGGCTTATATTCGTGAAATTACTGTAATACTTTATAGACTACACTTACATATTCTTTGGTGTGCAGCCAGAGACTGCTAACCTGATAAAAGCTGTCCCTATTCAGGGACATACCTATGTAGGGTATGTCCCTGAATACAACAGAACATGCTTTTCAGAATTTCGGGTTTTCCTTACTACAAAATATCACTTATTATCTGGCCTGATGTCCATACTTGACTCCACCCAAACCTTACCAGTTTCTGTACTTACATATGGAATGTGAAAAACTGCAAAATTACTTATGGATATGCTGTTAAAGGGGAAAAACTGTAAAATGAGGCATCAGAAAGATCTCAAGAGAAAATTCATATAGAGAGGGGAAGATCAAGAAAACACAGCAGATTCCTTATTTTCCAAATTCCTTCCTTGAGCCCACAGCGTACATTTTTCTCTACAACCCTGAAACATTTAAACCAAAACTACTAACACAGGACAGTCTTTATTTTTAAGGCTTAAGGACATCAGTTGTAAAGATGAGAGATGATATCATAGGCCTGACTAGGTGATAATTATGATATTGCAACTGCAATTTGGCATGTCTAAGACTGCAGCCTGGTATTACTTGTGTCTTAAAAAATCTAAAAAGGCCCCTGAGAAAACATACAAAACTTTCTTTTTTAAAAAAACACTTGTTTTTTCTTATAAAAATCCCTTTTCTTCTCTGGATAGGAGAAGAAATAGACAGGCTTCCGTCTCCTCAGATGATACTCGATTGACATTTTATGGTGTATAATAATACTTGATTCTGCCAGTTGAAAGATAGATTGCTAGGACACCCTCCTGACTATATAAAAGAGCTTTTCCTCAAACAAGACAGAGGTTATCACATGATCAGTACAGAAGAGAAGCAGGATAAAATAGCAAAATTGGAAATTCAATATAAAATAGTAGTTCTGCTGTTCCAATCAAGATATAAAACAGATTTGTCATTGTGACCAGATAAAACATAATATTGTTTTGCTATAGGCATATACCACCCATTAGAAATAATGGTTTTTTATGACTGGCTTTGGTAGTATAATACATTTGACACAAGTGAGGACACACATGGGGTATTACCAAGTTTGGAATTCTTTCTCATGATGGATAATGTTCAGAAAAAAATTCATCATAATGATATAATAAACTGCTACCTAAGCATATGTTTTGTCTGAACAAAGTAGCTCAGAAACCTAAAAGAAGGCAGACATGTTTGCTTCTGCTCATCAGTTCTTTAGTACTTAATTTTTTTGGGATATAGCTTTGAGGAATCTGTGTAACATTATGCATAAAATAACAAGTATCTAGAAGTCTTGTTACTCTGACATAGAAAGTGTCTCTCTAACCTGATGATATGCTCTGTTCCTTTTGCAGCTGACATACTACCACAGATCTGTCCCAGTTTGAACAGTTGTACAGGGAGAAGAGCTACTCTTGGCAAGGCAGGCTCCTTGCTGCTGGAGGAAGGAATGTGGGTCATGCTCATGACAGCCATTTCAGCTTAACTCAGCCAAGTGTCATTGTAGAAGGAAAAGCACAGGAAAGCCTGAACTGTGAGCTGGCAGAATGCTATTCCATTACACCATTTCCATTCGTAGCTAGAGCCATACAGAGCTGCCCCCATTAGGACAGTGACAGACAATCTGCAAACAGGGAAACTCAAGGAGACCTTTGCACTTTCCATACTGTACTTTACAGAGTTTGTCAAGGAACTTGCAAGGGTTATATATGCATACTCATCACAGTCAAATTATGATTCCAGTACGTGCTGTCTGCCTGCCAATTATCCTGTAAAATCAAAATAGAATTCCTTACCCCCAGTCCTAATTTCCTAGCTGATCATAATACACTCTGAAAGATTATAGTTTCCTTTTTACTGATGCTAAATAAACCTAAAATCTTTCATGGTAAGAGTGTGTAAGTTTTTGAATATTGGAGCAGCTGAGTCCGTAGCATAATCCTTGAACAGTTCCAATTATACTGCTAACTATGACTCAGGCCCTGAGAAGGAAAGTTTTCAGTTCTGCTCTGTGGCTTTACTGGTAAACAGATTTAATGAAGTTCTCATACTGCAAGACATCATTGGGGTATGTGTGGTTGTAACTGGTTGTATTCAGTAAGTGACACAGATTGAGCAGCCAATTGCTTCCCTTCTCACTGGGAGTGGGGAATGGACTCTTGCAATTCCAATGCTCCAACATGATCCTGGCATTAGGACCACTCATGAAGTCACAAGCCATGCTCTTGTACTTTTCTGCTTACAATAAAAATAAGAATTTTCAGATTTTAAGAGCTGGACAACAAGTGTATATAAAAGACTCAATTGTTATGCCAGTGTCCCACCAAACAAGGTAATTAAAACTTAATAAAACTCATCAATTTTTTAATGAAAACATCAGTAATAATCTGAGACTTAAATTATTTTGTTTTAATTTGGCTCTTTAAAATCTATACAACACCTGATTTCACCTGCCCATTTTTCAACTACCAGAAACTTCATACTTTATGAACAAAAAGTAAGGCAGAAGTTTGTGAGTAGGCTAAGAAACTTTCAGTCTTAAAATCCTGAGCCTTTATTACACTGAAACTAATTTTTTCCTTCACCCCACACCTCCTCCTGCTAACATCTTCTTGATGTCATTACTGAAACTCCCACCACTTGAGGGAAGGGGAAAAAATACTAACCCTCTGGATAAGGAGATTGTTATGTAGTTAAACCATTGTCTACAAGTCAAATAATGCAGGGTTAGGATCTGACACAAACTTCCTGCATGAATTTTTTCCAGCTGAACTATGATAGTTTGTTTAATCATAGTAAGCTAAAGCATGCTCCCCTATGATTTGTTTGGAATTACTTGTGCAGCAAAGCATCATGCCTCTGTGAAAGGGGGAAAACAATCTTATCTTCAGTCTCCTCCTCCCTTGTCCATGGATCAATGGAATGGTAATACAAATAGGAACTTGCATTCAAAATTGTTCTATTTATTGCCTCACTTGAGTTGTTCAGATATTTCAATGATGGTGTTAATGGTCTTGGTCCAGAAAAGTATATAAGTATGTTTCTGGCTTTAAACACAAACACCACCATTAAACTTTATGGCTTACTTAAGTATAAGACCATTAAATCATGGAGAAGTCTAGGTGAAATCTGATTGCTATACTTAGCACCTCTGAACCGTGGAGTTCTGGAAATACCTACAGCAGTGCTGAAAGAGGAGTTGTCTTGGGCTCACTTCTACCTTCAATACAAGATGATCATTTAGACTTCCTGATTGATGAAGATTCCCCCTCAAAGTTACACATGATAAAGAAAATCCTTCCTAAGCAAGTCTCTAAGTATGGCAACAAAGCACTTATGTAGTAGTTTAAAGAGTTTTATCATGTGTTATTTAATGATAGTATTTTGTTTTAAAACTATGTCTGTACAACTTGCATATAAAAGCAGTTTTATACTCCAGTTCAGAATATAACATATATTTCATTGATCATTGTTTCTTCACTGTTCAGAGATACTGCATATTACCCAATATTTGCAGTCAACATTTTCTATAATCAAGCTTTTAAAATATTCCTTATTCTGGGAGTTTTAAAATCCACATTTGAAGCTTGATATTTAAACTGATTATTATACTTTCCCCATTTCTTTGGCCAGCTTCTTATTTAGTAGCTCCTGTTTTTAAAGGCACTCTAATTAGATGAAACTAAAATGTAATATGTTATCCCAAACCTTTAAAAGCAATATCTTCTATTTCTTTATCTGTAAAATTTTATTTTACATGAAAAATATTCTGCATAAGAAATGTGTCAGCTTTTCTGGGGTTATATTATGAGCAGCACACATGGATTTGTAGTGTTGTAGTCTACATTAGAGTATTCTGGCAGTCAAAATACACTTCAGTACATAACTTATACAGTATCATCTGACATAGCCACAGGCAGCTTCACACAAGAGTTCAAAAACAATTTGCTTGGTAAATTAGCTATCCAATATTGCAGCAGTATTTCATTAATTAGTCTTCCAATTTATTAGTGATATGTGTAAATTCAGAATTAGAGATTCCTGTTCATTATGCATAAAAAGTATACAATTAAATTAGTTTCCAGTTAATAATGTAGATACTTAATATCTCTGCTAGTATTCAGTATCACCACGTCTCCACATTGTTGATAATTCAAAACTCAGAGCTGCAGTTTTTCCATCATCTGACTTGTATTTACGTGGTCAGATATGAAATCATTCGGCCATGCAAGAGCATTCTTTACCATATTGTCAAGTGCATTTGAAAGTTGTTACTTGATGATAGATCCAGACTGTGTTCTCCTAAATTTCTTTTGTAAATCAGAGATGACCTATTGTTTACAATTCCGACACTTGATTTCTCAGCTACTGCCACAAAAACTTCTGCTGGTACATGCATGTTGTAGGTCAGTGACCCTCTCTCTGTAAGAGAGACTTGCAAAATACTTTATCTGATTGAGCTGGACAGCAGCAACATAATTGCAAATTGATGCCCTGACTCCGCATTGTGGTGTTGTCTCACACTTTTGTCACGGTACTTGGGCAGGAGTGCAAGCAAGCACTGAAGTTGCACCACAAGGCAAATATAATGCAATATTAGGATGTCACTACTCAGCTATTTCTCAGCCCGCTGTGATTTTGTTCATCAGTACTTCCCTTTCTCTTCCTGTCTAGAGACCTGTTTTGGTCTCCTTCCTGTACCACTAGCTTGCAAGCCTAGCCATGACAGGTAATGAAAAGTAATCAGAGGTTTACTATAATACTTACAGAGCTCCCAAGTTTTCTGTCTTCTGAGTATGACTGGAAATGTGTATGTGAAATAATACAGATATCAATCTTAATGATACAGTAACACTCCATAAAAGCTCACATCTGTTTCTCATTGTAAACAAGTTTGGATGAGTCTTCCCTGTTTTCCTTCCCCAGATTTTGAGAAAATGGGGAGGGACTGTCTTTTCTTTCCTAATACCACAGTTAAAAACAGTGTCTCAGACTAGTAAGTTTGCAGTTTAAATAAATTTTTATTAGAGTTTCGTACTTTATCAAGTGACTTATCTTTGTTAAGGATCACGAGTTTTGAAAAGGAGTCTGATCCTACCCACCAGACATATATTTTAAGGCTATTACTCTAGCAAAAAAGGGGAGTTATAACTTACAAAATTTGTTTTAGTCCTAAACAGGGGAACGACTTCTGTAAAAGTGTGACCTATGCTTTTAGCAGTTGTAACCTGTCTGTATCACTGCTGCAGGTTTAGCAGGAATCTCTGAACTCAGCTGCTTAAAAGCAATAGATGACCAGCACAATATAGCAATTACATATTTATAGAAATATAAGTGCATTTTTTGCTGAAAAATGCCAAAACCAGCAACCACTTACAAACTTTTCGCACTCTACATATCAGGAATTGGATTTGTCTTCATTCTGCATCAAGGGACCATTGTCTAACTAACTGAAACAACCAAGTGCATTTGCCAGAATGCATGGATTTACAGAAAGTAGGTATAATGTGAACAGTATTCCCAGCAGGGAAAATCGTCCAGCTATCTTGATTGCATCCCAAAATATTTTGGGAGTTTGCTGAACAAGAGTTGTATTTACTGCTGTGCTGATTTCATATATTGCCCATGTTTGGCTTACAAATGGTACTTCATGTTAAAATGGGAGAAGACTTATTTTGAGAATTAAATAGCTGTAGTGATAGGTAAAATTCCATAAGTTCCTCTTGGTATTTTATTTTTTAAATTTTATTTCTAATTTCAATAAGCCTCCATCCTTTCAGCATACAAATTTCTTCTATCCTTTTCTTTTCTCTTTGTTCTTTCTCTGTTTTCTTTCTCTTTTCTCTTTTCATTTTTTACATTTCTATGAGTTAAAGTAAGTGAAAAGAACCTGTCTCACCAGTACTTCACTTCAAGCAGCTCCAAGATCTTTCCCCACGGAACTATTAATAAAAGAAAGAAGTAAAAGTCTTCCAGAAGCATTGAGATATACATTCTGGTAGGGTTTTTTTAGACAGAACTTCCCTTTACTTGGTAAAAAGATAGCCAGATCAAGTACTAGAATATGTTATAATGTAAGGGGGAGGCATGGCTGTATCTTCACCGACTTCACTGGTTTTACTTGGGCCATAGTGACTAGTATCATTTTTCAGATGGTGGTTTCTTTAATGAAATATAAAATTTTTAAAACTGTGTATTAAATATTTCCAAAAGCCTCATTCAAACTTATAATACTATCTGTTTAATAGTACTGTCCAATATAGAACAATCCCCATTGGACAAATCTATTGCGGACCCAGAACAATCTTAATCTAGTTTTAAATATGAATAATGAAAGATTAAGACTCTGGTATAGTAATGAACCATATTGATGGCACAAATTTCTTTTAAAATTGTTTTGATATTATCTATGAAAAATATTACTCCTATAATATTGCTGATGGTTTTCTTAATGAATGTGGATTTCAATATGGTATATCAGTTTTAAAATATGAATTTACAGCATGCCCTTGTCTTAGTTCATGAGCAAATTACTTTCCAATTTCTTAATATTGCTTCTTCTGTCCATATAAATCCTTTTTTTTTTTAAAAAAAAGGGCTCAAAGTATAAAGTTCAGAGACAGGACGATGATTTTCCTTTGCCCCAGGACTACAATAAACTCCACTTGTAGATGAAGCTCAAAAAAAGACAACAGCTATTCTGACTACTCAACAATTGATATGCACATAGACATAGAGGGTAAGAAACATAATTCAGTAGGAACCCAGATGGAATAAATGACATGCTATCGGTAGCTAGTGCAGCAGTGGAAGAGCCAGGAAATGAAAACTACCATAATTTCACACTGATAAGCCGCACCTATTTCACTGAAGAATCGAGCCGATCCCAAAAGTGTGGCTAATCACCAGGTGCGACTTATTTATGAACAAATTCTGGCGAAATGCCAACCCAGAAGTGCAAGCCGGCCGGCCGGGGAGCTGCTGCTTTACCGCCTTTGCACGCCACTTTTTGCCAGCTTCATGCTTTGCCACCGCTTTTTGCCACCACTTTTTGGCACAGCTTTGCCGGTGTCATGTGGCCAGCCCACCGAGCCACCACTTTTGAGTGGCGCGGGGAGCCACAGCAGCCAGCACCGGGGGTGGGAGTGCCAGGGCCCACAGCATGGGAAGGATGCCTGGGGCATCATTTAAAGGTTTCACCGGTGTGGGAAAACTGTTTGCAAATTGTGCACCTGATAGCAAACCCCGCAATGGCAGGATTCTGTTACTAACTCGTTACTTTGTTGAACATGGATCCTTGCTTTAAAAAAAAAAACTGCAGCTTATAACCAGGTGCAGCTTATGAGTGTGAAATTACTGTATTTGCATATGAATTAGGGAATACAAAACATAGGTCTGTTGTGAAGATACCAAGCTGACATGTTTACACTCTGTTACACTACTGTAAAAAAGAGGGGAAAAAAGGCACAAAACACTCTCTCCATCTTGCTTTAGCTATCTGCAGTAAGTTGCTAGTGATGTTTTTGCGATAGACCAGCAATGGTGTTTCTCACTGCCTGATATATTTCTCCTGTCTGGGAAACTTACTGATTGATTTGGACAATTTGCATGAATTTTGGTATATATTTTATAATGCTTGAAATGTTATATTTGTCTTCAAGCATATTATTTCTGCAGTTAACTGAAAAAAAAATAGCATTTAAATGAAGATGCTGTTAAATTCTGTCATGGAGAAAATAATGGAACTATTAGTAGAAAATTTTTACTCTGTCGAGACATGATATAGCTGTAAATTAAGCTATGTAAACTAGAGCTGAAAAATCTAAAATACAAACTCATGGAAACAGAGCATCCTCTTATTGCTATTCAAGGTGTAACCATCATCAATTACCTTGGTATGTGAAGTTTTCATATGTGTGAAATAAGCAGAAGAATCTGCAGAATCATATCAATTCCCCATCCTCTAAGGAAAAAAACATCTATCCCCCTGATAATACTAAACTTTAAATTTCACTTTTAAAAGTAGGAATGGATCTTACCACTAGTGGGAGATTTAAACTGTGCCTCAAATTACTGACCTTTATAGCTGGATTTTGCTACCAGATATTCTTAAGAATGGACATGAATTTTTTTTTATTCTAAGGACCTAACAGAGGAACTGAGAAAAAATGGTGAAAAATCCATAGCAATCATAATATTGAGTCACAAGTAAAATAAAAGGAACTTCTCATAAGAGCATATCTCTTTTAGAGCATATTCTACTCTAAATTGCAGTGAATCTTCTGTTTCTGAGTATTAAATCACTGGGGAAATTACCATTAGTAAAGTAAAAACTTTCAGCTTTCTAAAATGGATAATTTTAAAGCTCTTGTTAATTGGTTACATATCAAATCAAAATTGTCTGCATGAAGTTGGATTTGCATAAAAGGGAAAATATGTATTGCAGAACAATATTTCATCTTAACTGCATGTTTATGTATACTAACCAAATTTGAAGGCCAGTTATAAACATTATATCTAGCACACCATCCCAGGTTTAAATTATCAAAATCCAAGACTGCCTTTATTTAGTATTAAGGTGTTGTTCTCAGTAAATAGAAATATTTGTTTATGGTTTGTTTATGATTTTCAGATGTACCTATATTAGAAATAAAACTCCTGAACAGAGCTTACATGTAGGAAGACCTTGAAGAAAGCTTCTATGGAGGAAACCCAAGCTGTGAATGAAATACATGTTTATTTTGAAAGAGTAACAGTTCAGTCTGTTTCTAAGTGTTGTTCATACTATTCAAGCCATTAGTTAAAAAATATTGATTTTGTAAGGCAGTTATCCTATTTGAAACTAGATTTTAGAGGCATCTGTGCAATTCCCATGACTTTGCATAGTAGAGAATCAGAACTTAAAACTTTAATTTTCAATCACTTGTGGCACCACTGATGAAAACTGCTATCATCCCAGACAAACAAAATATTCACTCCCTAAAAACAAGTCCTTGGCCTCAGATCTATGGGATTTCCTCTTAAGAATTACTCTTAAAATATTTCCTCCAAAGAGTTTTTTTCCTATGTTTCCACAAAGTTGGAAATATATTAAAATAAATTTCTGGTCAAAGATTAAAATAGCAACCTGTGGTAGAATATATTTCTGACAAAGAAATAAAACAGATTGCCAGACATCTAAGTGGATTTACTAGAACCTAAATCTACTTGAATACAGGAGTAACCATGATTGGACATGATGGTCAATAACAGTCCCTGATTTGGGCTTTGAAATGAAGATATAAAACAAACACCTCAACAGAAATATATTACTTTGGGGAAACAAATATATCCAATGCTAATTGCTTATCTGAAAGTATTTCATGCAGACTTAAAATAAAAAATTTGGCTGTAATGTTGAACTTCTGTTTTTCCTAAAGTGTGAGTAGAACATTACTGTACATTACTGAAACAATTTGTGGAACCAGCTTACATGTTTTATTCATATGCACACAAAATTTTAAGGAAGCTGAATTGCCAGATCTCGTTAGAGAAATTTGGAAAATAAAAGGGATCTATATAATTCTAAGAAATACCATGAGAGCTTATTGAAAGCAGAATAGTCTGCATTGGAGGATTAGCATATGACTGAACAAACAACAAATGGAACAAAGATATGTGGGTACCTGAAAGTTAATTCTACTTCTGTGTGTCTGAGTGGGTTAGTCTGTCTGTATGAGGGAAACTGAATTAGCAAACTTGACTGTTGCAGTTTGAACTAGGATGGTCCATCAAAAAAACAGTGCATATTTTATGTCTGTATAATAGTGATCTGTGTCCTTGTGGAAAATTCCCAGTGACTGCTGGAAAACAAAAGTTTACCTGCAAACCAATGTAGATTTTGTGATATTAAAAAGTCGTTGGGGGCAGAAATTTCAACCTAGTAGAAAATACTGAAACACCCAAAGTAAATGTTCATTTAGAAATATTCTGTAACTTCATTAAACTCTATAACACTCTCAGGATATGATTATTTAAATTCTTAGAGATGTCTCTGCCCAAATTAAGGTGCAAATGAGACCATATGCCAAAGTCAATAGTATGGATTTTATTTAACAGTAAATGTGAGGTAGAGAGAGAAATAGGGAAGTGAGAGGGAGGGAGAGAAACAGATTAAGTAGAATATCACCACTCCACAGATTACAACTACATCCCAAGGGTCCTCTTCTCAGGAGTTGCAGACTGTATCCATCAAGTGGTGGGAGGACAGTCCACAAAGCAGCAAGCCCACGGGGTTTATTTTATGCTGAGGCTGGGTGGAACAACCCCATAGCTCCGTATAACACTGGATCAAGGAACATTTTGTGAGTCTTTGATACCTTCTAAGATGTTGCAGCTGTTTCTTATGTCAGGGTTAGTTGAATAGACCATGGCCTATCAGCTGAAATGAATACCTTCATCCCAGATGTGTATGTCCCTGCATTTCAGAGGGGAGTTTTCACAGCTGAGTCATTATGTAAGGGAGTACATTGGCATGATAAGAAGAACATGCAGGATTTTCTTCTTATCAGCCTCTTCCCTTACCTGGAACTCCTCTTTGTAGGCTCAGGTGTACCTGTCCTTCTGCACATGGGAAGCCATTCTGTGCATCAGGGCAAAGCAGCCAGCCCATGGTTTAAGCGGCTGGCACCAATAGTCCTGTCTCCTACAGCTCCTGGGTGATTACTGCAAGTGATTGAATGTTTGAGCCATTAATCTCTAACAGAGAATCCAGTCTCTCACAAACACACAACACTCTTCCAGCCTGAAATGAATTAATTTTGGTCAGGATAATAAAATTTTTACATAACACTTTCTTAATCTATTAAAGAAGCAGTAGAAAGTATGGAACATACAGTGGAAAACATTTTCTACTTTCATACTGGGGGTAGGTTGCCTCTGGATGTGGGGTATAAGAGGACCTGGGCTGCATGATGTACTCTGGACATGTGAGAGAGAGGTGCATGGTGGTATTAAGTGATTCAGGAGAGAATTCCAAAATGCCAATTGTGGATTACTGCAGAAAGTCCATCTAACAAAATGTCAGAAAAAACAAAATATAAATACACAGAAAGAAATGCACATAGATGAAAACAATCCTAGCTTTAAATATACAGTGTTGGGATATGAGCTGCTGGGGAATTAAAAATTTGGGCTATAATAAGGGGTTCTAATAAAAACATTAGGCAACTGTTCAGAAGCATCTGATAGTGGAAATAGGACAGCAGGTATTATTAGAAGAGGGATAGAAAATGATTGTGCATTCACACCTTGTGCTGTTCATGAAAACAGG
>VRYO01002355.1:10924651-10972107 GCA_009812075.1 Sialia sialis
AATAAATAAAATAAATAAATAAATACGGCTTATATTCGGGTGTGGCTTATATATGGACAAATCCTATGGTCTAGCCAGCTACCCGTATGTGTGGCTTATATTCAGGTGCAGCTTATAATTGTGAAATTACTGTAACTGAAATGTAAGACTTTTCAGTACTGGGACAATGAAAGGCAGGGTTATGAATAGCATTGGCATGATGAATAGGTAAAGTTTGTTCACTGTCTCTTACAGCAAAATAATCAATCAACAGGCTCAAAAAACCTCCAAAATAGGAGATGTTTTTAAGTCATGTACAGAAGTTCTGGAATTCCTCATTGCAACACATCTGTAGATACTAAATGTCAGATTTGTCCTTCATTAACTAGCCTGTGAAGTACTACTAAATACAAAGACACTGCCTCTGCCTTGGTGATCCTCGAAAACATGATTATAGACTCAGAGAGAGCATTTTGAGAAGGTCTGGCTGCTCAGTGCCTCAAATCACTCCTCTGTATTCACTTGCTTTCAGTAAAGATTCACATTCAGTATTTACCACTGTTGTTGGCAATACATTGAGCTAATTGGACAGTTATGATCTGCTTTGATTTATCTGCTTTATGTCAATTTGAAATGGTGGATCCCATTTTTATTGAACTCAGAAATTTCAAAGGTATCCGGTTAAACCTGGTTTTGTGAAAAATGTTTGTCAAATGGAATTCAACACAAACATGTAAATTTATATTTATATGAGCTTCAGTATCATTAGCCGTCTAATTTCATTTTTACAGGAGTTTCAGAGTTTTTAGAATAAACTTGTGGAATATGAAAATAAAATTTGTGGCCCCATTTAGCTATGTACTTAAGAAGTCTCTGACAAGATAAAGCTTTTTTAAAGTCAGGTAAGTTACAAAATATCATTAGGGGTGGTGTTTTACTTTAACTGGTCCATTTCCCTGATGACACATCATTAGAGTTTCTGTAAAATGAGGAATGCAGAATGAGACAAAGCTTCAGAAAAAAAATAGTAGCAGGTACAAGCATTGAGTTTTCTTACTGTGAAAGGCAAAGTGTCTTAAAACAGTCATAGTAACTTTGATTTTTTAACTTCTTCCTAGGCATTATATTGACACTATAAAGATGCAGTAGAGTTTATGGGTTTATTCTCTCTGCTCAGAGAATACATATATCATCACAACGTTTACATTGCAAAGAATGTGGATATACTAGGGAATGAAAGGACAATGCAAGGTGATAACATAGCCTCTGATGGCTGGCTTCGGTCCATCTTAAGTAATCTGTCCATTTGGTGTCTCTATTTTAAGCAACTGCAGGAATTAGTCTAGGTATGACAAAATAGTTTAAGTCATTCCAATTTCTCACTTCAGATGCTGAATTTGTATGTAACAGATAAAATTCTGGTACTCAGTCTGGAAAATATCGGTGCTCATCTGGGACTGCTCTGGCCCAGGCAACCTCCTACCTTTTGCAAAGGCCACAGGAGTAGAGTTCAACTACTGAGCTGCTACTTCTCTATTCCCTTTCACGTACTCTTAGTATAGTGTTAACCTTTGTGCTGTTTTTCTTTTGTTTGTTCAGCTTCCGAATTCTAAGAGCATGCTGCATATGAGATATCCTTAGACCTTTGATGTATCCTTCCAGGATGACACTACAAATACAGATAAAGCAGGTTTTCACAATTCTGTATATCTAGCTACAAAATAAAAACTTGCCTTTCAACAATTCAGCCAGCTGGAATTCTACTCAGTACATGACTGAGCATACAGAGCCCTGGTGAAGTTTAGCCACCACTGAACACTGGATGTGTAACAATATTGCAGGAGTTATAGTATCTGGGACTGACCTATGAACCATGCTTGAAGAAGATCCTCTTCTCTACCAGTGTGGAAGATGACTGGTGGAAAAATGAGTTAGTTATGTTCACATTCTAACAGAAGTTAGGACAGAAATTATAAGGTGAAATGCAGTTGCTACTTCCCAGATGGAATCTTGTTGCCATGTATGAAATCTATTCTGTGATGATTCCCCACATACATTCCTTACAGCCTGCAACCTTAAGCACATGCTGAGGAATGAAAGGAAGGATGGAGCAGAGCAGGAACACCACAACCAGGCTCTGCTGCAACCCTTGCAGGGCTGGGACCATCATGGTTCCATGTGTCTGATACAGCCCAGAGCAGCAGTCAGCCCAGGGGGTGTCCTGCTGCTGAACCCACAACTGTGGGGATATCATTCTCTTCAGATGAACTCAGTTCTTTATTATCTAGTTGTAACACTAACTCACACCTCCAGCCCAAAGTTACCTGCTGCCAAGATAGCTGCTCCCATGGTATGATCACCTTTCACCAACCATACACTCTATCTTATTTGCTACACCTTTAATAGCAAAGCAAGAGAATTTTACACCAATCAGTAACAAATGTATGATGGGAAACATTCAGTTCCACCTAAATATAAAGAAATGGCATAAAAGGGATTCAGGGATGGAGAGAAGTTATAGAAGTAACTTTTGGGATCAGACAACTTGCTGAACCTGTCTTCTCTTCCATGGAGACATGTGTTGGATAAGGAACTTCCTCCATGAGCACTGAATTATTGACTCAAGTTGGCTTTCATTGGTGATTGGAACTTGCCTGTATATTGCTTCAAATTTGCTTTTGCAGTCAGTTACCATCATCAGCAATCTTCAAAACTTAACCCATCACAATTTTTTACCATTAGTATGTTCATTAATAAAGTCTGTTACACTGTGAACAGTTTAGCATCAGTCTCTCAAGGGCAATAGCAGTCAGTGGCAGCAGATAACATGCTCAACAAAACTGAGGAGATCTGGGAGCATGTACTTCTTTCTAGTTTGTAGGAAGAGATTCTACTCTGATATGCTGTTGTAGCATGTCTCTGAACAATATTTGAAATCCCTTCTGACACAAAACGCTGTTCATTTAAGTCCCCATAATAGGACACCGACAGATTGGTTGGGCACAAGGGGCTTCGCTTTCCTGGGGCATTGACAGACCAATTAAACACAAAGAGTACAAGGAAACCGTCCTCCGCATGACAATCATGAAGTCCTTTATGACTTTTTTCAAAGAAGACAGAACTGTAAAATCCCCCTAAATGCAAAAATAATTTTTCTTTCTTGCAGGAAAGATAATCAATAAAACAGAGATAAAGTCTAGACCTTAGCCAAATCATAATTTTCAGTGTTTCAGAAATATTAAATCATGTGTCTGCTAGCCAAACCCGTGCACGCACTACTTGGGTGAACACCTAAAACTGGAATTCTGACACACATAGAGAAACTCTGTCCTTTCTGCTGTTCTTCATCTTTGGAATTTGGACAACTAGCTTACACTAATTGTCACCTGCTCTCTGATGGCCATGTGATGTCCATTAATGCTGTATTAAAACTCTCTGTCACAGGCTTTTTGACTTCATGAATGAGTCTAGCTATCCTTGACAATACAGAATTCAGCTTTCAAAGGTAGTGAGAATAAGGATATCTATTTTGATTGTGAGCATAAAGACTTTATAAAATCATAAACTGAACATCATCTCACCCATTACTCATAGCTACAAAGAAAGAACCATGTTGTACTATTCATAGATCATAGGCAGTAGAGTATAAAACTACAGTACATCCATAAACCTAACATGTAAACATTTCATGAGCCAAGACATCCAGTTCAATTGCTTTTCAGATGTGCGAATGACTTACAAAATCATTACCATATTATGACAGATTTTGATTTTGTTTTAATATAGATAGATCCTCCTATAATACAACCAATTTTTAAAGGCAGTTATGGTTAATTGTGAGAAAGCACATTATTAATTTCTTTGGGTGTGTATGCATTTTGCATAGCCTGACATCTTCACTGGTCTCTGAGCTGTGATACATCCAGTAAATTCATCACCATGGAAGCTGGCAGCAGCTATTTCACACACTTTTTACTACATTCTTTCTATTCTTTCTACATTTTTACGATATCATATAATCTTCTATGAAATATTAACTCAGAAGTTAGGTACTTATGAAAGAAACAAAACGATTTTTAAATAGAAATTATGTTTTTTCATTAAATAGAAATATTTAGTGACATTTCAGTTTTATTTCATCTGCATGCTTTCTCAAGAAATTAATCTTCACAACATTAATATTAATATAGAGTCATTCTGCAGCATATGCATTATATGACATGGCTATATTATATTGATAACATTTTATGCAGACTTTTTGACCATTTAAAGTACTGATTTTCATTGATTGCTGTATTCTATGTGCCAGAACTCTTCGAAGTTCTTCTGAGCGTTTCAGAACTTATGACTTGCTCTGCCATGTGCTTCATTTCTTTCAGGAGTTATTTGCAAAAAGTCTTCAAGAGTGTTACACATCAAAAGCCAGTCAGTGAACTCTGACTGAGTTCAACCCAGGAAAGCAACAGCCTAATGGAAAATTATAAAATACACACAAGACTCCAGAGCCTGTTTGCCCTGTCTGTACTGGGACCTTTTCAACACTCAGAAACAGCTGGTAAAGAAAAAACATGTGCTGCATATGAAGGGGTTCTTAGGTCTGCTTTGGTTAAAAGTTGGTTGGTTGTAAGAATACACAGTTGTGATTTCTGGTTTGAAAGAACTGAAAACATTAAGACATTCTCAAAAAAAAAAAAGGGTATGACCATCACAGGACAGCAGAACTCTTGTATGGCAGGTTTGGTCATCCCCCTTTGTTGTGAACCATATGGAACAGCCTAAGACAATGCAATACATCTTGAGCATACAAAACCAGTCTTACATACCTGCAAGGTGTATACGCCTACAGTCCAAAGAAAACTACCAGAAATAACTTCTGGAGTCCAATGTACAATACTGTGCTAACACAGAAAAACCTTGTATAGATACATGTGCATATAGTTTTTATACATAAAATGATTTATCCTTGCCTTTGAGCAACATATCTCAATGCTCTATTCTGCCCTACACTTCTAGAAACCATTTCACTCATGACCATTAAAATCCACCCAGTTTGACCCTCATTTTCAACATCACAGAGAGAGGACAATGACATGCAGTAAAAAGATTGTGAGCTGAAAACTCTTCAGGGTCATGTAGAGAATGATAAACAACCAATTTCAGACAAAGAACTGTACTATTGACTGGAAATATAAGATTTGTTAGATTAATGCCTTAGAGGTCGCTGTCTGAATGATTTTATAATATGTACTATTGGATAAGCAATATGATGAACTATTAGACATGTATCCTTATACCAGGTTTCACATATCTCCTACTGATTTGTTCTCACTGAGCTTTGCATGCAATGTAAAATTAACTCTGCTAACGTTTTGATGGGCAAACTGTATGATATCCTTGACAAATTAACCCATCAGGTAGATAAATAGAAGAGATAAGTGTGTCAAGAAATTTCAAAAAGCCTTTACTGCTTCCACTTACATAAAAGAACTGAAAGAAACATCCCTCTCTGCAGTACTACACTTAGTTTTTACAGTTCAACATAATGGCATAATCCGTCCACTATTTTACGTATCTAGAATATTTCATAAAAGCTTACCATGTATAAGATATTCTATCTTTCCTTTCTACCATAAGATTTATTTTTCAGTTCTTCCACCTGTAGAGGTAGCCTGATAAGTATTTACCTGCAGATCACCTGGTCTCTACCTGACATACTTTCATGAGGTGATAATGCAGATGACAAATTGGCTGTTCTTTTAGGGAAAATCTGTGCAGAAAGTGGCCAAGGATTTAACTGAGTAGTATATATTTTGCATTATCTTGGGATGAATAAAGATTAGTGCAATTAAGAAAAAACACTTCCAAAACCCCCAAAAAAGACCCCAAGAATATCCCCAAAACAATAACAACTTAAATTCAGAAGCAGCATCTATTTGGCACAAAATGCATCAGCTGAGGCAGCATTTCATGTGACTGAGACCCAGCTCAGCTGATTAAGTTTCCAGTATGGATATTCTGACATTGCACTTTGTCTTTTGGGCTAACCTGAAGCCTCTACAGATTCAGAAACAGGAAAGTATATGCATATCTGTTGTGCTACTTAGGAAACTGGAAACATTTCTATCCTTTTATGTTGTGTTCCGACTGCTATGTTGAGGACAGGATCCTATTTAGCAACTCAGAGCTGCTGCTGTGTTAACAAAATATCAGATGAGCTCATTACAGAATCTAAACTAAGCCATTCCATTTTAATACAGAAGAGGGAATATAGCTATGGAGATGTGTTCTTTTAAAACAACTTGGTTCTGAGTTGAGACTTAAGCTGTCAGTCTCATCTAAAGCCGATTTTTAGAGTCTGATTATAAACCCAGAGAAATGGAAACATTGACATATCCTTGGCTGTAACAACTCTAACAGGAGATTCTGCAATAGCCTGTAAAGCCAACTATTTTAATTAAAACCTCTGTTTATTTCATGTTACAATGTAAAACTTCTGTTTATGACTGAAATAGATTAAACTTCTGAGGTATATAGCACTGAAAAAGTAAAGTGGGTGATCTTCAAAGTGGTACTCACAGCACAGTATTTATGCTATTTGTACTCAGCATACTGAGTGTCCTTAATATTTCAGTCTATTTAAGATCATCTTTAAACATAGACATGTCTGTTTCTTCTCTTAATAAAACTCTCTCATGAAGCCCATTGCATTGTTGTTATTTTATCAGACAGAACTGAGTCTTTAAGACCATGAGAGCATGTTGTAAAGACTGGGAAGAGCCAGTCCTGACCATGCACAGACACACTCACAACCCTGATGTTATGCAAATAGTCATTTTTACAGTACTTTCATTATTCATAGGGTTTTCACCATTCAAATGCACTTGAGTGCTTTACTTGACTGTATCTGGAGAGGATGGTAAAAAGTAAGGTGAAAAAGGGTAAAGATGGACAGGCATTGAATGGATGTATCTATTTCATGTGAGAGTCAATCAATTTTTGATAAGGTTTTTTTTTTTTTAACTGTAAAAATACAGCAGATAAGGCTTATAATAGGAACAATCCTGGCTGACTGAAATCCTAAAAATAACCTTCATTCTTTACATTAACAGTATCAAATTAAGGACAAATAAGAATATGAAAGAACATTGACACTCATCTGATTACGCATTGGAATCTATAGTTAAACACAAAGTGATGACTAGATAACTGTTTTTATCTCAATATCTCTATAAAAATGCCTGCCCAACATTCCATGCAATGTCTGTCCTTATGAATTCTGTCATGAATTAAGGACAGAAATAAAATGTTATAGAATTAATTTAAGGAACTAAATTCATATGCAGAGAGAGATTATTTTTATCAAATGTACACACAGCAGTCATACAGATTGGTACATGCCTTTTACAATCTTAGTATTTTGGTTCTAAATCTGTCTTGAAACCTATTCCCTTGAGGTCAAAGACATTTTTCCATTATTATTTTCAAGTCAGAAAATTAGTTTGGTTAATTATTTCAATTTCAACACTTATATAAGATCTTCCTATTTAAAGTGAAAAAATCCCTCAGAATCTATTATTTTATCTCCATTTGTCTCAAGTAGACAGGGAAGCAATAAAGCCCAGTATAGGAAATGACAGATAGGTAAGTCATCTGTGATTCAATCATACAATCTGTAAATATTTCAATTAAAGCTTTCCCTAAGAATTGAACCTAGGACTAGATATATTTTCTCTACAGTACCCTCAGGTTGTGTTAAAAGAGCATACCTTTGTGCCACAAGTTGGCACCCAGGCCAGTTTTTGAGGAAGGCAACCTGTGTACTGGATTAGCACACATGCCTCAGCTAGGCATCCTGCTTCAGCCCTTCAGCAAGAAAAGCAGGGCCATGCAGCAGGCAGAACTGGCATTGCTGGGCCACTTGCTGGAATCAGCATCATCTCATTCAGAATACAAACTGGGGTCACACAGCAGAGAACACTGCTGTACCATGCAGCAGCCCTTGTGCTTGAGCAGACCTCACTGGTTCAAATGCACTCGTTCTTCATATTGCAAAAAATCTGCTGTTGTCATTTGGTTTGTCTTCTGTGCCTTGATTTTTAAATAGTTTTATATGGCAAAGAGGAATGCTTTATGAAAAGCAAAAAAAAAAGAGAGATAATTAAAGGCAAAATTCAGTTGTTTTGTTTTTATTTTAACTATAACTATCTTTCAAGAAATTAATGAATAATAAAGTATACACACACTAACCATACAAACTTATTTTAAAAAGTGTCTTTTAAAAAAGCAAAATAAATTTTAGGTCCCTTCTGATGGTAATTCTCCAAGGAATGCTAAGTAAGAATGCAGAATGCAGTTCAAGTTATTGTCTATGTGTTCAATAACTTTCTAGTAGTTTCTAGCCTCTGTATTTTTTTTAATTATGTAACAGTGTAGAGAGGTTGTATGCTTTCCATATCGATATTTTATACAGGAAAAATTGTGAACAATTTTGAACAATTGCTTTTACTTAACTTTCTGAAAAATGTCAAATGTCATTTGAAGTGTAAAAGTTAAACCCAAATCAAGTTGTAATTAGTGAAGGAGCATTATTCATTTTAACAGAATGAGAATTTCACTTCATTATTTTTCAAAAGCTTAGCATTCTCAAAATCGGTGATAGGTTTTGAAATGCTAAAAAATGCATTATCAATATTTTTGAAGAGTCTGCAGGACGTTAACACAAACTGTAAGAACAAAATTATTCATATGAGAGTGTTTGTGTTAAACTCTTTAGCTAACTGTGCACATGCATGCATATCAGAAGTCCAATATTTAACAGTTTTCAAAACTTCAGTAGCTCACCAAAATAAAAAGAAAATCTCTTTTGGGAATATCAAATTCTTGCACCAAATTGAATTTAAGGTTTCAGTCACTTACTCGAATGAATGTTTAACAGGGCTGTGCTGAAAGATGATGAGACACATTTGTGACTACAGAAGAAACCCAAGGATATCCCTTGGATAATATGACATTAAGAAAGTTGTTATCTGGCTGATGCACTCTTTCAGTTCACTTAGAAGCAGAAACCAAATAGTTTTTCTACTTGAATATTCTTCACATATTTGAAAGCTAATTTTGTTGAAAATGTTGTTGTTGTTCAGTTGCTTTGAATTAATTTTCTTCAGCTAATTAATTTTTAAAAAATTATTTTGAAGTGTTAACTCATGTTTTCCTAGTGCAAAGTGTTTCAGCTGTAGATTACAAAAAAAAAAGTGTAGTCTCAAAGTTGGTTGGTGGTGGTTTTTTGGATCAGAGGTATAAAGTAACTCTTCTGTATTTAGTACGCCACAGATCAGTGTTAAACAGTCACACTGACAGAACTGTGTTTTTTTATTTAACGTGTGTTATGCTGGTAAGTGGTTGAGTTCTGGCTCTAGGAGAATTGTCTTACAGTCAACAAAGCAAAACTCATTTAATATAAAATTTGGTCTTTACTTTTGAATTATCAGACAACCTGGTTTATGCTGATATCCTCATAAAGCTGTTATGCCTCCCCCATCACAAGCATATTCCAGGAATATGCAAATATAACTACAACAAGATGATAAAACATAAGACTTAAAATATACATATCTACTACTTAACATTTCTCCTACAAGGAATAAATTGGCTGTATGGGCTATTTTGAGTTGTTTTGAATAGCTGCTATTTATATTTCATATCTGTATAATTACATAATATGAAAATCAGTCCTCACAACAAACACTGTCCGTGCAGTAAATAATTTCACCTGGCAGCAGAGTTTTAGAATTTAGTACTCTAACATTGATTCAAGAAAGAGTAGAAGAATTTATGCTGATCTTTTATGTCAGTTTAATCATTCCACTACGAAGATGGCCAAAGAAAATTATTGTTTTGTTTAGACAACTCCAAAAATAGAAGAGTTCAGCAGTTGTGTGCATGTCCACTCAGCCCCACTTTTCAGGGTAGTAATAAAGGCAGTGTAGATAACACTGACATTAGAAAACCATACTCACCTGAAATTTGCAGCACAAATGGATATTGTCTAATATTAAACCTACATGTAGTCATAATGCCTACTGCTAGTCCCTTAGACTGTTAAGCTTACAAGAATTTTAAAAGGTGAAAACATTTTATAATGTAAATCCACCACACAATATTAAGGAATAAAAGTAATTTTAAAAATTTCTTTATAGACAGGAATAAAAGAATAATGGAGAATGGAAGCTGGGGTGTTTGTGTGGTAGACAGACTTGATTTCAATCAAATATGTACAGTAATTTCACACTGATAAGCCACACCTACTTCACTGAAGAATCGAGCTGATCCCAGAAGTGCAGCTAATCACTAGGTATGACTTATTTATGGACAAATTCCGGCAAAATGCCAACCCAGAAGTGCGAGCCAGCTGGGAAGAGAGCTGCAGTGGAGCCGCTTTGCCAGCTTCACGCGAAGCTGAGGTGCTTTGCCACATTTGCACTTTGCCGCCGCTTTGCCATGCCTCTTTGCCGAGCCACTTTGCTGCCGCTTTGCCAGTTTCGCGCTTTGCCTGCTTCGCACTTTGCCGAGCTGCTATGCCAGCTTCGCGCGGCCAGCCCGCCGAGCCGCCACTTTTGAGCAGCATGGGGAGCCATGGCAGCCAGTGCTGAGGGCAGGAGTGCTGGGGCCTGCGGCACGGGGAGAGCACCTGGGGCTGCCTTTAAAGGCTTTGCCGATCTGTGAAAAATTGTGCACCTGACAGCAAACCCTGTGATCATGGGATTCTGTTACTAACTCATTACTTTGTTGCATAAGGAGCCTCGCTTCAAAAAAAAAAAAAAAAAAAAAAAAAAGAGTGTGGCTTATCACCCAGTAAGGCTTATTTGTAGACCAATTCTGGGGTCTTCCCGGCTACCTGGAAGTGCGGCTTATAGCCAGGTGCGGCTTATGAGTGTGAAATTACTGTATATATCACACCCCTCATCTTGTGAAGGGGCTTTATTGACGACTGCCATCCTGACTAAATGTTCTCATGAGACACAGAAGGCAAATTGTCTGTTACTTGTAGTGTATACCTGTTAAGTGTAAATGAATCATGTAATTGCAATTTAGGAGTTTATTAACCCAGCACAAGAGCTGTCACTGCCATCACGACTACAAAGACTGTCACACTGTCACTATCACAAGAGCTCTGTCACTCCTGCTGAAGAAAGATGGAAGCTGATGGTAGGAACCCCATTTGAACTCTTGCATGGCAGCAGTGGTTTCCCCTTCTGCAGCCATTTTCTTTTGTCCCAGTAGGCAGACTTTTTTCCAAGCAAATAACTATTTAAAATGTGACTCTAATCACAAAAAAATTTTATTATCTATATTTAGATTTCTAAATAAATATGTGATTCTGAGGAGCTCTTGCTAGGCATATTTTCCATTCTAGCTGGATAAAACTTCTCAATTTGGAAATGTCAGTATATGATTGCAACGCTTTATAAAAATAAATATCAAAATTACTAAGAAGCTTTTTTGTTTCTTTTCACAAGTAACCTCAGATTTCTCTTTCACTTGACTGATCTTCGTCCAAGAAGTAGGGAGATTTCAAACACATAAACAAACCAAAAAATCTAAGAGCAAAGCAAGCTTCCTTACTATCCTAAATTTAGCCAAATATGAGGTATATATTTGAAAATTTATCTGGCTTGTAAAATGCAGTGATTTATAATATAAGAGCAAGGGAAAAAAAAATCAAGCTAATCACTACAGTCATCAAAGCCTTCCTCTCATGTGGTTTACTACTGAACACCTACTTTTATATTCTGCCATGTATCAAATTCTAATTCATGATTCTGATTGCAATCAGGGGACATCATTGCTCATATCTGCTGGTCTTCATTAATGTTCACAGCCATTTTTGAGCTGTAAGGCTTAGATTCCAGCAGAGCAAACACAATGCCTAAATTTGTTTTATTGCTGAAATTAGGGAAACCCTCCTAATGATTGAAAAATAGACCATCAGATTGCACTGCTATAACTTTATTTTTAGACAAGATTTTTAATATTAGCCGTAACAAACCTATGAGGATTTAAAAAAAAATAGCTTGTCTCTTTTCCTCTAAGTAAATCATTTGATTCTCCTAATTAACTGTCTAGGTTGAAAGATTCATTGATTATTTGCTTTATCAGTGAGATATATATATATATGTACTGCATAAATAGCCTTTGAAATGATACTTTATATTTCCAACTTACCCTGTAAAATAAAAGACATTATATGTTTTTAGGCTTTTAACAAGGATTTGGTTGTTCTAAAACTGCTGGGTTATGATTTTTCTAGTAGCCTTTCCTTCTCCCTTGCAACTCCAATTCTAAATATAGATTTATCATTATCTGATTTAGGTAAATGAAATAAAGCAAATTAATACACCCCAGGATTTAGTGATTCATTGCAACTTGTTTACTAGGAGCCAACACTGAGTCACATATATTCTAGTTTAAGTAACTAAAGAGACTGGTCGAGACAAGATACATGTATTAAGAGCAAATAAATATATCCTTAGTATTTATTGCTATGCAATAGGTCATTAATACTGAGTGTCTCCAGGGGAATATTTCATTCATTATTCAGATGAAGAGACAAAAAAGCCTGATTCTGACTTTGTATATAATCAGGGTAAAATCAGTCCACAGGTGACAAAAATCAACATTTTTCTCCACTTACAGTAATGACTCCCATAAGCAGCTTGAATGAATTATTATCTCTCTATAGGGCAGAGGACAGCCATGCTTCCTCAGGGGCCCAAGTAGAGGCTGCAAACTACAAAAATGTAATCCTTAGTGAAGACTTCCAGAATCCATACCTTTATTGAAAATGATCTATCCTCTCCCCACATGAAGCCCACTCCCCCAAAAATCCAGTCAGTGCAGCAACCCTGAGAACATCTACTTCAGACAATGTATGCTTGTTTTGGATTTTATTCCCTGAAAAGTATCAGGCCATTTTAATATGCTGAAATCATTTTAGAGGTAATAAACACAGCATTATGCAGAATAATTTTTCTGTCTTCATTGTTGACTGAGATCAAATATTGACTTGTATGGAATATATATCACTGCAAACAATAGTTTTAGAGACATATATTCCGTATTCAATTCTATGAATAACAAAAGCTGAAAGCTTCGTAATGAAATACTGTCTTCAAAAATTTAGGAATAAATTTGGTAATGATTTTACTGAGCTCTCTCAAGCAACTATTTCCTTGATGTAATGACTTTAAAGGTAAATTACATCTTTGTTAGAGCTTTTGATTTCCTGCCTTTGAAAGAAACATTTTTTATGTATTTTTTTACTATATTTTTGGTTATTTTCCCAGGTACATATGTATATTATAGGTATCCACAACAATACAACATGTAATGGAAATAACAAATCAAGACAGAAATCATAGACAGAGCTACACATCTCATTACTTTTTTTTCTCTGATAATGAGACTGTCTTGATTTCAGTTAGTAACATGTAGACTGGTACTCAGCTTTGTCACATAAGTCACATATCATTTGAACTTTCCAAATACTATAGATATTGAAACAATAATTCTTTGCAAATCGGTGAAACTATTTTCTACGACAGATGAGGCAAGCCATGTGAACACATAGGAGCCAAAGCTTATGCTAAACATCACCCTACTATGTTGGAAGTACCATAAATTAGGAACTGAAGGCAGGAAAAGAATCATTGCAAATATGATTATCAGTGCCCAACTGGAGACAGCAAAGTGGGATCACTTAAGGTTTCTGAAACTAGCACTGCTCACTGATCAGATTAAAAGGAATCTGGTGGACAGTAGCACTGTCTTTAAAGAAACACAGGTAAGAAGCTTGAAGTCAGATTTGGTTTCACTGAGCCTTGGTCAGGCTCACTACAAAGCAGTGATGCAGCTCAGCTATGAGATACTGTCCTGGAATGAAGGGAATTCAGTTTGCTTGGACCGTGACAAGCAAAATTATTTTGTATCTCTGAGGTATGGCTTTACAGGTGACTTTGCTGTTTGGTGTTTAAATCACATTTTACAAATCAGGAGATGCTCTGAGTGTGCTTTCCTGACAGATACGGGTGGCTCCTATACTAATTTTAGAAACTTAAATAATTTATAAATTAGATTCTTGTGTTCGATCTGTTTGAAAGGAACTGGAAAGATCAGAAGAGGAAGAAGAACAATGACACAAAGAAGATAGGGCAGCATTGCTATTGACAGTAATATTATAGGGAAGTTATCAAACCCAGAGATCACAGGAAAAGTAATATCATAAATCAAGAAGGGTGTAAACAGATTAAATGGGTGGCACAGGTAGAACACAGATGGAAACAAAAGCTATCTGCAGATCATAAACACTAGCTGAGAATATTTGAGATTTAAGAACACTTATTAACAAACTTACTAAGTCTGACAATATGTTTGGAAGACTAATGGATATCTGGACACTTCAGGTAGGAATATGAGGAAAGGGAAACAACAACTTGGAGTTGGTACACTTCAATCTAAATAATATGGTTTTCTTTGTATCCTTATTAAAAAACACAGCCAGCACTGTGAGCTAAAAATAGGCAGACATCTGGAAAACAACAAAATCTTAAAACTTAGAAAGTAAAACTTAAAAAAAAAATAATGACAGAGAAACAGAACTACTTTTTTATATTACAAGCAGAAATGGAATTGATGAGGGGAAACAGTAGCCAAACTATCTCAAGACCCTAAATAGGCTTACACAAAGGTCTCTGAGCAAGATCTTACATTAGCTCAGTAAACACTGCCATGTGAAGTAAGATTGCAGTTGAATGCAAACAAAAGATGATAATAAACAGCAATGTGTATAAACTCAGAGATAAGTTATCATGATGCCCCAGAGGAAGTGTCCAGGTATTATCTTTTTCCACTACATAAAAGTCTGAAGAGCATTAGGAGCACTTTGATTACATTACCACAATACTGACTGTTTTGGAAGCACACAAATGTATTGAGCTCTAAGGAATAATCACTGTGAGCAAAGTGGATTTTCTGGTTCCAGCAAAAGTGAATCAGAGTGTGGTGCAAAAGAGGGACAGAGTAAGAATCAGAGCACGTTATAGTCATGCTTCCATCTAGGCACACAAAAGGAATCCCAGTAACTCTGAGGCAAACTCTTGATGCAGTGCAAATGACATTGTTAGATACAGAATATAAAACTTATGTTCATTTAAACTATTCTGTGAAGGCTCAACCCTAACCCAAAGCACAATCCTAACCCTATGTGGAGCAGTAAAAGCAGCCTTTTGTAGAGGCTGAGGTGTCCAGCACATGGGTGGTGCCAGGTGAGTGAAAGGTGAGTGAGCAATGCTGGAGCAGTTCTGTGCTCCCTTTGGCAAGCCTTTTATAGTTGCAGTGTCCCTGTAGCTCTGGGCTTTGTGGTTTTTAAGCCTAACTCCAAAAGGTATGATAGACTACACCTGATAATTTTGTTCACAGCCACTGAGCCATACTGACAGGCATGAGGGAGAGCAGACTGCACTATGTCCTTTGGGAGATGATGACTGCTCCCATAGATCTCTGTGGCTTTTCAACTCCTCCTCGTGATTTATAGCCCACAAAACTTCAAAATGCCTGTCTTCAAAGGGGAACCAAATACCATCTTATGAAAGCTTATTCAGCACAAGTAGAACAGTTAACAAAGGAATAGGAAGGAATGAAAATAGCAGAATTTTATTTCAAATGCAAAATGAAGCAGAGACTTAGGGTCTCCATCCTACGATGCCATTGTACATGTGCAATTTCAAATGCAAGTTCAAAGTTTGACATAGTTGATCATGGTATTTAAAATAGTCACAGATGCACTTTCATTGGGTTGTGCCCATCCATGTTTCTAGGAGAAAAACACAATATAACATTCAAGGAAAGGTAATAATATAGAGATTTTAATGATAAACAGACACATGTATAAAGGTAACAAGTTAAAACTACAACCTATCCAGAGCTTACCTATAATAATAAAAGACTCCCTCTATCAGTTTGTTTTTCTAATTAGCTGAATAGTTGTCAAGAATTATTAATGAGCAATTGATTATAGCTTGCTGTTAACCTGTGATTAAAGATTAGGAAGCAAACCCTGAGTTAAATCTTTGTGCCTGAGAGGCACAAAGAATCTGCAACAATGACTGTGCACAAGGACACACAAGATACCAAAGGAATAGTAATGAGGAGGTGACAGCAATACGATTCAGGGTGGGGCACCATTTTCTGTATGCAGTTGGTTTAGGTTTGAGGCAGGTAACCTTTGCTTCACAAAAGGCTGAAAGCTTCTGGAAAGTTGGCAAAGTTTCTCTTACTGCTCTGCTGAAATATCCCATTGATCAAAAGACCTACAACCGGCTTTGTCTGAATGAGAAGTATTTGTCAGTATTTCAGGAAATGCAGAAAGAGCAAAAAATGCCAAGGGATGTAAATGCTTCTGGCTATGTATGTACTTTGTACAGGGAAGGAATCATACTGCCAATAATCCATAATTTCTTGTCTGGCATAATTTTCAAGTCTCAGAAGCAACTGATGTGAAATAAAGTACAGTGTTCCTACAGCTGCACAAAGATTTAGAAACTATACCATAATGACAATATCTATAGTGGAATAGAGACAAGATAGAATATGCAAACTTTTTCCTTTTTGCTAATTGCAGTGTTTTCAATAGAGATACTTGGAGATTCCTTAGGCACTTATTCTGCATGGTGCAAGGAAATTAAGCAATGATCTCCACTCAAGAGCAGGTTCCACTGCTGAAGTAATCAGACAGACCTCATCCAGTGAAATAATTTTATTTCTATCAACAGGGGATCCAGCTCCATTTCTTGACTCTTCTTCCTCCTCCTCCAATTATTTTTTTTCATTATACTGTGTTCTTTCAATATTGGTAAAGAAATTTTCTTTTCTTCCACCTGCCAGGTAAAATTTTGAATTGGTTCAGTTTGCCAAAACAATAGTCACAATTTTCTGGTGTTATGGAAATGCATCTTAAAATTAAATATGTCCTGCAGCAGCACAATGCTTCTCTGCCAAATTATACATACAGCTCAAATTTTAGAAATCAGTATCTCCTCTCCAATTGGGCTGTCAAGGCCACAATTTTGGCCTTATTAAAACAGGAATTTGGTACTTTTAATAGTATTTTATTCTACTACAGAACATCAGGGCTTTCACAAACATGTTTTTCTGCACCAGACAGAAATGGCACAGAGTTAGACACTGACAGTTGAGAGAATGTGATCTGATGACATTATTCACTGAGTGAGTCAGTGGATCTACTCAGGCATGAAAAAGAAAGGAATGTTTTAATGTGGTATGTACTGTCAAAGGATTATCAAAGGAAATACAAGTGGGAGTCAATGTGCAGCTACATTAAATCCCTTAGCATTTGAGTTTCTCAGTGCTTTGCCTTGTAAGCAGAACACAAGAAACCTTTGGAGCACCAGCATGTGGCACAAGCTGCATAAACCAAAGCAAAAATGTTTGTGAGTGCAAATCTCGTGTGGCAAAAGTACAACTCTTCTGTCCTGTGAAATTAAAGTCTAACTGCAAAGTTGAAAGTCCACTTTATTCTAGAATTCAAACCTTTCTGCTGTTGAATGTTTTGTGATGTTGGGATTTGTGCTCAAGGACCCTGTTAATTAGTAGGATTTTTTTATGGCAGTAAGAAATTTTAGCCTTTGGTCCCTAAGTCTTGTAATCTGTAATTAATCAGATGCCATATAAATTTATAGCACATTAAAGGTTGTATTTTTCCAAATGTACTGAAAAGAACACACTGAGAAATTAATTTTATGCCAAATGGTAGATTTTCAAAAACCAAACAAAATAAGTTGCTATGTTTTAGAAGTGGGATGTGTGCTCAGGCACAGATGATTACATTTTCCTTTAAAAGAATTCTTATCTTGAAGATCCACAAGAATAAACAAAAACAGTTCTAGAGGCTATCAGAAAACATTCTATAACAAACTACTGTTCTTGCCCACTATGAGCTCTTTCTGTCATTAAACTTATTAAAGTAGACTGAATGATATAACTCTTGTAAGTGTCTGCTGCATTGCCTGTTAATTGGAAAAAAAAAATTAAAATAGACATTGACTTGGTAAAAAGCAAACAGGAGAGGGGAAGGGAGAAAGAAGAGAGAGAAGGAAGGAGACCTGAATACCACGATTCCTCTGCCTTGTGTTTGTCTTTTCCCTGCATTTGTAAGGTCATTCTATAAAATCAGGTTTTATCAGGCACAATTAAATACAATTTTACCTGACTTGGTTTGGTTTTTTAGGTAAACCAAATAGAGTAAAACAACTAAAAAAGTGTTTAGACATATAATTCTGGTAAATGCAAGTTGCAAGTTCAAGTGGCACTTTCTCTTAGTGGTTTTAACCTGAGTCTTGCAGCATACTTTTGCTATACACCTATTATGGAGACACCCTGAATGGTACAGTGAAAGGATTATGTAACACACAGTTTTCAACACAGGTTTTCAACTTTCATAGTTGTTGAAATATGCTTTAAAATGTGGCCAAAGATCCTAGAAAGGGTAAGGCTGAAAAATAATAATAACTGCAAAAGAGGTCGTGTTAATTTACAATCCTTTAATCTGAGACAGAGATTGACTGATTAACTGGGATTAGAAATTCTGAAGGATAGGCTCTACATTTAAGAACTGCATAATTCCCATATGATTTAAGGCACTGAAAACACATGGTGATGTCTTCCAGGCCACTGTTTTACCCTAATGGTAGGCAGCACAAAGAAAGAAAATGGCAGTTTCTGAAAAAAACCTTGAGCTCACTAAAAGGAGGTAGGCACTGAGGATCTTACAGAGGCACTGCAGAAAGCAAATCAAAAAATGAAGCACTTTGCAGATGCTGAAGACCAGCCAAGATGACTGCCAGCATAAAAGACTCAAGATACTATGCCCCTGGATATTTTTGGATGTATCTAAACAGACCAGCATAGTTGGAATTCTTTTTCTGATGCCTCTAAACTCAAGACCTGAAGGGAGCTACACATTTATAATGATCGTAAGGTAGAAAGGAAATCTTAAAGTGCTGAAAAGAAAAAAAATTAGTATTTTTAAGTTGTTCAGACTTCATATTCATGTGTTGACAAAGAGTTAGCTACTTATAATTTAAAAATAATACTCTATCATTGTGCATTATTTTACTGAAAGAAAGGGAAATTATAAAGACATTTCTTTTTTTCCTGGCAAATTCTAGAGGAGGAGGGTAAAGTTGTTACATACTTGAATTGTATAATATTTACTGAATTTAAGTACACTTTGCACATACTTTAAAGATTTTTGTATGCAAATGGTACAGTTAGCAACAAAGGACAAAGGACATCATAATTTAGTGGTAATAGCATATTTTATATATTTTTCAGCAAGTAAATAAATCGTAAGTTGTATAATTTTTATTAATCATTGAATGCTTAGTCTGTGTTTAATTTGAAACATTACTGATTTGCAATATGTTTCAAGTTTAGTGTTTGACTACATTCACTTTCCTTTCTCTCATTATCTGCTGATTAGTTTATCTATAATTGAAGTCAATAAAGTCTCCTTAATGTACTGTACTGCTGTGCATCATTAAATATTGGTTGCAATCATGGAACTACTTCAGTGCTTTGGAATTGCAAGAATATGTAAAGGATGCTCTGATATTCTCTTTCTTACTGCATAAACACTTAAACATCCAAAACACGAATTAGCAGCAATTTTATTTTAAATTGTAAGCACTAGTTGTAATGGCACCCCATTACCTTTAATTCTGGTTTAGTTCCAAAATTAGTACGTAGTGAGCAACTGGAATAAACAAGCCATCTTTAAGCAACATATTCCTATTACAACACATATTATAAGGAGATTCTTATTCAAATAAAATCGAGCAAAGTTCCATGTGGTAAAGCTTCACCCTCCAGAGAATCTGACTCGTGTTCCTCTCTGTCCTGGAAGTCTGTGCTGCAGCTTAATGTCAGAGACATCTGCAAAACACCAAGCACCTCAAAAATTGCTCAGTAAAGCAAAAAGTAAGGCTTGTGTTAAAGTGTTTTGCACAATCAAGGTCTTAATTTGTCCGCATCAGTTCAGCATAGTCCTAGAAATATTATTGTGAAAGATGGTCTCCACATCAGGTACCTAAGCTTACAGCAGCAGGCCCTGGGAGGGGTAGGGTACCAGGAGCATGATTTAAAATGGCAGATTGATCTGAGGCACTGTGCAACTAGACAACTAGAAGAAATGGAGCAGTCAAGAGAAGGAATAGTCACCTTCTGCTTTGCACTCACTAGACCCCATCAAGCATATTCCATCGAGTTTTGGGCTCCCTCCCCCACTACAATAGAGGCAGGGGTTCCAGGGAAGGCTGCCAGAATTATCAAGATTGTTGTTCACCCTGAAAGGAGAGGCTGAGGGACCAGGTCTTATTGAGACTGGAGGAAAGACAGCTTAAGGGAAACCTAAAAGTCAATAAGGAACCACACTGAGAAGATGGAGCCATGCCCTTGAAAGCACTGAGTGGGAAGAAGTCAAGACAGCAGTGATAAGATGAAAAAATATCAGACTGGACATAAGGGAAACTTTTTTCCATACAAGTACAGTGCAGTAGTTTGTCCTGGGAGATTGTGCACTCCTTCTTTGAATGTTTTTAAGTACCCTTCTGGATATGGCCCTGGGAAATGTCGCCTGATTCTGCAGCTGACCCTGCCTGAATATTTCCTTACAACATGAATTATTTATTGTCTGACTCTGTGACATGTTTTAATACCTTGACCTTTTAAAAAGAGACACTATCAACTACAAACAATCAGTTAAAATTTGAGAATGCCCACAGAGACAGGTAGAAAAAAATATGTGCCTACTTTTCCATTGCTGTGAGCTGTCCTACCAGCAGACAAGACTGGGACAAACACTACTGCCACTCCTGGACTAAAGCAGGCTCATGTTTGGCTAGCAGGGACTGCTGACAAGGAGTCTTTCATTCTTCTACCCTCTTCCATGTCACAGAATCATAGGATGGTTTGGATAGGAGACCTTCACATAGTTAGACTTGTTTTAAAACTGCTATAGTACTGAAAATGAACAGTACAAATAAGCACTCTCTAAGTTAGGAGAGTAGCTAATGCATTTTAAATCTTTGACTATGATATTGTTCAATTGATGCACCTGTATAAATATATTGCCACAGGCTATAGATTAAATATAAGACCAATGAAGTGGAAAACCAATTTGTCAGTGTGATGTGATTTACTGACAGGGTATTTTTCTTCCTAAGTGAAAAATAAGAAATGGAGGATATATTCTGCATTATAGTTTGGTTTTGGTATCTGAGCAATTACTAAAGAGCTTAACCCTTCCCGAGGGCTGCTTCAAACTCTGAAATAAAATTATTTTGTTATCTACAAAAATTCCTTATTGGTAGATTTGAAAAGACTCACTCATGTCTCTTAGATGTTTATAATTGCTCAGATGAATTAATCTAGAAAATTTCTTCTTAGTTGCAGCTTTTTGTTTGGTTTCAATGGCTCTTCAACTAGCAGACCTAACATTTTGGCTTCATCATAGCTATTTTCCCACAGAAATATTGCTTATAAATATGCTATACTATCCAATAAATGAGAACTTCTGTTCTGCTTCCTTTCATCACATAGAAAGCAAGAAAACTGGAAAATAATCAGATTCTCAGTTATTATCCAGTTACTTTGCCAACTAGTCTGTAGTTTTCTGAATCTTCTTTTCTTGCCTTTCATGTAGAAGGTAACTCTTCCTCTCATCTGGATTTTTTCTTGACCTCTGTAACCATCTAAAAATAATGGAGTGGCTTTGCTATGACAACATTCTACCCCATTATCAGCCTTGGATGCATCCTACAAATTGTCAGCAACATATATTTTTAGACATCATTGTAACCATTCTATTAGTGGTATGCTTCATCTTCTCTTCTTGATATAGATCTAGGTTGACCTTATCTGTGAAGACTGCAAAAAGAGTGATATTCGGTCCTTTTCTCTGTCATTTTTGACTAATTTGCCAACCTCATTCTGCAGCAGTTGCTCAAAAGCTCAAATCTTCCTTATTCACAAGCTCAGCAGAGCACTCCTCCATGTGAGCAGCACAGTAGCTGCATTAGCACTCACAACACACTAGTGAAATGTCTCAAACTGCTTGTGTACCACTCTAATGCTTTCTGAAGTCCCCCACAAGAATCAGGACCTGCAGAGCTAAAGATTATCCAAATTGTTACTTAGCTCTGAAGTGTTAGTTGGAATGTTCATCCTAAATAAATACTTTAAAGCAGGAAGGTCTGTGAATGTCTCCAAGTTCTGAACTGTGCATAACATAAATTCTGTAAAATGTAAAGTCAGTCGCAAAAGTGGAGGAAGCTAAACAAAGCACATCCTCTCTTCCTTTCTTCCTACCTCTGGAGTGGGACATATACACAGAGAAGTTACCTACACCATCTTGAATGCTTTCACTGTATAAGCACTGACACAAAACCTAATACTTGGTAAATATTCTGAACTTTGTGTTTAATGCAAAAAGAAACACCTGAGAGCAGCAATTTAAATTATCTCTCCTTAAGCCATACTTCTCTAAGTTATCACCTGATGCTATATGACATCATTGAAAGGGTAAGCAAATTTGGAACAGGTTTCTGACTTACATTTGGATTTTTAAGTGATGATTCTCACTTTAACTGAACTTATAGAAATGCAAGTACTGTAAATATCAATGGTACCATTAACGACATTTGCAATTTCCAATTATTTAAAGTAAGAATACCAGTTTTAAATTCTAATGTCTGGAATCACTTCTACTTTGGGAAAGTCAGAGATGATTCTTGAAAAAAACAGAATAAATCTGGGTATTGTCCCAAAAGGTTCAAATTAAAGTTTAATGGTTTGAGTCTTTTGTTCGATGTTTCTTGAACAGATTATAATCCAGTTGCCTTTTATGTTCTTTTCTTTTTTTTTTTTATTTCACTCCCTTCTTTGTATAATTACATTTCTATTTGGCAAGACTCCCTTATAATTTTCTCCAGTCAAATAATATCCCTTTCTTAGTCATCTAGCTTTTCCTTCCAAATCTCCTGACTAACGCATAATAGAAGATTACACCACCTCTCAAAGCCAACTTGCAGGCTTACCAAAACATTGCTGGAAAAACTTAGCATTCTTATTTTTATATGCTTCACAACAGCAGGCCAATTAGTTTTGGAAGCCTTCAGGTTCTCATAATATGGATAGGAGATTTCTGTGATTTATTTTTAGATGCAGAAGGTTTCAATTAAATGGTGAGGGTGAAAGAGTCACAGTTGAGGATGTGGGGATTTCTGTTCTAGCTGCAGGCCTAAAATTATATGATGAATCACCAAAGCAGAAAATTCACTATTTTATTTTCTTATCAGACCTGCATTTTTCTAAAATGGAAAATGTTACATTAAAAGTGCCAATATCCCTGCTTATTTTCCATGTATGAAACAAGAAAACCTTGTCCTATTCCTTTGACTGACACAGGAAATTCTGGAAATTATTTCAATGCTAGAAAAAATTATGATTCCCCATTTTTTTTTCTTCTATTTTCTATACCTGTAGACACTTCAAGACAGAATTCTACATATTATACAATTAAAAAGTGGCATTTGCTCCATCACTATGGGATAAACATTTGTTGCAACCCTCCAGGAACTAATTGGCAGGGGCTGGGAAGTTGTCCCAGGAGCATTGAGCACAAGTCTGACAGTTGGAAAAGGAAGACAGTTTAGAATGGCACTGCCCCAGCTCCATGGGACCCTCTCTTTCCATCACCAATTTCCTGCCACAGCAGCCAGAATGGCTGAGACAGAACATGCTTATGCCTGGTCCTCTGCACAATCAGTACTGCATAGTTGCTCGATTCAGTAAATTATTCAGCTAAGACAGACTTCATGAGTGAGTGCCACAGGTTAAAGTCTGCCTGAAGCAAACCTCATTAAAGTGAGATCTTCACTACACTGCCCAGATTTAACTCCTTACACAACTGAAAGCTATAAGGGTACACTTAATTTTAAGTAGTACCTCAGATTAAATTGGTAGTTAAATAACAATATTTTTTGGTTTGACTACTGAAAACACAATCAGAAAAGCAAGATGCACAAAAAAAATGGAAATGTTACAACTATAGGATTTATCTGATTATACACTAAACAAATGCTGCCAAGTAGATCTTAAATTGAATGGAATCATTGGAAGTAATTATCAAAGTACCTCTGCATGTATAAGAGGCTGGGGCATGAGATCATCAGGATTTGAATGATACCTAGACAGCTGGTTGTAGCCGAACATGTAATTCCCTTAAATTTCATTGTATTTAATTTTTCTAAGAAATAAACGAGAAAATTGCTTTATTACCCCCTTTCTGAAAATTACAGTCTAGATGAAAAAAATACTTTGAAGACAATGGCTTCTATGAAGGAAGTTATAACTTTAAGGAAGAAGATTGCTTACACAGCAGGATACAAACTACAGCAATTTAAGAAAAATGGCTTTTGGCTTATGTAGTGATTCTGCCAAGCAAATGATTTGTAAGGAAATATAGTATACCTGCTGCACTTTGTCACCAGTACGATTTATTTGCAAAATCTATATAATATACATCTACAATATTCCTGCTTGTTTAAATCAGCCTAGAATTCAAGAGAGAAAAATCAACTGCCCTGTTCATACTGCTGTTTTCCAAGCAACAGAAAGTTTGGCAAAATATCTTAATATCAAAATCACAGAGATTTAAGTGTCTTCAATCTAAGTCTACCAGTTTCAGAAAAATCTGCATCTCTGATGTTTTCATTACTATCTGGAGAAGATAGTAATGTCAGGGTTTTAAGCCACTATGGTGAACATTAAATTTTAATGTTCTTGTGGAGCTTAAAGCACTTTTTTTCCCCTCCATGTAACAACAGCAGCAACAAAGAGGAAGAAAGAAAACAATAAAAAATCTCAGTCTTATCCATCAGTGTGTATCAAAAAGAACCTTAATCTTTCATGCTCTCTATAGCTTTTGAGAAGTCCTTTTAAAGAAGTATTATTGATTCCCTTAAGTACAGCAAGAAATCATGAAGAGGCATTTAAAACTATTGCTCTGGAATCTCCTATTTATTTTCTTTTAAAGTGGAAAATTCATTTAGGTTAAAGATTTATTGTTCTACATACCTGAGCAATCCAGATGGGTTTTAAAGGAAGTCCTGAAATGTTTCTACATCTGAATGATCTGAAGTTTGATGAGGCCCAACTCTTGCAAAGGGGCACGTGAGGAGAGATTCTTAGGCAGAAAAAAACAATTCATCACGATGAGTAAACATTAAAAAGCACACCTGTAGTTTGTAGAACCTTTGATTGGATGATTTAATTTTGAAGTTGTTTGTCTGGGGAGGGTTCTTTAAAACTGACTAGATAAAGCTTTGCTGAATGACAGCTATTACTGATTCAGTTCTAAGTAGCAAAGTGAGATAAGATCATCATTTAATCTTATCAGAAATCTTCACACCTTCATTTTTGTGAACAAATTCATAACTTGACTCCCTTCACCCCTCTCCCCATCTCTACATCTCACTCTTAATACCTGAGGATGTTTTACACCGATCACAATCTTCCCCTGCTGCTGATTTCAGCCGCTGTCTTCCCTATCTGTTCTCAATAGGAATCCAGTGAAATTTTCTCCTCTTGACCTAATAAAGTGTTTGATGCAATTTCACAGGTATCTTTCCCAAACTTCTATCTACTAATATATGCTATGTGCCCTTCTGTGTTAGCTGATGGTGTTTTTGTAGCATTCTTGTGATCTCTTCAGGTCACAAGAAATAGGGAATCCCAAAGGCACTAGCTCTTATGAAACACAGATTCTGCTCTGACAGAAGGCACATAAATCTTTCCATAACTTCCTGATCACTTTTTTGATGACCACAGCCAGCAGATACAGATTTACTGATATATAAAAAGACTAAAAATTAAATCTAGTCAACCCTGGCCAGGCTCGTGATTTAAGCCCAGCTGGAAATTAAGCACCATACAGCCTCTCCTCTGTCCCTACTCCCCCTGTTGATAAAGAGACAAAAAACAGATTATTGGGTGAAATAACAATTTACTGGAAACAGCAATAAGATAACAAAATGAGCAGTAACAGCAGCAATATTAGTAACAGTATTAAAAGAGGGTGATTACATGTTCACTGAGTCTGACTGCAGCCAGCACCATCCCAATGCTCCCTCCACACTTTTTTTCCCGACCACAAAAGGATGTCCCACTCCTTGGAGACCAAAAAGAGAGTTCTTTCCCCCTTACCCCTGGCAATGAAGAGCCATGGCTGAGAATGGGACCAGCATTACCCCACCACTCCATTCTCTACTCACAGCCATGGAAGAGGACAAAGGGCCAGCAGATGCTTCATTTCCTACTTTTTTATCCACCCTAAGCTTTTCCCCCTTCTTCGAAGTCATAATCCCTCACTTCCACCTCTAGAGATGGTGTGAAAGGTACAGAATAACAACCTGCACACCCACATGGCTCCTAATGTCCTTGGCCAAATCTAGGGTATCAGGTCATACAACATTCATTTAATATTCTTTAAGAATGTGACTTTAATATCCAAATGAGTTCAGCATCAGAACCCTGAACTCCCAGAATGAGAATATTTCTGTAATTGAAAATCCCAGCCCACCTTGTTTTGACACTGCAGTCACTTAGTGCTAAAAAATCTCTACTATTTTTTTCAGCATATATGAAAAACAGATTCTTGGTTTGTCTGAGCATTTTTTGCAAAGTGTGGCTCAAGAATTTGGTGACTAGGGCAGCTTAGATGTCTTCTTCTTAATTGAAGGTTTTCCTTCAATTCAGTTCTCTCTGGAGAATTAGACCAATGTTTTCAGTGTCTGCTCTTTATATTCCACACTTGCTCTTCTCTCACTTCTCATTAATAATGTTTTTGTCCCAGCCACTAAGCTGTATCTCATCTTCATTTATACTTTTTCTCCTAAAAGTAATTTAAATATAATGATTAGTGATTTCCTTCCAACACACATCTGAGAAGGATTATTCAATGCCTTTCTTTTCAACCGAGGAAGCTTCCCAGTGGTTCACTGTTGAAATATTCACATTTTCTCTAGGCAATCCCTTCCATGTCAGCCTGTTGAGTGCTTTTAGGTTTGCAGACAGAAGCAAACTTGCAAGACATGCAGACAGCTTGTGAGCTAAAACTCCTGAGCTTTAAGGGGTTTATCTGCCTGCAGGGTGAACACAGTTCACTGCAGATCTACCAAAGTTCCATTTTGTTAATAAATGTACAGCATGTAGCGGCTAAATGAAAAACGCAATTCAGTAGTAATTCCTGAAGGACCTCAGGGATGCATTACACTGACAGAATGCCAATTTGTACCTTTAATAGGATATTATACTGGTGAAACATCAAAATCATTTTATATGGATGCATGTCACAACATGCTGAAGCATGCTTGTGGTTAGAAGAGTAATGTAGTTATAATAAAAAATCCAATTTTACCTTTTATCTTTCTAACTTGACTGTATATTTGATGGTACTAAAATGCAGCATAGAAAAATCAGATTTTTAGTCAAAGAAAATTCAAGAAATTGTCCAACATAAGGACTCCTAAAAAACACTCCATTGACTCCATTAGGAATGTTTAGAGTTACCTTATATCATGGAAGATATACCATGACTACTGTAATGTGTATTGCTCTTGTGGAGACATGTGGATTTTGTTATTTTACTTTCTTCAGCTGTTTTGTGTATGCAGCCAGTTTTGAGGGAGATGTTTGGTCACCTTTTAAGTAGTCACGCTATGTAAATTGGCAATATTAACATCTTGTGCCCTGGGCACTGATGCATTTTGGATATAAGCTGAGTTGTACTAAATTTAGGCTACAGCAATGATGGATTATTGATGTAAAAATTAGTTTAACATTGTGAAGAGTAACCCCAGCCAGCAGCCAAGCATCCACATAGCTGCTCTCCCCCACTCTACCCAGCAGTCTGGGAGAAGGAATATGAAAAGCAAAAGCAAGAAAACTTACGGGTTAAAATAAAGACAGATTAGTCAGTAAAGCAAAAAGGAGGGGGGAAGAAAAAAGAAATCATACACAGGAAATCATTCACAACCTCCCTAAACCTCAGCTTTTATTGCCACAAGTGAGATTATATGGTTCAGAATATCCTTTTGGTTTAGGTCAGCAATCCTGGCTATGTCCCCTCCCAATCTCTTGCCCACCCCCAGCACACTCAATTAGGTAGAACAGAAAAAGAATGCCTTGCCACTGTGCAAATCACTGCTCAGAGCTAGCCCAGAAATGTTTATCAACACTGCTTTAGCCACAAATCCAAAACACAGCAGCACAGTCTGCTGTGAGCACAATTTAACTCTATCCCATCCAGACCCAGTACAATCTTCTAAGCCAGCACCACTGTTTGCAAAGATTGCATGTTCTCTACTGATCTTCTCTCCACTGATCTTCTATCTTCTATCCTGCAGTATCAAAAATATTAAGTTATGATTTATGCTGACACTTGAACTTAATTTTTTTACTTGGATCGACACCCTTTAAAAGGAAGCATAAACAAAAAGAATATGTTGCAATCATGGGAAACATGAAACAATTCGAGCACAATGAGGTTTTGGGAGTTTTCTTCTGTTCTGATTTGGACCACAGTTTTAAGGCCACTTTTTAAATCTTCTCAGTATGAAAACAGTGTCATTCTCTCAGAACCCGCCAGTAGAAATTTATTTGAGGCATTTTCTAGATTATTACATCACCATTGCACACAAACACAGCTTTAGTGGCACTTTCCACAAATCTTCATTTACAGTCAGCAGTCACAATGCACTTACTGCTGGATTTAAAATTCAAAAAAATTTCTTTACTTGTTCTTATTTAATAAGGCAATTTTTTCAATTGTTGCCTCTTAACACTGAAATTTAACTCCTGGTGGCTGTAAGTGGATGACTCAGAAAGTTCATGCTTGTAGTACTTACATTCTTACTCCAATCCATAACCTTGGAGGAGAGAGAAAGAAGATGCACCCTCAAGGTTTCTTTTGAATGTAGTCTAGATTAATAATATGCAGAAGCCATTGCTATACCAACAGCTATTGCATAGCAACTGCAATTAAGTTGGTCTTTTCCTAGCAGGTCTTTTCCTGTCCTTGCAACTAAGTCATACCTGTATTGTAAGTCGCAGGTGAGTATATAAGGAATAGGGACAGGTTATTCCATTACCCTAAGGGCTTGTATGTTTTAAGATTATGAATTTGCCTTTTGAATGCATTAAAGTTCAAATTCAGACTGCAGCCTGTTCTCTGATTAATCACTAGACTGGAAAATGTATGTTGTAGGTTACTTGATTAAGCAAAATGAATTAGATTTCCACTAAACCAAAACAGGACTAATTTTTACTACTTAGTTTAATCAGGGCTGAAAACAGCTCCTTCAGTCTTCCTCTAGTGTGGTCATTGTTTCAAAAATAATGAAACTACTAATAACGGTAAGTATTTAAGATAAATAAGTGTGGAGTTATTTTACAGAATAAGATGGTTTTAACATGTATTATCTGATGCAGACAAATTTTTACATTTAGACAAGTATGGCATTTTATGTAAAGAAGGCAAAGGAGAGATTAAGCCTGAGAAAATTTAAGGTGAATTTCAGAATGAAAAACTAAGCATGGTTTTGGCTGAATATGATTACATCATTTAGTTGTCCCCTTGCATAGAAAGGATATAATAATTAGTATATGGAACCTACCATTTGTGGAAGAAGGTAGGTAACAGGCATTATATGGTCACCAGGGAATAGTCAGTTTCAAAAAAAAGCAGAAATATTCTCTTTGTAATGACAGCCAGGGAATACCTACAGGGTAGAGGTCATTGGCACCTCAGTTACCCTCTTATTTCTAATGGCTCTCTTAAAAACTGCATTCCTTTGAGATGCAACAAAAATCAATTCACAGAACCAGAGAATAGTTGGGGTTAGAGGGAAGCTCTGGAGGTCATTTCGCACAGCCTGCCTGCTCAAGCAGGGTCAAATTCTCAGACACTGTTTTGAGCCAGAGAAATAGTCTTGCAAGAGAACGACCATCAATACTTCTGCTTTCCTCTCCTACTTCTGAATTTTTCATAAAATAGGTGTAAAAGCCAGACAGATCTAGAATAGAGAGGTTTTAAATATGAAAGCATTATACACTTTCTTCTTCCCCTCATTGTGCTGAAACACAGCCACTCTGGTATGTCAAAGGGGGGAAAAATTTTTAAAAAAATTAAATTAAAATTTGTCATTGTTTACAATTAGGAGAAGAAAAAAAAGTTGGGAAGAGAATGGAAATAAGATGGTGAAGATAAAGGCAGTTTAATACAGCAAAGGTCATGTTTGAAAGCCAAATTAAACAAAAGATTTATTCTTTACTTCTCATCAGTAGGCAATGCCCAGCCACTTCCCTAAATGCCAGGCTTCAGGGCAGGTAGCAGATGCTCCAGAAGACAGAAGTCATAAGTAACAAATTCCCCTTGCTGTCCCCTTTCTTCCTTTGTTTTAGCTTTTGTTGTTGACCAGACACCATATAGTGTGGAATCTCCATGGTCAGTTTGGTCAGCTGTCCTAGCTGCGTCCCCTCCCAAGTTGCTGCCCACCCCCAGCCTACTGATGCTCTGATGCTCTGCCAGCACCTCCCAGCAGCAGCCAAAGCACTGGGGTGTTATCAACACCTTTCCAGCTACCAATGCAGAGCACAGCACTGTGAGGCTGCTGTAGGAAAATGAACTTCTGCTCAGCCAGACACAGTACACTTCCACTTCTGTGTCCAGCAGCCATTGTAGAATAAGTGCACATCAGCAACACAAAAGTATTACACCTCTCTGAGCATCACCAGTTTTGTTCTAAGTGAAAGCCAGATGTTTCAAGAAGTGAATTGAGGGGGATGAATATTTAGTATACGAAGTGAATATTTTTTGTTTTGCTTAGTAGATGTATTTTCTGATTTCTTTAAATCTGGTTTATCATATTAGAAATCAAATTTCCAGAATTTGTGCTGCTCCTGTGATACCACTTTTTTCCCCTCCATGTAGCAGTAGAATGTATTTGCAGGGAAAAAAAATAGTGTGACAAGCAATATGGAAAGCTAACATTTGTAACATTTTAAATTATCACAGCATAGAGCATAGAGCTCTACATTCTGTATAAAAAAATCTGCATTTGAACTTGGTAGTGTCCCTTAGAAAATATCTATTTGAAGCCTTCAGATGCAGCAACAGCTATAGAATTAAAAATAAATTCCCAGGTCAACAGAAGTAGAAAACATTTTAGTAAGACCTAAAATAATTTCTATTCATTCTTTATTAAACATTACATTTAACCATTTCAGAAACTAGTAGGATAGCAATATACCTTTCAAAGATGAATAACTATACTATAATACAATACGTAAAACATTTTTAAGTATAGTTGCTGAGTCCTAGTATTTATGAGATAGAGAAAGACAAAGCATTATGCTACAGGGAAAAGAAAGTAATTTAAATATATACATATTGAAATTCCTGAAATAGTAGGCATCATAGGAACTGGTCTGAGCTGTGATGTACTTTTAAGTCTAATACAGACACATTATTTTTTCTTTAGTAAAGACAATTAAATATGATTTTGTTCCATACAGTGATCACATATTAATACGGAAGACTTGCTGTAACGAACCAAACTTAAAGATAGTTTGGATACTTATTCAAATGACATTGGAAGAAGGGGTCACTACAGATACACTGATATACTTTTAAATTACACTGAAGATAATTTTAAAGGCCTTTGGCTATAACAAATGTTAATGTTATAATTTTTTAAAGGTCACTCAGTCCCTGTACATTTTTGTGTTTCAAGTTGGGAATTCATCACAAAACAGGACAGAGAAAATGAGATGCAGAACAAATGCTTTGGTCATTAAATTGTCATTTTCCATGTATCCCATTGTCTACAGTGTGATAGCCATTTCCCTGAAGGACTTCAAAATCACCCACAGTAAGGACAGCTGCTGACATTTGATAATGTAAACATGCAGAGAGTGGAATATTCTAACATTGTCATGTATATTGTTGTTCCTTGGATTAGCACATTAGCTAGAGTCTGTGGCTGTGACTAATCCCTCAGGAGACAGGTGTTCATTAATTTCAATCATAATTCACTAACAAGACTAATTACTAAAAAGTTAAAAAATTAAAAGGTGAGGAAAGTAGAGAGAGAAGGTAAGGATAGTTGTAAACAAATTCATTTGCTACCTCAAGAGAGATGCTCTTAAGTTTAGTATTTTGTAAGAGTGGATAATCTCAGAAAGACTAGCATGACAAAATAGCTCATTGAAATATTTCAGCTCTTTGATCCAACACTTGATAAATGGAACAGACATGATTAGTTTTGGTCTGCAAGTGTGATGTTTGCATCGATTTTCCTTTGCTATGAGGATCATTGCTGAATTTAAAAATGGAAACTGTCATTAACACTTCATTCTTTCCTATTTCCCACCCTCAACCATAATTTCACCAATTGCCTTTTTTAATCAAGAAAAGTGATGAAAAATAGTGAGCTGTCAGCAGCTGTTTTTCCAGCTACAGATCTAGGCATGTAACCACATATTTATTATTCATGTGTTCTTCTCTCCCAAACTGTCTTTAAAAATAACAATTTATTTTTGAACTACTTGTAGCAATATTTAACCACTGAACCCTTTAATTACTTAAACTACTGACAAGCAGGGCTCACTCAAATGCTGATAATAGTTTTGTGCATGCAAGCTGAATTAAAAAGGTAAATGAATGAACTTTTCAATTTTTAATAACCTGCCAGATTTGAGTAGAAGCTAAATATTCCTGAATGGTAAAGATGCCACATAAATATATACGTGTGTGTGTGTGTGTGTGCAGGTATGTATATACATACAGAGGCATCTATTTCCTTGACCAAGTATTTTGTGTTCAGCTTTTTTTCAGCTATGCATTATCATATAAAAGGTTCACATCTAAACTAAGGTTGTCACCTACACAGTTTCCGAGTACACTAAAAGAAACTGTCACCTGCAAAAGACATGTCCCATGTCTAGCAATCCTAATTTTGCACAGGACTGAATACATACAAAAAGGGCTTAACTTTCCTCTTCAGCTAAAGAGAAATCCTAGATTTCTTTTCTACAATAGACACATTCTTTTAGAAGGATAAAATGCTGGGAGAGCCCCACAGTATTGCTCAGAAACACATTATCAAAAAGTGAATCTAAGATGATCAGGAACACTTCCCTAAATCTTTATACTTTTCTTGGCTCTTAAACCTAGTGCAAGTCTGTTTTGGACTTCATCAGCATTACATTATTTATAAGTGCCAAGCACCCAGGATACCATGAAAATAAATGGAACTGAAAAGCAGGGATACCAATTTTTATTCTGAGTTGCAACTCGATGTGAAGAATGCAGATTTAAGATCCCTGTGTATGTCACATGAGACTCTTCAGAGACATCAAAGCTTACAAGCCCTCTGGACAAGGACTTGACAAAGAGCAAGGGAGGCCAGTCAGGCAATCTATGCACTCCACAGCCCTTAGGCTACAAAGAATTCAGAGATCCCTATATTTCAGATCCACCTCTTTCCTTCTGTCTCACAGGACAGGATACGCATATGTTCTTACCAACTACAACATACACAGATGATCTTCAAGCATCAAAAGGCCACAGAAACCACTTCTTTTTTCACAGAAATCCACTTTTCATCCAAGATTTCATGGGATATAAATGTGTTCCGTGCTAATGCCCTATTTATCTACCATTTCTCCCTCTCTAGTGAGAAAATAATCATAATAATAGTAATAATAATGCCATGAGAGACAAGAATGATTCCAGGGTCTTCTAAAGTATAGTTTTCATACTCCTACAATAGAAGTAATGATTTTTAAATAGAACATAGAAAAGTGTGCCCCAGCTAATTTACAAGATTAAAAAATTACTTATATATATAGATAAGGAATAGTTCACTCAGATCTAAGTACATAATGGAAACGGAACATTATGTAGTTGTCTAAATTATAGATTACTCCATCTTTATCCTCACAGACACTTGGATTTCCTCGAGGTCTGATGCTCTCGCTGCTCAAATGTCTCATTTTGAACATGACGCTTTCCCTTACCTAACTAGTTAACCGTAGGATTATGTTTGGCATATTACCTAAAACCATTCCTATGAAATAAGACATCTTGCAAAACTCTTCCAAAAAGAGAACAGAAGGTGCAAGAAGGAAATATGGTGTTGCCATTTCAATCAGGAAATTAGGGAATTTCCCCAGGGCTGAAGAACTGGGCTCCAGCTACTTTCTTAACAAAGCATCCACTTCATGAGGACACGGCAAATCTCTTTTCTTTCTGCCCACTCTATCTGTCTGGGATGTTAAAAATGGGTTCAAATCTCCTCACACAGAGAACAATCTCTTTCTTTCACCTCAGAAAAGATCTTTAACAGTAATCTGCCAGAGAAGAGGCAATCTTCCAGGTTCAATAGAATTTTGTGAGAAAGGGATGAGTGATAACTAACTCCAAGATAATTTTACAGCTGTGAGCCAGAAATGGACAGAGGTACTTCTGTGAATTATAAACTGTGCATCCGAGAAGACAGCACTTAAACATCCTTCAGAATTCCCTACTGACTATTTACAGTATTTTATACTTAGATCCAGGTTCAGCGTCATAACTTTATGGTAGGTATAAACGTCCAAGCAAGGAACAAAGTCACTCAGTATTCCTGTTATAGTACACACAGAGAGACAGGCTACACAGTACGAGTAGATTAATTTTTCAGTGATCTGATTTACTCCCCCACAGAATATGTATTTCTTCACTATCTACAGCCTACAAAAATAAGAGATTCCTACTTTATATGCCTAATCTAAGCTTCTGAAATACAATGAGTATGGATTTGGTTTTGCAAGATTTATGTTTATCTCCGCAATACCTAACTTCCACAAAATTGAGTCAAGTCATTCGTGCCTGAGCCCTAGGTTACATCAGCCAATCTTTCAAACAGAAGTGCTGATAGAACTAGCAGCCATGTTCTACTTTTCTGAGACTGGATCCAGCCTGTTAACTCTAAGACAGAAATGAGAAATGAGGATGAAATCAGAAATTATTTTTAAGCGAAAGATTCCAGCAAAAATTGCCGGGAATATTAATGATGAATATGTCAACCAGTTCTAATAAACATAATAAAGAAAAGCCTGGTAAAAACTGTCTACACAACATGCAATTAAATATAAAACTATTAATGAATTTCAAGTTTTATGTTCCAGATGAGAGAACCCACTATTACAGAAAAACAGCTACTGACATATTTGCATTGTTCTTCAAGGATATTTCTTCTAATTAAGCTTTAAAATTCAGTATAATCAGAGGAAAAAACACTTGAGAGCCAAGTTTTATAAAAATAGCTGTTCACAATGTAAATAGCTAGCAGACACCTTAAAATAAGAAATACATAATTGTTTTTGCAATAAGAGACTGCTACCCATAGCTTACTTTTTGAACAATCAAATATCTATTTCTATAGAAGTATAGAAAATTTTTTACATGAAAATTAAGGATTTTTAAATTTTACTGCATTAAAACAAGATCCCTCTTTCAACTGACATAGCTACACATTGTGCTACCTCAGTCACAATTTATTTATCTTGATCATAAAACAAAGAAAAACATTCAGTCAGAAATACAAATATTTTTTCTGGAAATTTTTTGCAGCATCCTGTAATGGACGGGGAAACCTCAGCCCATTACTATAGAGAACGAAAGGGCAAAATCAACAAAAGAAGCCAAATTCTATGGATCATTGATCCCCAAAGAGGGCTCCTGCAGAGGTACTCAAGCCACAATGTGGTTTTATCTTACAGTGTGGCCTAAGGAGGGGACAGTTTCAGGAGGTAATAGGGCTCCAAATTATCACAAATATATTCCAAAATCCATTGAATCCATCAAAAGAGTTTTTGCAGATATAATTCTTGCCCTAGAGAACAAATTTATGCATTTCCAGAGGAAAAGACATTAGGAAGCAATATGTGCAGATATATGCCCAGGTGACAGAGCCTGGCCACCTACTATCCAGTCATAATGTTTTTAATACTTCGTTCCAGAATAAAGTTGCACCTTCCTGGGAAAGATTTGTGACCAATAATAATGATGACAACATTTTTTTAAAGAATATTTGTAACACATTACACACTAATTCAGTTATTTTTCAAAAGAATACTTTACTAAATTCAGCATAGTTTCGTCAACAGAGCTTTATGTATTCAATCGCTGCCTAGTAAGTATCATTTACGTCTTGCTTAAATCTTAGGCTGGACTTTTGCATAAGGCTGAACACCATTCTCCTAGTGAAATCTCTTCTTTTGCTATGAGTTCTCTTTTCTTTGGTTAGCACCTCAGAGAGTTTCAAGCCAAGTCTTCTAGAGTTCTAATTGTGCCCTCATAGACTAACGTCTAGATGGGAAAAATCCTTGAGGGAAAACACAGATACGCATGCATACATTCCTAATGCACGTATCACCAATCCTTCTAGATAATGTGGTAACTGTTCTTCACATACTGGCAGCCACAGAATTCTCTAAGTTAGACACCTTCTGGTTTTGTCATTAATAGCTTCAGTATAAATGAAAGCATAATCCACAGCTTCCCTACATTTTTGCAAGAGGTCTCTCTTCTTCCTTTCTTCTCTGAGTCCTAGTTAAGTTGTGAATAATAGAACCTCTTCTCTGGGGATACAGCATTCAAAGACAGCTCTAAGTAACAGCAACACTAGCCTTAAGAACATCAAATACAACTCTATGAGCCAATATTTTACATTTTCCAGGAATATGCCTATGTTTCCAACTAATAATTCTGAGTCTAGTTGATCTGAAAGTTGGCATGGCCACTGTATATATCTTCAAACCTTAGCAGTTCTGAAGACAAAACTTTATCTCATCACATTTGCTCACCAGAGATAAGCTGTATTTAGAGATCCACAGAGATGAAAACAAATACAAATCTTTATTTTCTGTACACCTGTAATGGGAAATCATTAACCTCACCAGGTACCATTTCCCTTTCATCTTCTAACTTGAAGCAAGGGACGTTTCAGATTAGAGATCAACTTGGGGATAATTATTCAATTAATTTATTCAAAATAGTAACAGATTGGTGCTAACAAGTTCTGTTGTATGTTCTGACTGCTCTCCACCAGCTCAAAGAAGACTCTTAAATTGAATGGGAAAACAAAGGTTCAACCATCTGTGTGTTTAGTGTTTTGTTTTCCCTTAGTTAATTTACTGTCATGCATGTGGTATGCAAATAAACTTAACTGGACATTTACTAGCAAGTTCATAATAAGGTGATTCTCTACGGTACATTTAACAGAATTAGTAGTTTAGAAATGCATATGGCTCCTGATTAGCTTCCTGCAACCTTCAACAGGTTTTTAGATCACATAACCACAAAAGTAGATCACATCTTCTTAATAAAATCTCTGTCTAAGAAGCTGACAGACAAGTAAATTACTAACTTTAATTCACTGACATCAAAACTAATTGAAAGGAGAGGGTATGGTGAAATCAGGAGCAGTTAGGTAGTTGTGTAGACTTGAAGCAAAACTAAAAATTAAGGCCCAGGTTATATATACAATTTATTAATACTTTTTTCAGCAAGCCAGTGCACTGTAGTAATATCTTCAGGTATCCAATTCAACAAATACATAATGTGAGTAGTTATCTACTGAAATTACTGAAATTACTGAAATTATCAAACACTTAATTTGATATTTAGCTTGGTAGAGTAGTATCACAAATTGCAGAAACATTTACACTAGATGAAATTAATGTTATTTGGAAAAAAAACAAGTTTTTATTATTTCACTTAAATTTAATATTTTTAAAACTTACCAAGCCTAATAGTGTTATAATAGAATTATTATTTCAGAATTTTAAAAAATGAGGTAGGAATAAGATGAGGCTACTTGCATTCAGGGTTTATCCATTCAAATATGCATTTTATGTAGATAAGCAGTCTTCATTCATCATCCATTTGTGTCTAAAACGTCTGTCTCTGAAAGGCTGTTCTTCCACAGTCATTCTTGACTCTGAAGAAAATATGCTTCATTTTTTTTCTCCATATGACTTTGCCTGATGTGCAAACATAAGGAACAACTCAGCTGCTCACTTCTCAGCTGTGAAGGGACTTTGCTGCCATTGCTGCAGGGAAAAATAAATTAGTCACAAATTATATGGCTGTTAATAAACAGCCATAACCAACTGGTAAGAGGCAATCTTTCTGGAAAAAAAAATCCTTTGAGACTGCTTTTTCATATCGGATACAAACTGTAGAGGGCTACAAGGTACCTTTCAGTGAGTGACCACAATAGTGGGCATAGAATGACCTCTGTAGCCTCATCAGCTCCTGAAGACAGAGAACTAGGGCAACCAGAGGATGCTTAGCCTGATGAAAGGTTTCTGACTCTTGATCTGCTCTTTAAGATTTCTCCATATCTGGCTTTTGCAGCCAGAATATCTTCTATTCTGGGAGACCCTGCATTTGCTGTTCAGAGACAGTAGGTCATCCCTTCACTAAAATGTTGTTTGTTTTTTTTTTAAATTCTCCTTTATTAATCCTGTCATGTTCTCTCAGCATATGCATTTATACTAAAACATGAGGTGAGACCACCCTATCTTAGATATGGGTTAGTTCTTTATCCTTATTCCACCAGCCGTGTCCCTTAATCCTGCTGTCAGTCACACCAGGTAAGACATGCTCTAATGCAAGCGGCACAAATAAAAATTAAACTGCTTAAAGTCTTCGTAAACTGTCATGAGGAAAAACCCAAATATGTTTGATTTACTTCCTGCCCTCATCCACATTCTGAGAAAGTTACAGGAAGGAACTGGAGTAAATATCTGAGCACAGGGAAATAATGTCCACAGTTAAAACAGTGAAGAGCATTTAGGGAGAACTGTGAGAGCCCCTTGTGGGCTTCAGATTCCCCTATTCTATTTGTGCCAGAGCTATTATTTTCAGGAACACTTTGCCTCTGCTCCCAAAAACAATTTTTCTGGGCACAGCACCTGCTAATTCCCTTTCACCTGAGCAGAACTAGAACTCTTTTCTTCTGGACAGTTGGCCTGAATGAGCATAAAGGCCCCAGAAGACGAAAAACTCCCCCAGATATTTCTGGATCAAGAAACGGGGGAAAGAAATAATCCTGTCCAAGTTGCAGGTTCCCCCTCCCACTTTTTTACAGTTTGCAGTTGCTTTCCTATCCAAAGGAAAGGTAATAGTCTTGGCACAAGAAACAGACTATAAAAAACGTATTCAACCCAAATGCTAAGCTTCCTCAGTGCCAAATACTCATTTAAGGAAACATGTGTGCACGCTGGAACAAATTTTACTACAGTTAAATGGAGAGAAATCTTCTTAAGCCACACCAGTAAGGCTTGAGGCAACATTTTGGATTCACTGTGATGAACCCTGCTGCTCTGACTTGGAGGCAAAGTTTACCTCCTGATTGGAAACAGCTTGGAAGTAATTTCAGACACACTTCATAATACAAGCATCCTAGAATGGTAACTAGAACTGAGGCATCCAAAATCTTCGGGAAATCTTCTGAGCAGATTCTAGATTTAAGAAATGCACATATAAAATCCTAAAGTTCCTAGCAGCAAAATCTAGACATCTGATTTTCCAGGTGAGAATATTTAGCATTTAGATCTACAGTTAACAAGGCTTGAGATAAAACTTCTTGAACTCCTTAGATGTTCCCCTTCCACCTTCTTTGCTAGTCTCACTCTCACTGATAATATATAAATATCTCTTTTTGATAGATTAATGAAACACACAGTTCCAAGGACATTCAACAGCCCAGTGATTAAAGTAGTTTGAATTTCTCTTCTAACAAATTCTTCATTTTCAATTTCCATCCAGCACACCTTCACGTAAGCTGAAGGACCTAACAACCATGACATTGATGATTCCTCCAGAAAACTTTTAGAGATGCTCTTCAGTCTAGCAATGAATACATATTTATAGGCTGGAGGGAGAAGGGACAGGTGATAGACTGACACAAATAATGGAATTATTCCAAAAATTAAGGAATTGGTCGGGATGCTCCTGTGGGAGAGTTCAGTTCAAATCCCTGCTTCAGTAAATATTTATTAATGTATATCACTGGAACAGCTCGGAAAACAATAAGTGCTTGCTACAGAATACCTTTTCTGACAGTTATGACATTCCTCCAGGCTTACTGTGATAGTGAACCAATGTAACTTATTTTTACTGTCTTAGGATGGGATGAAGAGGGCATAAAAATGTGTTTTAAAGAGAATACTACAGGAGAGCAGATTCCAGACCTCAGCTTTTCTTGTGTAAGTAATTTCTTAACTGTCTTTGAGTAAATGGCCATAGGCCCTGCTCTCTTCAGTGTTTCTTTCTGTCTAGTTTATGTTATTCAGCTTTCAAATTTCTGTCTTTTTTCTCATGTACAATTAATTGCCCAACCCAAGGCTGTAGTATTTTCAATGTTACAGCATCTAAATAATTTTCTGACTCTAACTGTACTTCTTTTGGTTAGAATGAATATTACTGACCAGAGATTTGTAGTATTCATCCAAAAATACAATAATGTAAAAACAGGTATTCAGAAACCTTCCTTTATGCTATTTTGGATCCTGTACCATTCCTAGCAGAATTGCATCACTCCAGGAATTATTCAACCAGAAAAAAAGTAAAATCAGTTTTTGACTTCAAGTAAATCAAGCATGCATGAGGTGCTGGTCAGATTTTCAGTTCTTGTTTGCTTCAAGTTCTAATGCTCTTGAGGAAAGAAAACTGAAAGGAAAACATACAGACTAGCATTACATAAAAATATTCTCTCCAGGTTAAATTAAAGACAAGAAGATGCCTCCTTCCCTCTTATAGTGTTGTGAGCTTTGTGGCTCATATATGTTTCACATTACTACCAGATTCACAACCACACACACATATCTTGTATTTTTAAAGAAGTAATATTTATTTTTGTAATTCACTGCATTCCTAATTTTCCTGCCACTGCTACAGTGAAGGATCAGTGCCACCTACAGACAGGGATCAGAGTGGAGTCCAACTCAATGTGAAGGAAAGTAAGAAAGCATCTCAAATGTTAAATGGAACTTCTAGTTAAAACAATCCCTAAAAAAGAGCAAGAGCTGACATCAAGATTCACACAAATACTCAGATCTTTTTATCTATTAATACCTACTGATCACAAGCATTTCCTTAACAAGTCACTACAAAAGATGAATACTGGATGCTGCATTTGACTGTGTCACATTTCCAGATGCAAATCTCGTGCGTATCTGAATAAAGCAGAATACACTGCTGTCAGCTCCTTTTCTGTGCATCTAGCTAATTTTGGTTGGTTGTTATCTGAGTCAGTTCAAAGGGGAAGAAGTCTCCCCCCTCAATTATGAGTGCCAATTAGATTCTGGTTTAATGATCCAGATACAATTAAACACAGCCAACTTCTCGCCTCAGACTAGACTGTATTAAACCAAACCTAAAACTTCAGAAGAGATTACCCGAAGGCTGGCAGAACAGAGCTCATTAATCAAGCTAGTTTAAGTGTTGGCAGTGTCATGGTTTCCCTTCCTTCTGGAGAAAGGAAGATAGCAGCAGAGGGGACTATTCTAGTCTAATCTCTTCAAACCAAACCAGTTTGCCTACCGGTTACCCTTCCTGCCTTTGTACACACATAAATCCATACACACACATCCAAGTGTAAACATACTAACTGTGATGGAAAGTCATTAAATATTTACATATACATAAGTGTGTCTGTGTGTGTGTAAGAGAGGCTAATCTAGCACCACTGATACAGCACAGCTAGCACACAATTCACACACCGAACCAAGAGACCTGTGGCCAGTGCAGCACAAAGGCTTCAGTTCAGAGAGGGGTGGCTGCTGCAGGTGTGGGGAAACCAAGGACTTCTGCAGCCTCTGAAAGCAAGCACATGGCTCATTGCTGCTGATGGATAGAAGAAGCACAGCGCAACTAAGGCTCATGAGAATAAGGAAATCAAGCCTTTTATTTCTTCTTCTGCTTTACACTTCCTGCATAACCTTATTGCCAGTCTCTCAGAGACTAAGTTTTGCTATGTGTTAAAGAGTGTTAGTAGTACTTACTTACCTGACAGATATGAGATTAGGTTAAACCAGCTAAAGCCCAGAGACTCTCATAGGGAGAGCTCATTTGCAGAAGTAGCTATTAACTATTAGTGCTGTATTGGCATATTGCAGGCAAACTCAGCAACTTTGGGGATTTTAAAAGAGGAGAGTAGGAAGTCATTGCTGACCTCTCCTTTTAAATCTTACTTCAAACTTTGACCTTCTGTGTCATATAATAGGGTGAATATTGTTTTATGAGTTGCCAGGAATTTCTCCCAAATTATTTATTGCCATCATTCATTTTACCAAGAAACAGTCTGAGCACAAAAAGAATGAAGAAAACCAGGCTCAGAGATCTGTAATGTAACACAGCAGACTGTTAAAAAAGTGATGAGATTCTGCTGTAGAAACCATGTTTTATGCACTTCCTTTTTATTTTTAATCTTCTCTTTGAATAAAAAAATAAAATAAATAATTAAGACATAGAAAGTAATTTCTTTAAATTAAATTACATTTTATACTTTCTCAAAAAGATAAAAGTTTTAAGCAACTTTATTTTGCAAATCTGCTAATTTTTTTTCTATGCCTTTTCAGAGAGATGTTCAACTGATAATAGCTCCCATACTTTTAGAAAAATTTTTAAGTTCCTAAAGTGACTTTTCACATTCTGTGGATTGGTGTTACTTTATCTGCAGTAGCAAAATATATAAAATATAGTTTAGCTATCTAAACCCTTAATCAGCATGTCAGTAGATTGCATTGTATAATTAAAATAGATGTTGTGTACTTTCACAATTTAGTGAATTACAATTTCAAAAATTACTGAGTATCTTCATATCCATCTCACAAATAACAGTTAAAATAATTTAAAGTGTCTTGTACTTTATAACTGGATCAAATTGATTTGAAATAGCAATTTCCAAAAGCTCTGCAGAATTGATGTAAATCAATTATTCCAGATGAATGAAACTCACAACCTGCTCATCTATCTTGCCGTATGGGAAAGTTCTTCATTTATTATTACCATGTCTGCTCTTGAACTATGCACTCCAATTTTTCTACTTTCAAATGGTACACTATTAGGAAAAAATACAAAAACAAAGCCAGGTTCTTAAAAAATATTTTAGTTACGACAGCAGACACAATCATTACTCGGCAGGGAGAAATGGGTTACACTATGACAAAGTCCTGCATTCTTATTTTTCATGTCAACAAATTACAAAGTCTGGACCTAACAGTTATCCCACTGCCCCAGTTATTCCTCTATACAGAAGAAAAAATATAGTATTTAAATCAAAGAGAAGTCATTACTTATTTATGTTAACCAAGTACACTGGAAAGTGTAAGGTTTGTTATTCAGGCCAAGTATCACCACAGTGATATTGTGCATGTAATATTTACTAATCCTGAGCACTTTTGCATTTTTTGAACAGCATATGCCATAGGAATTTTGTGGGGAGGGTGAGGAGGGTAAATGGCATATTTCAGAATTGAACCAAATAATTGAACTAAATAATAAGCATTATTTAAATATTATAGGTTAGAAATATTGCTTTATTCAGCAGTTAGTTTTATATGACTGCTAGATATTTATTTTACCCACTGAAGAGATTGCTAGCCATGTATTTTTTTCATCTTCTACATCTCATTTACTTTTAATCTGACATCCTCATTTAGAATTACATCTGCAGTTATAGTTATATATAACTCAAAAGAGTTATCCTCTTTTGATGCAAGTCCTAATTATGTTAAGGTTTAGAAGCAGGAGTCCAGATTTTCGTTTCTTTAATGGATTTTTTCATTATTTATAGATATTTCTATACCTCTCATCACAGTAGATTCTGTATGCCAGAAATGCAGCCTGTACTATAACCCATTCCTACATTTCCTCTCAGATTCTAAAAATAAATTCCTTTTTAATGTTAATTTCCTGTGAAGTTTTGTACATTTTGTTATAAAATTTTAACTAAAATGTGAAAAATGTTCACTATCCTGTTGATTTTTAAAAGTTTTAAAAAAATGAGACAAACAATAAAGCAAAAGGTTATAAGGGCTGCGTGTTTGGCATTCAGCCAAGAAAATACCTGCTGCTTTGGAGACACCCCTTAAATCCATTAGCCCATTGCATATTCACAGACCTATCATACATTTTCAAACTTTTCTATAAACTATTTTCCATACTCCAGGAACTGTTTTATATGGCCACTCCTTGAGTCTGCCTTTTTAGAGCATGCATGTTTCTTGGCTGTGGTTTTAATTTAATTTTTGTATTAGTCATAATTTGGGCTGTGGTCTTCAGTTTCTACAGACAGTTGGTGCTGGTCACTGGTATATCAGTAGCAGGTGTCTTCACTGGGTGTTATCCAAGCAAGCAGGCAGTTCACTTACTACAAAGACACTTCTTTGTTAGCCTATGTTACTCCTAAAGAAAAATATATCTTAAAAACTATTTCAACACCACATGTATGGTATCCACCTTAACATTTTTGAAAAGCCAATAATATAATATGTATTTATAACAAAAATAACGTTAGCCTATTTTGTTTTAGATGAATACAAAAAGACAGAAACACAGATGCTAATAATATTATCTAATTAAACAGACACACAGACTCTTTAAGAATCTGCAGTTCTCTAACATTCTTCAAAAGCAATCATCTGCACAGCTGAGGAATGAGAAAATGGAGTAGCAATTACAAGTTTTTCCCTGGTACTCAACAGCAAATGGGTACAAGCAATGGATTTCATGAATGTTAAATTAAATCTTCACATGCATTTGACAGCAAGGACACGGACACATTAGATCTTGCTCTAGAACAAAGAGGTAGATTAAATAACAATTGAGGTTACTTCCAATCCTTGGATACCATTCTGGGCTGCCCTGTCATATTGTAACTTTTTAATGGGCTAACAACTTGGTATTATCTGCATCCACTGTAAATGTAGGGAGAAAACTTGACACAAAAAAATCTTAATGCAAAAGCAGCTATTGGCATTTTGAAAATATGATGGGTAGGCTCTGAATTCTTTATAAAAGAGTCCTTTCCTTTCACAAACATTTTTGTGGATAACTTACATTGCCAAGCAAAATTTCAACAGATCATAAGAGCATAACGTGAGGTTTATCTGCTGGGTAATATGATGGCAATCTTCTCGATATGTACCATGTCTGCCCAGGGCATTGAACAGTTCTTTGAAAATTCAATTATTTGATTATGAAATGTTTCTTTTTGCTGAATTCTGCAAAACTGCTTTCAGGATTGAATAGTACAAGGCTAGAAAATGGTTTGTGTCCCAGGACTGATACATAATAGATGTTGATTCCTTACAAAGCAGACAACAAGCACTCTGTAGCACTATAAATACAAAAGAAGTTTGGCTTTTTTTTTTTTTTTTTAATATAGTGCAGACATATCCATTTTATCTTTAATTCAGGAATAGAACGAAATATTCTATACAATCAGTTCAGACAAAGTGTAAGTGATCTTCAGTTTTTCTGTTGCATATATCAGTTCTTAATGCCTGTATCTTTTCTTTAATGAGTCAAATAATTTTGCCAGACGGAATTATAGTTCCCTGTTATTATCTTTCTGTCTATCAACAGGCCTTGCACAAATATGAGCCCATTGTAATCGCAAAATTGTTCTCACATCTGAACTGCATGTCATATCAGTTACCATAAATACAAAGAAAAAGCACCTGTACTTGCCTTTGGGTTTAGAGCCATTTGAAAACGGCTCTAAGACATCAGGACTCCTGCAAGAGTTCCAGCCTCAGAAGGCAATGGTTGGCTAACCGTTCTAAAGCCCATGTTGGAGAGAAGAATTTGGAAACAAATCAGTCTAATAATGAGCTCTGGAGTGTTGTTGAAAATTAGTGAAAATGTCAAATACCCTTCACTTTTCTTCCAAAATAATTAAGGTATTTGTAGAACGAAGGCTTTGCAACCAACCATAGAGGAGGAAAAGAGCATCTCAATGGAGCTTAATTTACTTATAAACTTCCATCAAATCAACAGAATATTAACAGACATAATTCTTTTATTTTTAAAGTACAGAATAAAACTGATGAAATTATTTTACTGCTGGAGTCACAAAATATTTCAGTATAGCAAATATCAATAGGATATCCTCCAGTCTGAGGTCACATAAAACCTGCTACAATGAAATCTGTGCTATTGTAGATGATCTTGCAACATATTACAGAGAAGAAAAAATATTTCATGGATTCTAGGAAAGTCCAGGCAAATGATGTGAAGTACTAACCAAGCTCCAATGTATTCAAGAAATGGAAGGTGAAAACTTTTGGAGTCACAAACCATCCAGGAAGAATAGAGAGGCAGACAGAAATAAGCACAAATGCTTTTTTTTTAATGGCCACCTCTGGATGCAGAATGTTGCGCTAGAAAATAATCCTTCAAGTGAATAGAATTACATTTTTATTTTTTAATACAGTGAAAGAGACAGAAATCTTAGTCCAATTACTAATCAGCCCAATAAAATTGAGAGAACTTGTTTTGTGAAATCTCTGTTAAAACTAAGGATATGGAAAGAGAAAGATATTTCCAACATTTCTTTTGAGGAGACCTTTTTCTGTCAGTTTTGGCAATAATTACATAAAGAAGATTTGTTTGACTTGATAATTTTTAAAAGTTGGGTCACAGCAGTGAAATTACTGTCATTTGCTTTAAGGATAAACAAGAACAGAATATGAATGTTCAAAAAACAATCTTCAAAATATGAGATATTTGCTGATAATAAATTATAGGGAACTTAATTTGTATTTTTTATCTCAGTCAGGAAGTCTACCATAAGTCAAGAAGTTTAATACACTCAGCTCTTGTTACGACAGGGGGAAATATTTGTTCTAACATTCACGCCTACAGTTTCCACTGAAGGCAAATAATGTTCCCTACAATCTCTATCTGGATGGAAAAGCTATGAATTATAAAAGCTGAAATGTTTGAAGGCTTCAACATACCCACATGGAATTTTAATACACTGCTAAACTGTACTGCTTTTTGGTCAATGTTTGTCCATGTGCTTCTCTAGTCATTCTTTTATTGACATTTCATTGCTCTGAATGTTTTGGGATTTAACTGTTGCCGCAAGAAAACACTTTACTAAATTTTTTACATTATTTCATGAACTTTTTTATTTCAAAATCAGACAAAAGTGGCCCAATAAATTCACCAGGGAAACTAGTAATAGCTGTATTCACACTTATTAAAGATTAGTGAAAGA
>VRYO01002355.1:10983179-11067494 GCA_009812075.1 Sialia sialis
CCAGCCCCTCTGTAAATAGATGAATATTATTTTAATAATAAACAATGAGGAAACTGAAATACTGGCGATAATACTTCCTGAAGGATGGTGAAAATTGCAGCTCACTGTCCTCTGACAGGGATTAGCTTCACAGCTTTGAGGAATTTATCATATAATTGAGTAACGTGTCTCCAAAGAGGAAAGCTGGCTATGATAGCAGGATGGAAGTTAGCATTAAAAACACCAGAAAATGATAAATCAAAGTAAGCCATTTTTGGCACACAGAGACAGATCCAGTAAAGCCTTGCACAGTATCACTTTCTTTCCCAAGACAGAAAAGTAAGGACATATAACGTCAAAGTAGAATCTTGAAAGAAATTATATTGAGCAATTTGATCTCTTTCTTGCAGCACAACCCTAACATAGTTTTGGTCACTAACAATGACACAGTAAAAAGAAAATTCTTCCTTCAGAACCAAACAGACTGACCATTATAGGATCCTGTGGTTTCTGAGCAAAACCATTTTAACTCTATAAAATACATAGGATGTATGATATCAATGTCTCTTCATTAAGCCAAAAGTATAATGAGTATACAAAAATACAACAGCCACTAGCTCTCTGTCCCAGCTCATATGTAATATAATTCTTCAAAAACAGCAAAAGTCAGTGTAAATTCACAGCAGTGTTATGCTCTGTGGTATTATGTTCCTGTAACTGGAAATGTTAAAATATTTCTAGCAAAAAATGCTTAATATTTGTTTACAGCTGTTAATTGGTGTTATAACCTCCGGTTTTAGAGAAACCTTCATTTATATGCATTTTTTAATCCATTCAATTGATTAAAAATCCAGAGTATTCTGAGCTTTCAGTGTCTTGTTTTCATATGCAAACCCACTATGGGGGGAAACCAGTCTGCATGATTTAGAAGGTTCACCGATAAACCGTCTAAAACCTCACTGTTGCAAAAGATTTCAGTGGGCTCAAAAAAGTCAGATCACAATAAAGATTTCATGTCAGATAACCCCAGTACAAAGCACATAGTGCTTCTTCCATTGTGGATGCTCAGTTGAAAGACATTGGCCTAATTTGACTGGTGCCACTGACACTTTCTAAATTATTGTAGCAATGTAGGCTCTGCTGACTGTGGCTAAGAACCTCACAGGTATATTCCTGGTCCTTTTGGCAACAAACTTCCCCATGCCTAGCAGTTTGAGTGAAGACATTTTCTAAAATAAGAAGAATCACCAATTTTCCATCTGTTAGCAGCCAGGAGATAATTAGATTGGGAATGTTCATATTTTTCCAATATGGAATTAAATGTGGCTAGAGTGGAGAGAAAGTGAGATTTATGATTATGGACTTGAGTGAAGTCAGAAGAACACATCATTTCCCCACCACACGTGGGGAACCTTACAGTTAATCTTGGTGCTGTCTCCACAACTCTGAGCACATCTATTTCCTTTAGATGTGTGTGCTGTAGCAAAATATGCATACTAATGATCACAAGAATGTGATATCAAGTTGTGAAGTATTATTACCCTGAAGTTAAGAAAACATTTTTTCCCTTTAAAGAAGAAAACTGTAAGTTTAATTTGCATAAATTGTTATCATTGTATAGTGTATGCATTCATTCAGTAGCCCATGTACTTTCCTCACATTTGGTTGCTAAGTAAAACATACGCAGAATTGTAGCTAGTAAACATTCTATTGCAAAAACACTTGGTTCAATCCCCTAAGTCCTTGCATCTTTTTAAAACAACATTTCATAGTTCTTATTCTGTGAAAAGGAATGATATTTAACATTAACTCAATGTCCACAGATATTTTGACTTAGATTTGAATTCAACTGTCCTGTAGCTATTCAAGAAGTTAATAGAATCATATCTACTTTTCTTATGATCTCAGATGCATGCTAATCAGTAGTTTTGAAGCAACTCTCTCCGCCAACTCAAACATGTCATACTTGTGGGATCACAGAATCCTTCCAGATCAGATTCCTCCATGAGGAAGACAAAGCAGAAGATGAGTAGAAACAAAGCATCTAAAGCTTTGCTACTGCTGAAGATGCTGTCTACTGATTCAGACAAAAGCTAGTCCAGAGTGACACATACTATGTGGACACCAGGACAACTATTCCCTCTATAGATCTGCTTCTACTTTCTAATGTAGCTTTTATAGTTAAATGGACCAGAGATGGTAAAAACATTGCCATAACCTATGTGTATAACCAATTCCTTTTCTCAAAGTCATTTTTCCAATGTAAGAAAATCTTTGCTAACATCCCAAGGAAGAAGTAATCCAAATAGTGCAAATACAATTCAAAGTCCTGCAGTCTGACATGTATCTCTCATTCACTCATTGCAGTATTGTAAAACCATCACATATTCTGGAGATGGTTTCTGAAGATCTCTACAGATCTGCTAATGATTTGTGCAGATATCTCAAGTTATCCTAGCAGGGCTTGCTGCCTGCCAATGGGAGACAGTCTTGTGCAGTTGTGGCCTCTTCTGTACCTCAAAAGGTAAATCATAAAGCAAAAGTTAAGAAGAAGGAGATAACATGCTATGGAACAACCCAGCTTTCTGCCAGTTCCAGGCCATTCAAAAGGGTATAATTATATAAAAGTGCATCATTGCATAAACTGAGCTACAAAAAGGCAGTTTCACTCTCTGTTAACATGAATTAGGGACTGAGCTGGAGTTCACTCCAGGCTATAGGCATATAGGGACCACCTTGCCTCAGAGGAATATCCTACACTGTGGTAATTTTGCAGCATAATGTTCCTCTATAATGTGACATAAACCATGTGTAACTTGGTCAAGAACGTAGCTTGGCAACATTAAGGCAGCACAGCAAATGAGATAAGGAACATTAAAATGCAGACCACATCCTTGCCCCCACACTTATCAGTCTTCACATTAGCTTCTTCACTTCATTGTGAAAAATTGAGTTTGTAAATCTCTATCTTGATAGCATCGAACTTTTGGGTCTATTATTCCTACCATGACAATCAGGGACATTGTTGAAACTTCAAATGTTTTCTTGGCTCCATTTTGATACAAAAAAACCTGAGGATAATTAAAAGGGACAGTACTGATTGGAAGCTGCCAATCATTGAAAACAACTAGGGTTTTTGTAGGCAAAAAAGAAATCTCTTCTGATACTTACATGTTCCTAGATAATTCAGGATCATTTTTAATTAGCTGAACTTGAGGATGTCATTTGAGTTTTTAGAAGGCCCAGCATCATTACTTTGAATTCTATGGGAGAGCAGTTTTACATCACTGGATCTCTATTAAAGGTCAACTGACAACATTAAAGTTGTCTCACTAAAGAGAAATCATTACAGGCATTATTGAACACTGTGCAATTACCCCATGAAAATTTATGAAGTTACCAATGATTACTTTTCTCAAATAAAAATAGTTTACTAGATAAGCGTGCATTGATATCATATCATGCTCAAAGGAAATTTACATCCTTCTTGCTCTGGTTCTTCTTTTTTGGGTTTTCTTTGGCTTGTTATTTTTTAGTGAGACAAGTGTGGTACTTCAGATTATTCTTATAAGTTATTTCCATCTTTCAACATAATTTGCAAATAGCTTATAAGAATCGAAGTGTGAGTATTCATTTTAATACTTATTTAGGAATCTCTTCTTGCTACCAATCATGAAAGAAGCTAACTAAGAAAATCAAGATCAGTCATCTTCTGAGATATTATGACCACTATCATCAGAGCACAGTCTCCCAGTCCTTCCATTTCATGTGCGAGAAATGAACCATATTTTCTTCAATTATTGGAGCTCTGGACTACAATTTCATCAATTATAAACTCTTCCCTCTTTCTGTCATTTTCAAGGAAATATCTGGGTAGGGTTATTGAGCCTCTCTTGATATTCCACTTGGTCCTTGAACAAAATCATAACTTTTGGAAAGATAAAACATGATCAAATTCTGTCTATCACTTTAACTGCTTAAATAGGCAACTGGGCATAACATGTTTTGTTGGTTGAGTAACACAGGTTGAGACTAATGGGAAAATACAGTTTATAAAGGTATCACAGGCATGGATCCCATCAAAGTCTGATTTTTCATGCAGAAGGTGTGAGATTGGCACCTCCACCTGATAAGAAATTGAGACACGGGCAAGATATGCACCTAGAAGTTCTCAAAATATCTCCAAAAGTGGATACAGTGCTCTGTGGATCTTCACCTACTCTTCTTGAAAGTATCTTATGCAATTTTTCATTTTCAAATGCTGCAATATTTTCCTGAAACTTCTTAGTGAATTTCTAACTTAGGAGGGATAAATTAAATATATTTCATCCAAGTCATGGATGAAGAAGAACTGCTACAACTGTGCTATTTTTATATATATCAGCTGAAGCAGTAATTGAACACTTTTCAGGAATAGCCAATCTTTTCATTCATTGATATGTTACTGATCGAGGGCACAACAGTGTTAGCAATGACTTTCAGCCAGCATGCTTTTAAAGAATATTTTCTTTATCTCCAGTCTATTTTTTCTTCTAAAGCCTGAAATCTGGTACATCATGGAGACTATTTATTTCAGTCATTTTGTTCATTCTGTACTCAAGTGATGAGAGGTTCAACATGGATAAGAAAGGAAGAGGAGCAGAAGAGTTCCAAAGCAGGCAGCTGCTATTAACAGGAAATTATCTATGTCCACCTCCGACACAGGCACTTTCCAAAATTGGTAGAATCCACTCCTCTCTCTCACAGATGGCAAAAAAGAATGAAGTATTTATTTTCCAGAAACTTTCTATCTTCTCTAGTCAGATAGAATTTGCATGTAGCATTGGATATCAAAAGGACATAAAGCAAAAGAGAAAAATGATCTACCTCTCAAAGAATACTTTTTCCTCTGCTTGTTCTATTTTTAATCAGTCAGAATCATTGTATCATGCAACTTTCAGAATTAAAAATGTTTACTCCTATTCTCCCAGTTAGATACGTTAAAAGACATCTCAAACCCAGCCAGTCAAGTAAGAAAACAATGCTAGAACATAGAGTAAAAAGCTTTGTGTTACATTAATAGTTTTTGTATCAATATTCATTTACTGTCAAATTGGAAATTCAGGCTGATTTCAAATGACAATCTAAAATATACAAGCAGCATCAATCAGTCAAGCTTTATTGCATCTGCTTTTGTTGTGGCAGAATTATGTATCTTATTATTATCATACACAATAGGAAAACACAGTGGAAGCATACAACACAAATACAAACTATAATGCCTAGTAAAACACAGAAAAAGATACGTCAATTTATAGTACAAGGTAATGTTAGCACAGCAAATACTCTATAACAGCACTGCTGAGAATACTCTAGCTTCATGTTGCTATTCTCTCTCTAGACCCATATCACACTGTTTTCTCTGAGGAATTTATGTTTTATTTAACCTTTCAAGTTCCCTTAACTGGGCTAATGCTAAAAAGGAGCATTTTCTCTCCTCTCAGCAAATATCTAAGTAAAATATTTATTTCCCTGATACCTGTTTTAATATTGAACTAGGTTCAAGTCTCCTTTGGTGTAGAAAAGAAAATACTCATATCTGTACTCCCCCTGCTTTTACAAAGATGCTTCCTTTAACTGGCAGTCTTTGCTTTTATGTCACAGATGAGTGATAATAAAGAGGAGGGGGTGGATGAACAGGAGTTTTTTTAACTGTAAGCAGCCATGACCATATAATTTTTAAATTTTACTTTGGTTTGTCTCCTTAGTCATCTTTCCTCACTTCTAAAGCTGAAGTACACTACTGTGCCTGAGTTCTATTTTTTTGAATACAAGCATAGCAGATCTGATCTTCGAGGTTTTTTTGTGCAAAGAACCCCAAAATTCCTCCTGACTGCCTGTGCCTGGATCTTTCTCAGCAGAACTTTGTAACCCAGAGTTAGCAGAAAAACTACTCTCTCTGGGTTTTCCCTCAGAGAGTAGAACTAAGCCCAGTTAAACTTTTCCAAAGAAGCCACATCTTTGTTTAGTGATAATGTAAAGTGGTGTATGCGATTTCTGCAAGGCATTTAAATCATACAGATACCTTTCCAATAGGAGAGCAATGCTCACTAGACCTGATCTATCTAGTGGCTCTTACCAATTTACTGATATTTTACACAAGTTCCAAACCCACATAAAATATTCTCAACTGCCAAGATCCCCTGTTTTGCTCAAAACTAAAGTAAACATCATTGTTAGAATATCTTCTTCCTGCAACAAATCAACAAATCCAAGATGAGCCAGCTCCCCTCTTCTGCCTAATTGCATTGCATTCTGACTGCCCTGTCTAGGTGTGGAGGCACAGACATCCACATAGGTACACTTCCAAGATTAGTCCATTTTCTACCATCTGCTATAGTGATTGCAGCATTAGTTGTTTAAGTAGTTGATTCATATTACAGTTCCTAGAAAGTTGTAGTAAAGATGAAGTAAGATGTTAGTAAAATGGTGACGTTGGACTAATCCCTCTATTTTATCAACAATTTCAAAAGAAAAAAGTATCATAATACAGTATTTGTTCCAAAATTCTGTGATTGCCAGAACCTGAAAAACTCTGTATGTAGCTGAAGTACTGAACAGCATGCTTATGAAATGTAATAAAATATTGATTATTTTTTATATTCTAGAATACTTTAAAATTATTTTCAATGTATTGTTCATCACTTTTATTTTTCATTCTTGTCTTCTCCACCTTGTAATAACCAGAAGGCATAACACACACAAGATTTTCATAAAGAATTATAAACATCCTGAAAATTTCCAACTGGATTTTAAATTACTGTATTCATAGAGCAAGTTTGTCAACTGCAGTCCCCCATAATTGACTTCAGTATTATGGAGTAATTGTAGCTAAGAATCTGAATTCTGCACATGAAGAAAATTAGATTAGGTTTTGAATTAGGAATCAGACCCACCTTCAGGATTTATTCTTCAAAGCCTTGCAGTCTTTCTTGCAGTGATGCTAGACTATTTATTCAGGTGTAGGCAGACATGCACACCTGCTCCCTGCACATCACTCAAACAAGCTCAGAAGCCACGCTGCTGCAAGCCTGAGCTGCTTCCTCCTGCCTCCCCACAACAGAATAGACAGGCTCATCGACAGCCAAGGACAACAAGGTTACAACAGTTTCAAGGACACTTTTTTTTTAAATCTGAATCAGAAAATTAAACAGGCTACACCTTGTTGTATAGACATGCTCTATCGCTGAAATATAGCATTTGTTAGAAATTATCAGAGAACTTACAGTCTAAAGATGACTTTGAAGTAAGGTTAGGCTGCAGCTGCAGAAGATGAAGGATTGGAATTCAGGAAAGAGATTTAGTTCTTGGGGGCATTAAAGGTTTTTCATCTCAAGCAAGATTTAGCCCTGCTATACACCTCAGGTTGTGTTGGCATCTAAACTTTGCCTCCATGCTCACATTTGGCATTTATTTTATGTTGTCATTTACATTTCGAAGTCTGAAGTTCCTTGCACTTCTTAGATGACCCTGGACACGTGCTCAGCTCATAAAATTCTGACAACGTTCACAACTCAGACTTGCATTCAAGCCCTGTCATGGTCTTTCCCGTACTTCCATAATACTTATATTCCTCCACTGCTGTTCTTAAAGCTGTCGTTTTCATTATACATTTTTACTGTTACTCTAGCCTACCAGGTTAGAGCCAACATTCCTGAAGCGAAGGGAGGCTTGAAGCAGACAGGAGCCTTGAACACCAGATGATAGCACTAATTCCTTCATGTCTTGTCTTGGTTTATAGATTAGTAAAGAGTGAGAGACATGACTTAACAAGTGCAGGATTTTTCCAGATGAGTCTAGCATAGATTGGCTCTAAGGACAGGGATGGATCGCAAAAGTTGTAGATGATTGACTAAAGCAAGGTTATAGATAGTTTTATGACTTAGAAAAGAAGCAACAGTGATTTCTGGTTTTATTGGGTGCAGAAGTGGAACAGGAAATATGACAGTACTGTGGATTTCTTTCCACAAGTGTAGCAAAAGATGAGAGAGAGGCCTCTGAGGCAAGCCAGTACACTAGTGAAGTATGTCACCTAACAAGTTCTGGGAGAAAAGCTCCAGCTTCCTACACTTCACATTTTTTCTGTGATGCTCTCCTTACTGATTATGTAAAAAGCCACACATGACCCAAGTTTCAGGTGAAAAAAGCTCTAGGTATTTTTTTGGTCTCAATCCAGGCTGAATCTGTGACACAGTCTGGGTTATTTAAATGATAGCTGGCTTCATTTTCTGGGCAATTCCTTCGCTAAATGATTATTTCATCCTCTTACACCTAAGATGAACACAACTCTAGTCAGAAAAATATACCAAGACAGAGTGAAGCTCAAGAAAAAGATTTATTACAAAAGAAATATACAACACATAGAGAATAATGAAGTTGAGATCCAAGAATATCAGGTGCTAGTTGTGGAAGTGAGATGCATGCGAGAATCAGCTCTTAACTGAGGAGTCAGCAAGACCTTCTTCCTAGACATTTCTTGACATCCAGCTCTGTGAACAAAGCTTGAGTCCAGGATACTCAGTTCAATGTTTTCTTCCCACCAACTTTTTCACCAGGAGCTAATACTCTAAAGTTCAGAGTAGGTTATACAGACACAGTTATAGCATGGCTTGGTTATGCCAAAGTTACAGTTTTTATGGCCATAATTACACCCACCAAGTTCTGGATCAGAGCTTGTACTCTCTCTCAGGCTCAATATAGGCTGTCTGGCAAAGCAGCTGAAAAAAGCATGCACAGAAAGTCCTCTTCTGCTCTGTTCTTGAGGAACAATTTCTATTCCTTTCACATTGCTCTTTAGGAAAAATTTTCTTTTTTTACCTACTGGGACTGCATTCTTACACAGATGGCTTTTTGTGGGATTTTATTTTTCAGGCTCCTTGCTCTAACAAAGAACTGTGGGATCAAACTATCTTTAAGTACTTTGATTTCTTGCACATGTAATGAAGCCAGTCACTTTCTCTTGTGTCTCCTCTAATCACCTCTCCTGGTGCATTTCTAATCTGTATCTGAGTCAGCTCCTGCTGACCCTGAACAGCAGTTCAAATCCAAGCTCAATCAGTTGCAGACTGCAAGGATCAGAAATGCCCAAGTGAAGGAAGGAGTGGGAAGGCTGTAGTCACTAAGATTGCTTACATATTTAAATTTGAACCTGTTTTCAGTTCTAACTTCTTCTTGGTGGCTTGCGGATGTTTCTAACCCTCACCTTTCACAACCAGAGACTGCAGAACTTCCTATCAATTCTGAACAGACTATTGAATGAGCCATCCACTTCCTCCAACGTCAGTCCAGGAACAAAAAAATGATCAGACAGCAAAATTACCGTGACATGTTATGTATGGAGGGCCCACATCCACTGTGACATTCAGTGGGAAAGAAAGCAATGACTCACTGCTGGTAGTGCCAGTTCTTTTATTTCTGTCCTGAGCTCTCTTATTGATCACTGGGCCTTGCCAATATTTCTTTAGAAGCTGGGGTGGTGGGGTGACTTGGTTTTGACAGTTATGTTGAAGGGTTGCATCTGAATGCAGAAGCAGGTAAAAGGTAGAGTGTGAGGGGAGTGTAATGATTTGTTGGCATTCTGTGAATTCCCTGCAGGCAGAAAAATTCCTAAATTGACAGGTGAACCTAAAAGGGTTGATAGATTTCCATAAGAGTTGGGCTCTTTATCTTTGTTGTGTTCACATTTCTCATCTGTAAAATGGGGATAATTATGTTTTCTTTCTCTCACCTGTTTTCTGTTTTCTTTATAAACAGAATTGTTCCTCTTTGTTTAACCCTCCCTGACATTTCCATAGCAACACACAACCCATATAAGTACCTGTAAACATTTCTTTACAAGAGCACATAGGGAAGAAAACCACTATTTCTATGAAAACATTAAGATTTTATATATAAAGTCTTATTTTCAGCATGGCATTTCTCCATGTTAAAAAAAACTACCCTTAAATAACCCAGCTAGAAATCCAACTGAACTGTGCTCTCTTCCTACTATAATGATCAGACCTGTGCTCCTCAGCATGTCCATTCTCAGCAAACTGCTAATACATGATTTTAAGACTACTGACTGTATGGTGATTCAAGTGTACTTTATGTTAGGCATGGGTAAATGCCATAGTTCAAGGCCCATAAGCAAAAGCCCAAAGCAGAGATAATGTCATTAAAATCAGTTGAGGGCTGCTGGTATAGTGTGAGTATATAGTGAAACCTGAATCAGTCCGATCTTATGTTCACTAATTACAGCAATGATTGTTCAAACACTTTTATTTGAATCCACATTTTATTCATACCTGGCATTGATGTGGCCAGCCTGAATCTCAATTCCATTTTTATGGAAACTATGAAAACTTTCATTTTTTTAATCTCCTGCTCTTACACTCCCTCCTTAATTAACAGAAACGTATTTAAGCATTGATTATGCTACAAAATTTCAATTAGATGTTACAAAACAGCTTTGAGGTTTTGTGTAGTTCTTACACAGTGATGCACTAAATTCACAAAGTAATATAGGCCACAATATTCCATGCACTGTCATAGAAGATAACTGGGGCCTTAATATTTCTTCATGAGGGTGATGTGAGAGTGACCATATTGCTACATGTTGCTATGTATTCCTCAGAAGTCCCTAGGAATTACCCCGGTTATAAAGTTTTCCACTGCCTATGCATGTAAATTGAGAGCATTTCTACTAACAGTGAAGTGAGAGTATTTTTAATTGCTTTATCTTTTTTCTTTGTATGTTGGTTCGAACAAACATACAATATATAAATGTGAGATCAAAGACTCCAGTTCCAGATACAATAAAGGTGTATTTTATGGTCCCAGAAAGGCTACCTAATAAATCAAGGCCCACATAAATTTGATGAACCATAATTTGTAGGTTGGGCCCTATGACATGACAAAATAAACTTATTGCTTGGTACATAATTGCAGTTAGAAAATGGTTTCTAAAAGTTGACAGACACTAGATGGGTTTTATATCTACTTTTACTTAGTTTGACAGCTTAGAACTGTAATGTGAGGAAGCTGCCAAGGCTTTGTAGTGCAATTAAGTGACAAGAAAACTTTAAAGGGATTTAGAGTTAGACTGTGAGTTAAAAACCAGGCTCATGTCTGGATTTAGATTTTATTTCAATGGAATGCTTTCCTGTTTTCCTGCCCTTAAGCTTTGGCTTCTTCAACAGAGGCAGAAAATAAGTTACAAAATTGAGGTCCTGAAGAAAAGCACACTCACAAGAAAATGCTATTTCACAAGGTTCTGGAAATCTCCTTGTTTTCTTTTGTTCTGTGTGGACTTTCCATATTTCTCACTTTCTGCCATCTATTCCCCTTCCTCCATTTCAATAATAGTCCTATGGCACATTTCTGATAACTTCAGGATTTTTTATTTCCTAGGTTTAGTTTCTTGTAGATACAATTCTTTTTTCCAACCTTTGCTGCTTCTTTTGCTCTTTTTTACTTTTTCTTCATTCCTTTCTGTAAGATTTCAGTCGTGCTAGTTAAACTTTGTTTCCCCGCTCTTTTTCCTTTTCTTAACTAACATGTATTCTTTTCCTAGTCCCTTACCTGAGCACTCTGTGATCTCTGCAAGATTTTAGCCATGTGCTAGGATATTGCTTTTTTCCCCACTGCTTTCTATTTTCTCAACTGACACATATTTTTTTTTCCTATTCCTTTAAGTTAGCCCACCCTGAGTTCTATATAACATTCTAGGGCTGTTTCCAGATCATGCTAAGTTGTTTTTTGGTGGTTTAGCTATCTGCACACAACAGTGCAATCTCTTACATAGATGCTGTTTGTCTTTAACCTACTTAGCTCAGGTATCAATTACAGCGCATTAGCCCAAATAACTGAGTTGGGCTGTTGGTTGCAACTGATGAGTGGTCAAGAGGTATCAAGAGGTTTTGGCAGTCCTCTAAAGCCCATATTTTTTTTGTAATTGATACACAAGCTAGCTATGTCAGTTTGAGCACAGCCCATAAGTTAGACCAGCTATAAGCATATTCATGACTGCAGTATCCCAAGCTTTCATTCAAAACATGCCTTAAGCTGCTCTCATCATGCTGGCCTTTTTCTTTAGGCCCATTTAGCCTCATTTTTCACTAGCAATGTGCAATATCAATGACAGCATCTGGAATTAAGCATGTTCTTAGGAGATATTTAGTGCAAGGTGTAGTCTTTTCATTGAAGAGTGCTTCCCCTGTACCTGTCTCCATTCTTCCCACTTTTCACTTATTTTAACTGTATGAGTACATATGATTAAGCACATCAAATGAATCCATGTTATTAAAGAATTTAACGCTTCTAAAAATTGAAAACCAGAAGTGATTTCACTGAAGTGACAGTAACACCTCCACAAAGCTTTGCATGAAAATATGGGAGATTAAAGCCAGGCTATTGAGCTGCAGGTGTGTAGTTGTCACACTGAAGATAATGGCAAAACTCTTGATTAACACCAGTGGAGCCCAAATTCTTCCTAAAGAAACCTGAGGTGTCATTTTAGGAGTAGTCAGAAGTTTCATATGATGAAGACAAAAGGAAACACATGACTTTTAAGGAACCATTCAAGCCCTGCAATTTGAAAATTCAACACCTGCTCTCCTCAACTGCAAAATATTAAGTATACATGTACCTACTTAGAGAAATGTTCCTGAAGCAGATCCCAAATGTTTTCTTATGATAGGGGTGATTGAGGCTTTAACAGACAGATCTGTTCCACGCTTTAGTCCTAGATCCTCTCCTTCAACATGGCATATCTTCAAAAGATTTGGCTTTGACTCAAGCAATTCCACATTTAAATGGAATGAGCAATAGACACATAAGTAAAACAGGAAAAACTAAACTTGTTCCTAAAGAAAGTTTAGTCTTCACTGGTAAAGTATTGTGTAAATGCCTTTTAAAAATTGGGAAAAGCAGCCCCTCTGCTAAAGAAAGGGACTATATGATTTATGTTATACCACAAGACTGTCAGAATGATGAAAAATTCATCAAGCATTCTGAATGTCACCAGTAACCAAAGCCATGTAAAGTTCACATGGGATACAGCAGAGAGACTGGCGCATGCCTGTTGAACTTTGGGTTAGAGCACTGTGGAACAGCTTCAAAGAAACTTTCATGCTCTGCACATAACATGAATCTGTCCCTTTAGCTTATTAACCTGCTTTGAGAGCTAAGCTTTGTCAGAGTTACAACTGTAATTGGGTCTGGGAACTCCAGTCCAACTTGCCTGTCCCCAGATAGAATTACAGGATTGTTTCTACCTTGTCTAGGGAATTAGGGTTAACTGCATTCCCCTAATGTGTCCTGGATGCGGGGACATGGCTCAGTCCTGTGTGCTGTGTGGCTCTTGAGCTGTCAGTAATTGTATCTTGGAGCTGGGAAGCTGGAATCCTTTACAGCTGCAGTGCAGGACTGACCAAAAGCAACATAAAGAAGCTATATTCAAGAGGAAGGGTATTTCTTTTCCTTCCCATGGAGCTCCAATTTTTTATCTATTTAGTGTTTATGTAAGCCTGCTTTGAACTGTTTTTTTATACCTTAAATATCACTGCAAAAGAATGCTAGTTTTCTACTTCTCCCTATACAGTAAACTAATCAGAAACTGGAGGAACTTAATCTTTATTTATTCGGCTCTTCTGATTTAAAGAGATTGTGAGTTCCATTGCACATCTGGTAGATGAAAGCTTACCACAGAGACCAGGAGCATGAACAGTCTGATGCTGTTGCCTCCAGCACATCTGTCAGATAGCAACTCAGGACTGAAGTGACCAATGTAAGGCCACTACCAGCCTCTGCCAAAAAAGCTCCTGCCAAACTCAGGATGCAGAGGTGTTTATAGACTACTTGAAGTGTCTCCTGATGCTGTAATTAAGACTTTGCACTAGGAATGTGAGGGCAATCTTTGTCTTGTGCAAAAAACATCACATCCCCATGAAAGAAGCTCATTTGATTTGTATGCTTTAAGATAATGACTGTGAGAGACTGAAAGATCTTCAACATAGAACATTAGGGTACAGAAATTTCTCATCACGTACTTTAGGGATGCATTAAATGTAGATCACACCCTTTGAAACCACCAGCATAAAGACTCAGGTGTCAAAAGTAAACTTTATTCTCTAAATCCTTTTTCTTTGTTTTACAGCAGGCTTGTGGTACATTTCCTCTGATGGAATAAAAGTTTCTCTAGGAAAAGAAATGCTTTTGTTTGCTTGCTGATTTGCTGTAAATACTAAGAAACTGATAGTTACAGAAGAAAACCAAAAAAAAAACCAAATCAAAGAACATTTCTCACAAATTAAAAGTCTTATGTCATACATAATTAAAGATTCAGGTGTATTTTAAGAAAACAATAGTCAGATTCCCCAAGGGAAGCCTCTGATTACAGTTTTATGAGAAGATAGGGTACAGCAGCCTCCTCCACTAGTGTCAACCCATTTTGAAATGCTGCAGTTTAAGAAGGCAGCCGACTGTCCTGAGAACGGATATCTGCTTTAGGCAAAGTACATTTGTCCCGTTCCACAGATGAGGGGTAGAAATACAATGCCAAGCATGTGATTTCTACCTTCAAGGTTTCAGACACTTCTTTCTTTTCACAGTAACCATCAAGACAGCATGATTTGAAGATCTGCTCCAAAGAGAATTTAACAATTCCTGTACAATGAAGTGAAAGCTTTTCTGGATGACTTTCATGTGATTTTCTGGGGAGCAGCAAAATATCAGACTGCAATTTCCTTTTTCTGATGTTGAGCACATACTGTTTCCTCACATGAGGTACTGACTCACCATAAGCAATGGTGTGTCAAGGTAAGTAAAGAAGATACATACAGCACTTCCCAAGCACTTTTTGCTATATGAGAGGTTCAGCTTTATCACTTGTAGAGTATACTTGTTCTATTAGTATGCTTATTCTATCAGAAAGCACGAGTTTCCATAGTTGTTTTCATAGTAGAAAGCAAAAAATTCAGTATTGGTAGTCATGACAAAAGAGATCCATGAAAAAGTGTATCTAAGAAAGCTGTCTTTATAAAAGGAAATTTGCCAAGAGCATCAGTCCTTAAGATGACCTTAATTAGGACAGTATTGATCCCCAGGAGGAAAATTATTTTAGGTGACAGACTGTATTGAAAATCATGCTGTTTTCAATTCCTTCTGTGCTCAGTCTTTTTCTCTGCTTCTAGTGGAAGAGGCTGCAAGATCCTGACATGCACAGAAAAGGGCAAGAAAATTAATCTTGCTCTTGTCAGGGAATCACAGAATCCTGGGAACTAAACTAGTTGCACTCTGGACCAATAATTTCTCTCATTGGCATGTTGTTCTCTGGTCCCACTTCTCAAGCATCCTGCAGAATGAAGCAGGATTCTAACAGCTGTTAATGACAATTGATACCGAATTTTTTGTGACAGACCCAACATTTTTTGTGACACACCCACACACCATTTCTCCCCATCTACACTGTCTTGAATTGAAATCCTGGCTCAAGTAAATGACAGATTACCTAGAGACACTAACAACTGGTTTTCAACCCATGATATAACTACTGAGGCAGAAAAGGAAAAATCATGGTCACATTCAGGAATACACTCAGTGCTGGTAGCTCCATGAGCAGCTGCAGTGCCAGCTCCAGGTTGAGCTGTGAGTGCTGGGAGCCCCAGAACAAGAGGCCATGATCTGGAACCAACCTTTGCAAAGCAAAAGGCACAGGGACCTGTGGTGGCAGCCAGGGGAATGGACACTCAGAGACATGGTAGGAGCTGAGGACCCCCAGATTTTCCCATGCTTAGACTGGGAGGGTACAAAAGCCCAGGGATTCCTTTGTTCAGGGTCCCTCCTCAGAGGCACCAGCTCAAGTGCTTATTCTGCTGCTGCACCATGATTAAATTATCTAAAGGACCCTGATGTCTGAGAGTCTGCTGTGGGAACCCTGGGGTCAAGCCAGTGAGAAAAATTGGTCTGTGTGAGTGTGGGTTGTGCTGCTGTGAAAGGGCTTCAGTCCCAGCTCAGATGGTACAAGAGTGACCAACAGAGTTGCTCTGGACGGTCAGACAGGGAAGTTTCTGGAGCGCTCAACCTCTGACAAAGTTTGCTTCATTACTGCATTCTACATTGATGCTTCCCATCATTAAAGAGGCAGTGTAAGTGCCACAACCAGCATGCAGTGCTGTTGTAACTTAAAAAGAAAAGACCACACAACCTGAGGAAAACAAAAGAACAGTAAAACCAATTGCACTAGGGGAAGTTCAAGTGCTATTTTTTCTTCTGTCTTTTCAATAATAAATATATTCAGTTTTCTCTGAACCTGGTAGATGGCAAGTCACATCTAATTGGGCCTGAAATTACTTTTTTCTACAATTGATTGAGAGTGCAAACCTGAGAACACAAACTTAAGAGCCAGACTGAAGGCCATTAAAAACTTGGCCCCATGGTGTTAGCTGTTCTGTTGGCTGCCTTTCAGAGTAATTTGAAACCAATCCGTTCTTCAGCAGTACAATGGAGCAATTTTCTATCTGGTTGTCATAAACAGAACAAGTAAACAACAGTGCCTAAGAGGGGTTAGAAGTCCTTGTATACCCAAGGTCACAGTCTGGGCGGATGGCTTAGCTCAGCTCCAGCAGATTTTAGGAGCCAGTGGCACAAAATCATGAAAGCTTTTGGGTACTGATGAGCAGCACAGATGAACAGAAGCTTCTACAGCATCGTTCAAATGCATGTGTGTGGCACAGGGCATAAAGTCACCTTCCTCGAACCTTACTGAGAAATGGCAATAGGTCTCAGGATATCCCAAAGCTTTATGGTTTTGGGACAGGCCCAAAATAATGAGTAGGTCCTTTGCTATCTCGTTTCAGGAATTAGCATTGTTTGGTTTATTCTCATTTCATCTGGGGCATTTGTAAAATCAAAATGGAACAATAAAAAGGACAAACAGCCAGAAAAAAAGCTGGCCAGAAATAATCTTGCTCATATTGATTTGAGCCAGTACAACACTCATGTTTAATTACGTGCACCTTAATTATTTCCTAAATTATTGTATAAAAATGCTGTACATCATTAAACAGTTATTTTTTACCTCCAAATTCCTGGCCTTAGAAAACTGCATTTCATAGAGTGTAAATCCAAATCTAGACCTATACTAGTTTCTAAAGCACTTTCACTTCCCCAAAATGACAGGTGTTATATATGCATCACATTATCTTTTCCAACGCTGTTCCTCAAGTATTCAGAAGAATAAAGTCTTTATGGTTCAGACACTTAAAACAGCCTCTGGTATTTGACTTTAATGCAGGGAACCCATTACACTAAGGCATCATTTCAGGCCATCACCTCTCACTATATAAAAGCAAACACAACCTTCACCAGCCAGCAGAACAGTTAATATAAACCTATGACAGGAGATTTATCTATTGACAGAAAACATGAACAGAAACTGGACAGAGAAAACCAGCCAGTGCCACAATTCAACCGGAGGCAGAGACTTTAGAAAAAAATTCTTACTAGACCTTTCAAAACCAAATTATATTTCTTAAGTACTCACTTTAACTAAAAATAATGGTTCTCACTCACAGCGAAATCCATTTTTTGTTTTCTAAATGAGTGAATTTTCTTTCAATTAGAGAGAAAACCTTTAATACTGGCAGATGGAATAGAAGTTTTATCTAAAGTTCAGATAAACTTTCCTCATATACACACCAAATGTTAGTTTTGCTCAGGTAAGAAAATGAACTGTTCGCTGTTAAATTTTGCAAGTTATGACTGAAAAAATTTCACAGTGTCTATATAGATATATATATATATATATACACACACATACATATAAAAAACCACTTTGTGCAAAAATATATTGTCTTTATCTTCCTGATGTGCTGTAAAGCAAAAAACATATTGTGAGTAAGGTCAGAGAACAGTAAGAACATTCATGTCCTCCATTACATTTGGACTTCATAAATAGTTCACAATATGCAAAAGAGAATTATTTTCCAGTGACAACATACAATAATTTTTATCTAGTTGATATTTGTAACACACAAACAACACAAAGATTTAGTAATATCAATTTCTATATCATGAAATGAGAAGGTTAATAAAGCTGTCAGACAAAGCTCTTCCAATAAATGTGCGGTGCATATGACGATGTTATTAATGTATTTATTTGGATACCTTTGGTGCTTCTAAAGCATTGTGTTTACTCCTGTTTATCAGTCAACTTAGAGAAAAGCTAGGAGCAATTATTCTTCAACTGTTGAAGTCATTAGCCTTGTTTACAAACTATGTTTTACCTGCTTATAAGCTAGGTCACTGCAGACAGTCTGATGACATTTTATTGCAGATATTATATAGTGGGAATGCAAGGAGAGAGCAAAGCTTACCATTGCTGAAAGACTACAGTGTCTCCTGGAGCATGGGAATCATAAAGATGATGCACAGAATTATGGTATGCTGGGAAGACCCCTAAAAGAACAAAAAAAGTCATCTTACATGGCAGTAGAGCCCAACAATGCTGCAGTCATAATAATTCTTGTGGTAGCTCTGCTCCATTCTTACCGTGGGAATTGTTTGTCCTTCCATTTTGTCAGAAAAAATGCTCTCTAGATCTAGATGGATACTGAAATATATAGACCAAGCCGTGTGTCTCCTTACTCCCTGGAGCCAAGCTGTGTTGTCTATTCCCATATATCTCCCATACAACTTTTAAGTTCTTGGAGTATGTTTCCTTCAGACAAGGAGACATCAGAGGTCTTATGTTGAAAGTAGTTTCCATGGGAAGCGAAGTGATTTTACTACCAAAGGAACCCTTACAAGTACATTTGAATAAATCCATTTGATGTATACTCACAGAATATTTCTTTTAAATGATAACTGCCTCCCATGTTCCTTTTCAGAAACTGAAACACTAGTAATGTCCTGAATCCAGGACAGAGGTTCATGCATGAAAATGCAACAGTTCCTAAGTAGAAACAGCTAGTACAAAATAGCCAACACACAGTAAAGATTTCTGCTATAAAGCCTCCTTCTTCCAGAGGCTGCAGGATTATTGGTAAATATTATACCAATTTTTTCCTTTCCAAGGAAGGCAGTTACCTTAAATGAGCAACTGAGAAATAATAAACAGAAGGAAAATAAAGGTAATGCAAATATTTTAAAACAAGAAAGTTTTTAAGTATCACATTGTTGCACATCAGTACCCTCGAAGCCTCAGAGTCCTATCAACTTGCTGATAAAACCAAGACTTTTACCTCAGTTACCACTGCAAAGGGCTCCCAGAGTGGAATGAAATTTGCTGTGTCCAATTGCAGGTTTTTTATTACTGGTTGTAACATAAGAAGCACAAAAAGCAGCTCAATTCCTAGATCCCAAGAGCAGTTAAGAGTGCAACAACTACAAAACTCATCCTCTGGATTGTAAACTGCACAATTTTGATAAGAAAGTCATTAGCAGTGAATGAAGAGGGCCCTTTATGATGACATTGTTATATAGCTGCTTCAGAAGCAGACTTTAAGGTCAAAAAGTACTTTACATCTTCCTTCAGTATAGACAAAATGCCATGTTTCAGGAAACCTGGTACAATTTCCTTTACTCTGATGATTTCCCTTTCAGTTTCCAAGAAGTATTTCTTTTTTATGGGGCACTGGCACTTTATTTCTGTGTGTATGTCATTTGTGCTTCAGTTCCTTTCTCCTGCTGCAGTCTGTGCTCTTTATAAAAAAATTTGTAACTAACTCAGCAAAGAAACCTCATTAATAGCTAGCTAATAAAAATGTTTTTGTTGCAACATTTCTCTCTCTAAATCAAATTAACATCCAAATGAGGCAAAAAAAAAAATCTAAATAAAAATACCCAGTTAGAAGGCAAAATAATGCTAATGCAAGTGAAAAGGGCTGACAAAACAGCAGCAGAAAGTAGAATGGAAAGTTCAAGATAATCTTGGGTCCTTGGAGTATATAATATAGTCTTAGGGTAAACTGAACCTTACAGAAGTAGAGCCACAGCAAGGCAGTTCAGGTGCGGCTCCTGTGAGAAAAGTACCCCAAGAAAGAAGCAAAAGAAAGTCCAAGGTTGTTAGATAAGAAAAAAGACAGTTCTAACTAGAGGCTGAGTGCTCTAGAACCCAGTTCACATCCAGTCACCAACCTACCAAAGCAGAGATGATCCCTGAGGTTACACTGGCATTCCCTGCCTGTGCAGCAGTCCCAGAACTTTCTCCTCATCTCATCAGAAGATACATACACACCTTGGGCATCCCAGCCTGAAGAGTAATGGGGGGTGTGCCCCAGAGAAACACGATGAATGACCATTTTTGAGCTAGATAACAGCCACATGTGGTAGACTTCCCTAAGAGGGCAACATGATGCAAAGCCATGCAGTCTGCTAAGAACAGAACTTATTCAGAGTACTTCCGATTAAAAAAAAAAATCATTCCCCAGTACCTATGTTGGATTCTTTTTCTCTTAATTTTTGGGTGATATATGTAAAATCAGGTACACAAATCAAAGCACAGACAGTTACTTGGATTTCCAAAACTGTCTAACTCAACATCCACTAGACACAGGAAAAAAGGCATCTAATTTGCATGTGACAATATGTTGGCCCCCAATTTCATTGAAGATCTTTTTAAGAACCAATTCGTATCAAAATATACCACTAGAAGTCTGAAAACAAGGCAAAGTGCAGCCACCATTTAGCAGTAACTTTGTCTGTGCTCTATTAATTAGAGGTACACTGAGACTTCAAAGTCTCTTTGACCAGGCACACTCACCCAGATTGGTCTGGTAGCAGAATTGGGGTTTCTGTCACATTATCTGCCTAAAAAGGCAGAAATCACTGAACTGTGATACAGTAAACAAATTAAATGTTTCCAAACTCTCAGTTGTTTCCTTTAATATACCAAGCAGAATGCCAAACTTAGTTCTTCATAAACTTTAAAGAGGATTAAGCTTATGATTTTTCACTGACAGTATGAATGCTGGGTTAATTAAAAATACATATTCGGTAACACACAAATTTTCACAGTAGGAATCATAGCTGTAGCTGATTCTACTGGAAATTAAAAATTGGCAGTTGTCTGCATCTCACATGCCAGTCAGGACATTCACACACAATTAAAGCTGTGTTATTTATATAGCTATAATTCTCAATTTATCTATATTTCAGTCTTAAATTCTGAATTATATTAGCATATCACAGCTCTGTGTGTCTTGAACAGAGTTTTCCATGTAGAAATTTCCAGCTGCACTTTCTCAGGAGGCATATTAATTACATACGTAGGAAAATTTTACACAAAATTCAGCTTTAGGATCCTAATGTCAACATTCTAATTTGTTCTCCTCCTGGCTCAAAAATATGCCTTAAGATTATGATTAGCTGTTTCGCACATGCAGAACTGGAGGGAAGTAGAGAACCAAAATTACTCCACCCCATCTGGCAACCTGAATAGAAGCTGAGCATATTGGGCCACCATTATTTCTTTCCCTTCTTTCCAGAAGATGGCCACTATTGCAGAGGCTGGAATAAATCCAGCATAAGTCAGTGGACACACACTGCTGTTCACCCATGTTGCTGTGAGGCATTGCCTTTCTCTGTCCCATTGAAGCATCCAGAGGAACATGCTGGTGGTACCTAAACACTCAGTATGCTCTTGGCTCATTTCTGCTGTCATTACGAGTGGCATCACAGCAACAGGCAAGTGAATGGTCCTTTGTCTCTACAGCAGAATGCTACCAATAGTTATGACAGCTGCAGGATAGACAGAGCCAGGCACAGGATTTTTGGTCAATGCCATGGTACCAAAAATGTCATTTCAGCTGACTTAATAATAAAAATACTCATTTCACGTTAACTACATTGTCAGTCTTGGCTCAGATTTCTTTCTCCATGGTCAGATTTCCAAAGTAGTGAAGAGGAGGATACCCAGCTGCATGGGAGAGGCCCAGGTCCCCAGGTGTCTGCTTGAGAATGGGGGGATGCCAAAAAACTGTTCTAACCATTCAGCTCCCTGTACAAATGCTGGAGATTAAACACTTCAAGCAAGCACAGTTAAACTTTCTGTTCAATGTGAAAAATAACAAATATGATCTTTCTTTGTTTGAAGAAAAAAGCACTTTGGTTCAGACATAACCTATTATTACTTTCCTTTTACTGGCTTGTAGGAGGAATAAAGCCAAAAATCAAGAAGCTGCACATTTTCTCTGAAAATACCTTTGACAGGTAATTGGTGTGTAACACTGCCAATGCCAGGAGCAATAGCAGGAGACTACAGCTTATCAGCATTTGAAAAGGGATTTCTGGAAGTACAATGAACAGCAACCCATCACTGGCACACAGATCCTGTTTGCTCCCATACCTCCATGTGAATTTTTATTTCTGTAACTGAAGCAACCAAAGTTGTAATTTTCCAGGATGTCTTAGTCCTAAGTACTTCAACTTTATCCCTTGCTTATTATATTTATTCAGAGCAGTTTGTTCTCAAATATTTAAGATGTGAAACAGACCACAGGATAAACATTTTTATTGCTACTATTTCATTATTATGTATCTTTCATGTCTATCAGAGAAGGCCTTCTTGATTAATATAAGAATATACAAAACTAAAATATTTGCATATCTGAAACCCTTTTTTTTGCTGCTGTTGGAAAAGAAAGAAATTTAAAGGAAAAAAGAAAGACATATTGATTGTCTTTGACCATATGTCAACTAGAAAGTATATCTGCACCATGTTTACTTTTCACAGAAACCTTCTCTGTCTCTTTAGTAGCCTTTGAATTTACAAAGAGTGAGGCTAGCTGTGAGCCTGAGCTGCAAAATCACACCAGCACTAGTGCCTTCAACTTCAAAGTTCAGTTATTTTCAACAAACTTTTTTGGCAAGCCCACTAGACTTGCTTGCTTGTGTTGTGCTGCTGCTTTTCATCTGCCTCCAGAAGCCGGACTTGGTTGGAAAAGGTGCTGAGTAAAAGCTGCACAATGAATTAAACTTCGAAACCAGGAGGGGAGCGGGGTGTGTGGGGGAGAATGATGCTGGGGAGTGCGTGGGGGAAGGGGTACAGAGATATCCTTATCTAAGTACACTGATATCCTTATCTTAACAAATTTCAGTATTAGATGAAGGTAACTTTCTATATCTTTGTCACAGGGTTAAGAAGAGAAGAGGAAAAATATTGCAGAAGACACGCAATCTGACAGATTGGTGGACTTAAACTCTATTCTTTGCCTCCAGATTTTTTTCACCCACACTCCACTTTCTTTTTCTACTGCTGTCATCATGTATTTGTTGTAATTCAGATGTCTAATGTAGGAGCCATCCAGATGTACTTCTCTCCCCCATACTTATTTAATCATTCCAGTCTCATCAATGTTATAAACTTTGTGTGTGTGTGTGTGCTCTGTTGATGAAAGTCACATGAACGCCTTTGTAAATCTGCAAAAGTCACAGGCTAATGAAGCACCCAGGAAAAAATGTATTCTCTGGCAGAGAACTCAAAAGCAGCAAATCTGTACTTCTCTCATCCCTAGTTTTTCAAGAAGTCCAACCAAATTCTATCTGGACCCCAAGTCCAGCAATAAACCCGTAATGGATGGAATGGTCTTAAAAGCAAGAAGCCAGAGAATACTAAGGAAAAAAAAAAAAACAAACAGGAAAGAAAACTGATAATGTGTATGTATTAGATTATCTTGTTGAGAAAAAGTCTGTCTGAATGTAGTTTATTAGAATCAACTTTCTATCTTAAAATACTCTAGTAGATTTTTTCATTCTATAAGATCTAATAGTGTGAATTTTTTATTAGCTTGATTGATAAACAAAAATAAATTTTTAATTATAAAAATTATCAGTAAGTGCTTTTTATGACCAGTTTAACATTTTATGATTTGTACTCACTGGGAAGACAAGTGATTAAAATTATACAGAGAATCCATCATGCAACAAAAATTTGGACATGTTTGCAGAAGAAATTAGTGTACCAAACACAAGCTAATACTTTCAAGAGGATAAGAATCACCCTCTAAGGAATTAAATTACAGAAGCATCATTTGTTTTGTGTAGCTACACCATAACAAAGTCTGTTTAATCACCTACCTCATATTTTCACTTGCACATGAGAATCCACCAGTGGCATGCAGCAGGAGTCCATCAGTAAAGGAATCTCAATTGCCAAGAATTTATGTTTTTCTCTTTGCAGACATGCACTTATGTTTTTATCTGAATGGCTTAAGGGCTGAGTCAGGACTATCTTATTCAGATAGAGTAATACTTCACTCTTCAAGCAGACCCTCAGAAATCAGTAGAACTGCTATGAAAATAAGTTGGTCTGCAACATTTGATGTAAGGCATTCGTACCACATCTAGAATTTCAAAGCTGGTGCAATAATTTGCTAAATATTTTTATAATATAATCATGGGCAGTTATGAGTTGGCAGAGCTTCACTATTTCACTAAGTTGACTTCAACAAAACATCAATTTACTTCATCTGAGAAGCAGAGCAGGAGTATTTAACTAAGTGTACAGAGCAATAAAATAAAATTTTTCCCCATGTCTTAGAGAGCATGTGGTTTGCATTTAGCCCAGCACCCTATGGCATTAGGCATGCAAGCAGATTACTGCACCAGTCCAAAGGAACGCTGTGATTTTTCAATGACCAATATCAACTTGTGTCAGATAAAGACAAGCAGTGAAACTCTGAAGCCAACTTTGTAATGTTCTTGCTTTCCAGAGAAGTACTGATTTTGGCATTCTGAATAAAAAGAAATATGAATTAAATTGCAAGAGGACAAATGCAGAGCATGTGTCCCTCACTTGATGTTATGTCACAGAAAGATTTGTCTGACTGAAAGGATCATAGAATTATTTAATATTTATAAATTCTCTAGAAACCTTTTTTTCTTGAGGAACATTTTATCTCATTATCAAAAAAAAAACTGACCATAAGTTTGGGATTTAATACAGATGCTGAGAAACTGTTTTCTTTCATTCCACACATGCACAAGAAAACAGACAGCGAGTAGAACACAAAGGCATTTTCAGTGCTATGACACATTTTAGAATTGCAAAATAAAAAAAGGGTCTTTTTCCCCAGTTAATAAGATCCTATTTACAAGATCTGCAGCTCTCTCCCATGCCCTGACAGTGTATAGACAGTGTATCTACAGTGCTGATCAATAGTCTGCTACTTCAGGGTTTGCTTCATTATAACAGAATACTGTGCTTTTATATGTCATCCTGCTGGCAATTAATATTTACATCAGCCATGCATGATGCTTATTTATTTTTCTCAGCATTAAAATCAGATTTAATTAACTCATTTTTACTGAGATTTGACTTTACTGCACATTAGCCACTGTTATATTGTAAACATGTAAATCATTATGAAAGCATTTATTTTTGCTGTGGAGTATACTACTCACTTTATATTCCAGAATGCCTGCTGGTTTAGTCTTTGAGTTGAATGTGGAAATTTTACTTAATAGTCCCAAATGCAGCTTAAGGGATCTGAATCTAAAATAAAAACATAACTGTCAAACTGTCAGGTTTTCCAATACCTGTTTTTTTGAGTCTCATCGTATAAAAATCAAACAAACAAAATACTGGACATGGCCAACAGGGAAATTTTCCAAGCATGGGTATTTCACGGATTGCTACAGCCTATCCCACATATCTCTGCCCCAAGGAGCCCAGGCAGGTGCAGGAGAGAGTGAAGTTTGAGAACAACTTCTAACTTACTGAGAGAAAAAGTGGGACAGGACTTTTAGAGGCCACATTGCCACACAGCAAAATTTTCTAAGAGCCTTTGCAAAACTCTCTTTCCAGAAATTTTATGTGCTCTTCTACCTGTATCTCTGCAAAACCTACTTTTAGAGGGGACTGTGAATTAAACTGTGGTGGGAAGAGCATATCAGTAACTCCAGCACTGATCTCAGAAGAGGTATAAACTCTCAGAAAAATCACAAGCTCACAACTGCCCTTTATAAAGCTGATGTCTATTGTCATTATTATTGTACAAGTTTAACAGGTAACAACACATATAGATTGGATGAAATAAAGTATACCTTCAATAAAAAGGAAAAGAGGAAGTTAGTCCCTTATTTTCTAGGAGCTTTTTTTCATATTCCCAATAGAAATTTTAGTTTCACATCTCACATACACAAGACTGGAATTGCTTGCTAAAAGAAAGTCTTTTACCATTAATATTTTATGGATATTTTTAAATTTGCTTTTTCTATTTGCCTGGCTTTTTGTTTTTGCAAACTCTGTACATTGCAATCTTACCAAGAATACAGCTATTCAGTGGGTGTTCTTACTTAATCACCTTGACTAAGTCATTCCTTCCGTTTCATCAGATGTCTATGCAATTTATGTGTGGTTTAAACTACTAACAAAATGCTCATAATACAACATAAATATTAATGTCCATAGATTTTCTTCTCTTTGGAAAAAAAAATATTCTGTCAAGCTATCTAATGTATCCAAATTGAGACCCCTCTAACTATTCACTAAAAAAGCTGTAGATCATCAACCCATAGCACTCCTCACAGGTCTCACAGGTGAAAACCTCAGATGTACCTGCATGCCAAAGCTCTAAACACCATTAATTCTGTCTCACTTTATAGTTAATGGAGAATGACTGTTACAAAAGAGTTAGGGGTAGGCTACAATCTATGCTGGGTTTGACTGTGTATCCATCAGCTATTCAGACACTGGGGGCATTGTTTACAGAGCTACAGACTTATAAAGGACTTCTGAGATTATTTGGCTCATGTAATTACACATTTAGCTGAAACATTTTGGAGAAGAAAACAAATCTATGGACCATCTTGCATTTTTTTAATTTGTGGGGGGGGAAAAAGTAAACAATTGATTGCTAAATTTTATTTTATTTTTTTTAAGTTTACTAATATTTCATAGCATGGATTTGTATGGGGCTTGCTGTTACACTACAAACATTACTCTTACCAGCTTTTCATATTTTAAAGACTACAGGCTGATTGATCAACACAGCTTCTTGCCCTAATGCACAAACCACTGTACCAGTGTCAGTGCTGATAGATGTTTATCCCAGCTATTTTAAAAGTCCTCCAGGCATGGTGATCTCTTATTGTCACCAGTGGTACTGGTGGACCACTCTAATCCATTTGTTCTTCTAAATTTTGAAAGTTTTATTCCAATACCTAAACTTAATCCTGCTGGCTGAAATCCAGTTATCTCCTATTTATCTGTCAGTTTATTTATCTGCCTTTTGAGGTTTGTCTTAATAGAGCTGATATGCAGATTACCTAAGTACTCCTTCCCTTCTCCATTCAAGGGGATGACATTTTCCCTGTCCTCAGTTTTTACATGTCACAAACCATTTGACTGTAGTTGGTCTTCTTATAAAAGATTATGGGGAAGCATTTAAATGTTTAGCTTTTCAGCATCATCTCACAGTAGGAACATAAGGAACAACATACTGAGCAGACCACAGCAGTTGTGTGACTACAAGTGGCCAACTGCAACTGCTTAGAAAAATGATAAAGCAAGCTGAAATAATATTTCTCTTAATACTGCTCTCTCTACCTTTAAAAAACTACTCAAACATGCAGTGTCAAAAACTATATCTCTGCCTTTTTGTTTAATGATGTTTTCTGGATTATATTTCAAGCCACTATCCTAGGACAATGAGTTTCAGGATTTATATACACAGTAGGGAAAAAAAATATTCCTTTTCCATCTAACCATATTTGTGCCCCAGTTGGTGTATTATAGAAAAAATAATTTTAAATTGACCTGCCAAGTACATTCCCAGGTTCATATATTTCTACCTCCCACCCCTCATTCATCTCACAGTTTCTCTGCCCAGAAAAGAGGTTGCAGATGAGCCTGGTTCAGGGCTGTATCCCTAGCAGAGAAGAGCTGAGGAAGACTCCTGGCCATGGTCCCACAGCGCCCAACACAGTCCCTGGGGTACAGGGTAGCCCCAGGGGAGTCTCTCTCAACCCTTCTCAAGATGCAGATTTGTCAAAAAGAGAAACTCAGAAAATTAACTTGGTCTACTTACAGGAGCAAAGATTTTTGTAGGTAGATTTTTAAACAGTATCATAACACTTTTTTGTAAATGTAAACCCTCATCAGTTTCAAGGCTTTCATATATGTTAATATTTGTAATCCTTTTTTCTGATTTCTACCCTCTTCTTGCAAAAATTCGTTCAGACTTCATAGAGCTGGCAATGTAATTGCTTAAATAAAATTAACTAGTTTTCAAGATTCCCACTGCAGCACAAGGACAAAAATAACATGATTGCTTTTATGAGCTAATAAGAACTAGCTAAATCTTCATCAGTATCATATATTCTCAGCTAGTAGTTCCTTAGCAACTAAAAAAATAGTCCCTGCAGAAAAAGACAAAAATTTGAAAACTATATGTTTAGCTGGTATTTGCTTGAGGTGCAAAACATAAATCAGATTTTCCAGGACTTTGACATTTTTATGTATTTACGCTATATTGAGCCAACAGCTTAACTCAGGTTTAGTTGTTTTTCACAATACATTTTATGAATAATGCAATATGTGCGAACCTTTTTGAGAAGGGAATACTGCGAATTGGCATTTCATGGTAATCTACTGGGATAATGTACCATTAGGGTCAACTTTGCCAGTAACAAAACAGAGATATAATTACATATCAATGTTTTAATATCATCATAACTGGAAAATGATGAAGAATACTCAATTTTGAAAAGTAAGATGTTTTTAGTACAGCTGTACTATGTTACAATTTCCCAACAATTAAAAAATCATACTCTATAAATATGGTGCATGAGACAATGTTTCTTCCTTTTCCTTAACCAACTCCTCTCTCCATGTGCAACAAGGCAGAGCACTCGGCAAAATATTTTGCCCAGCTCCCATTTCAAAAGTCTTTCTGTCTCCCCAGAAGAATGAGTTGGTGGAATTAAAATCACATCAAGAGGGGGAAAAAGGTCTGAAATGTTGCAGCATCAGTTCTTTAGGCTCCATGTTGCCTGGTATTTTAGGTACTCTCAATTGCTTTAGGGATCAGGCAACAAAACCAGAAAGCCACGCTCTGCCTTCTTGACACAATTGCCCTTCCTCAAGCAGACACAGAAGGGATAGATAATTCAAGACACATCTCTGTGCATGCTGTGTGCAATATGATTTTCAAAATTGTTCTATAAAAGCTGTAAAAAATGCCTGCGAATTCTGTACACATTATAGAGGACAAATATTTAATTGAAACTACAGTAATTTCACGATTTTAAGCAGCACCTGAATATAAGCAGCATATCCGCGTAGCTGGGTAGCCCACAGGATTTTTCTATATATAAACCGCACACAATTATAAGCCGCTTTTTTTTTTTTTTTTTTTTTTTTTTAATCGTACGGCAGGGTGGGGGTGCTGCTGAGGGGCCAGGCAGCGTCAGGGCCACACTGGGAGGGACCGGCCGCCAGCGGGAGGCAGCAACGCCGGGAGTGGTGGGCAGCAGGAGCAACGGGGAGTGACGGGGAGCACTGGGAGCAGGAGCAGTGGGGAGCGCCAGGAGTGGCGCTCACGCACCCACGTGAAGTGAAGCGGTGGAATCAGTGCCCGCTCGCCCACTCCAAGGGAGGCAGAGCCGGCAGTGCTGGCTCACCTGTGCAAAGGGAGGCGGTGCCAGCAGTGCTCAGTCACCTGTGCGAAGGGAAGCGGAGCCAGCAGCAGTTGCTCGCCCACTCCAAGGGAGGCGGCGCCAGCGGCAGTGCGCTCGTGTGAATGCAGCAAAGGCGGCTTATTTGCTCGTGTGAAGGCGGTGAAGCCAGGCTGGCCTTGCCAATCCAGCGGCTGCCCACTGCCCGCTCGCCAGTGGCTCCAGCTCACCACCCACCCGGCAGCGGCTCCGCGGCAGCTCTCTCCCTGGCCAGCTCTCACTTCTGGGTTGGCATTTCACTGAGATTTGTCCATAAATAAGCCACACCTGAATATAAGCCGCACTACTGGGGTAGGCTGGATTCTTCAATGAAAAAGGTGCGGCTTATAATCGTGAAATTACTGTAATTATGCCTAATAAAATTTTTCTATTAGCAAGAATTGCTGCAAAAGCAATAATTATTTAAATTTCATTTCCATTAACTTTTTTTTTGGCTGTTTCATCTTCATCTTTCTTTGAACTTTGCACACTAAAATCACATTACATGGCCATTATTTTTTTCGAAGTATCTCTATGAGTCAGTGTCATTTCCCTCAAACTGAGTGAAAAAAAACTTGTAAGATTTTCACTTTAATCTTGAAACAGTCACAATATTTGCTCTTTTGTCAACAGCAAAAAAGAAACCTCCCATCATTCAGCTTTACTACTGCAAAGGTATATCCAACCTTCTGTTTGAACTCTGACTTGATTGCTAACAGGAAATGAGACAGAGTGAAATGCTCCTTTACTTGCTGCTTTTATACTACCAAAGTTGCTAGATGAACTGATGGAAGTTTTCCCATCATTGTGAATCAGCTTTAATATGTTATGCTGTGATTTAATTGTTTGACAGTGTGACTCCCTTGAAATGGGATTTTTTTCTTGTACCCAGTTTATTAAACATGAAAACCTACTTGGTGCTGAAAAGGCTGCTAACACCTTGCTTGTTTTCAGATGCTTCCAGATTGGTATTGCAATTTTATTTTGACTATGCACATTTAACTTCCGTTAAAATTAATTGAAAGGCTGCACACTGAGCAAAAATATAAACATAAAAACACATATTCTAAACAAAATTAGGCCAGTTAAATGAGAATATTAAGGAATAAGTTAAAACATTCCAAGAATTGGCAGGCAACTTCCGTAAAAGTTCTGAGGTATTTTTCTCCTCTTCCTTCCCCAGGTCTGGCATTAATGGGCAAAGTCAACAATATGTTGAGATATGTAATCCCCAACTTTGACTCACTGAAGATTTCAGTCCAGCAGCTCACAAAGATGCTCTCCCAGGATCTGAAAGTGGTTTGTTACCAAAGGAGACAGAAAGCAGCCTCCGACATCACACACACTGGGATTATTTTAAATACAAATTTACCTTGATCTACTATACTAAAATTAAAAAGAATGCCAGTTTCCTACAAAAATATTCTTTTGTAATGAGCAGATCTTAGATCAACATGGCTGCTTTTTTTTTTTTAATATCAGGGATAAAAGCAAGCAGTTTTTATGATGATGAACTGCATATAAACTGGGGAGAAAGAGGGTAAATCCCAAAACTATACATAGCAGGATTAGTATATGTTAGCTATGTCCATTAAAGGTCTACCTCAGGTTCACTACAAGCTTGAGGGAGTAAAAGAGGAAAAGGCACATTATCTGAGTCCAGCATGAGGCCAGCTGATGGAACCACAGGTGACTCCAACCCAGTCCAGGTGCACTGAAGGTGCCTCCAGCTTAATTGCTTTTGGATCCATCATTTAATCATCTGCATCTGCTTTCTGACTCATATCTCATGCTACGAGAAGTTTTAAGACTGCATTCGTATTCATGTTAGGATCATATTAGAAATCACACTTCATCTAAAATAGACCTGAACAATGTGCACAGAGCAAAAGACAGTCCTGATGTAATTCTATTTCTTTAATGAAGGGATTTAATTAGCTCATAGCTAAAGTTCTGATCTAAGACACATACATTCAGCCATCAACAGAAAGATTATCTGGACATACTTCATTCTGATGTTCAGATATAAAAGATTCCATGCAGGTATAAGAGCAGTTAAAGTAGGTGCTTTTCTCCTCAGTATGTATAAACTGGAGAGTGACAGATAAACTGAAAGGAATGTTTCACATGTGTCTTTCAGATACGTACTGCAATGAGACAAACTTGGGCTTAAAATCCCCACTGCTTCCTTTCCAAGATATGCTGCTGCTATTGGTTCCACAGTACTTCTCAAAAATAAGCATGTCAGGCTGTTCCATTTTCAGGTATTATACAGGCTTGCCTCAGATTGATGTAGATATTAGCAGCTCTAACAGAGCTTTCATTAAAAGGAAATACCTAACAATTTTAAATGCAATCAATATCAATATGGTGTTACCTCTGGTATGGCTTTTCCACTTTGTAAGATATTCACTGATTCAGTTAGGAACATATATTTCATATTTTACCTAATTGTTAAATCTTCCCTATGCAGTATTTTGTATTTCATCTACAGTGAAGTTTAAAAATTATAAAATCAATATGAATTTTTTCAGACAACTCAGTTCAGTTCTCTTTTACAAGCCTACCTATGCTTAATATATCAGGATTCTCTGGCTTACTTACATGTTTTTGTATTATCTCAATGATATTGAATAATAAGGATAATCCAGAAACACATTTTCTGGCCAAATAATTGCACATCTTATGCTTCATTTCAGATGTGTTAATTACTAATGTCTGTGTGCAAAAATTCCATTTGGATTATAATAACTACCATAACTCCTGCAATTCCTAGTCATTTGATATTAATGTGCCCATATCTTTTCTTTTGAACCCAAAGATCAGGCTTTCAAAATAAGTCTAAGAAATAAAAAAACTACCATAACTCTTCTTCATTAACTTTTTCTCTGTCTGACTTTGCAGCAGTGACATATACACCTAAAAATCCCAAAAGACATTGACTACTTCCTGAGAAGCAGATGGGTTCGTGGGTAGAGCTGCAAATGAGCATTACCCATTTAGTGGTACCTTATCACAGATGGCTTTTTGGGTGAGGCTTTAGGAGCAAGAACTTTGTGAGACAGGAAGGATCAGTTTTAGCAGAAATGGGTAATGTGGCTGTAGTTATAACCTATCACACGCATCATGAATCTATATGAGACTGAAGAGCTCGTCTGTCAAATTTCAGATGCCAAACCCTGTCTACAGATCTCAGGTAATACAGAATCAGGGAGACTGGCAGCACATACTGTATATTTCAACTATGATGAGAAAGAGGCAGACAAAACTCTACAGAAGTTTAATCCTTTGGAGAAAAGTAGGTAGGTAGGAGAAGAGGCTCAGACAAATGTTTATATAAGTCTTTTAAATAACTAGACAGCATAGCTGTTTGTTCCTACTTTAATTCTGTAAGTGGACTCCTGAAAAATTCCATACAATAGGCCTACTGACACAGCAAGAAGGCAAAGGTTATGCATACATGTATTTATTCATTTTATACATATATGCCCCAAAATTCTTCATCAGAGTTTAAGGTCCCTTAAGCAGTTCCATGTAAATCACAGCAATCAGTCCATGTGAGTTTAAATCTAAATCTGCCAGGCAGCATCACAGGACTCTCCCTTTGAGGGGGTCTCCTCATATCTAGACTCATGGAACTCCATCAAGCATAAATCAGAGAATTATTATCTTTGCTATGAATGACATAGCCTGAAGTACAGTGTTTCATCATTTCAGTTAAAGCTGAACCATTTTGCAGCTGCCAACACTTCTGACGTTTGTTAAATCAACAGAAGGCATCAGTGTATCAGGTTAAATACTTATCCAGACAGCCATAAATCCTAAAGTAAAATGTGCACATATTCCAGAAAACCAGATTTAATCCCCCATATTTGTCCCCAGCCAGTAAGTAAACTACAGTCCCACTTCTTCTTCTGCTCCAGACCTCAGTAACAGTGTCCAACGTCAACCTTCACCTCTACATTTGGCTATTCAAGTCTCTAACTTCTCTCATCTTGTTACATCTTCATATTGCTCAGCCACTCTTTCTCACTCTGACTACTCCCTTGACTACATCATTTTAATCCCTGAACATTAATAGCAGAGAAATTTGCTCATCCCAGTCATTCCCAGGTATTTAGACATGAGTAGCTAAGAGTTTTGGGGAGAGTCTGCCATCAGCTAGTCATCTCTTCTATGAATTATCATTCAGCACCAATTTTTAAGCAAGCTTAATTTTGAGAAATGGATTGATCATGTCATTTCCTTCTTATTAAAAGATAATGCAGTCCTATTCTCTGAATTAAATTTTGTGTTCTATGGTACAACATTTTCAATGTGCGTCCTTCTGATTTGATAACCACTCCAATAATCTTTATTCAAGCAGTAATTGATAGGTATGGATAGTAAAGTGTCTATCCAATGAAAAGCCATGATAGAAGCTAAAATAGCACACTGCACATAACATATTGGGTAGTTAAAATCTGTTCATTTATTTCTATCACAATTTGTAGTAGGGGCACAAACTAACATGACATTAATCTGTTCTCTTGACAAATCTTTTTTTCGGGGCAAAGAGCATAATGAAAATTGCAAAAGCTATTGCACTAGCTTAAATCAAGCCCATGGCAGAATAATGCACTTAAACCTGTGGCCTTCTGAAATACAGTAGGAACTGTAATTTAAGGTGCAATCAATTCCCCAGCTGAGACTTTTATATTTATGGGAAATATATATGTTTCTCATATACTAGAAACATGATTATGCAACCACAGAACCACATAATCATATAAACTTCAGCACTGAGAAGCCCTCTGTCACATATTTCATCATGAAATTCCCTTCAGTTTAGTTCCTGGCATAAAACTGATGCTCACCAAATGAATATACCGTTAGTATTTTTTAAGAAATGCCATATTTGCCTAAAGTGTACATGGGGATAGAGAAACTGTTTATGTTGAGACAATCATTGCTTTGACTGATTAGGTTCCATAATTAGAAAAGAATAAAGCAGATTTCTCTGCTGCAAGGATTTAGTCCTCTTTTTAAAACTCTTTGGGAGCAGATCAAGAAATACTTTCACATGAGTATTTTAGTGTTTTTACATCAAAACTTTTTACTCAGTAAATAAACCAGCCCTTATCAACCAGTGGTCACGAAACCTTGATACAGATAATATTTTCCTCGTGTCCAATTCATACCAGCCAGTCTCAAGTCCCATTAAAAAAATCTGAAAATGTTTTGTGACTCCCTACACATCACAAAAGCAGGCAAAACTCCCAAAACTCCAGTGTTATTACTGGAATTCTAGGAATTCAGAACATCAAATATAGTATAGTTAAAGCTGATGATGAGGTATAACTATTGTCTCATTATTGCAAAGGATCCTCAAATAAAAACATAATGAGACATTTTTCAACAGTAAATTCTTAAGGACAAAATTTATTGTTCGAAGGTCTAATGGAATGTTACAGGTGAAATATACAAGATAATTAGGCCAGAATTCACTCTTGCAACTTACAGGAAGCTCCAAGCTGCAGTACAACTATCACACACTTTTGACAGAATGACACCTGTTGACCCTTCTCACTCTGGGTGAGGGTTTTGAATTAAGGATTTGTCACAGTTAACCCCACACAGCAACTAAACACCATGCAGCTGCTTGCTCTCATCCCCCACCTTCCTTCTGTGGTGTGATGGGGAAAAGAATAGAAGAAAAAGGCAAAACTCTGGGATTGAGGTAAGAAGAGATTAACAACTGAAACTAAGAAAAAATGTAATAATAATGATACTAATTATGACAATAACAGCAATCACAATGAGAAGAGTTGGGCTGGTTTTGGCTCGGATAGAGTTAATTTTCTTCCCAGAAAATGGTGTGGGGTTGTGTTTTGGATTTGTACTGATAAGGGCTGATAATAAACGTTGTTGTTATTGCTGAGATGGACTTGCAGTGTCAAGGACTATTCTGCTCTTCACACCACCCCACCATCAAGGAGCCTGTGGGTGCACAAGGAGCGGGGAAGGGACAGAGCTGGAGCAGGTGACCCCACTTGACCAAAGGGATATTCCACACCATATGGCATCATGACCAGCACATAAAGAAGAGGAAAGTAGGAGGAATGGGGGGACATTTGGAGTGATGGTGTTTGTGTTCCCAAGTCACCATCATGCATGATGGAGCCCTGCTCTCCTGGAGATGGCTGAACACCTGCCAGCCCATGGGAAGCAATGAATATGCTTGTTCTGCTTTGTGAATGTGTATGGCTTTTGCTTTCCCTAATAAACTTTACCTCAGCCGCTGAGTTTTCTTCCTTTCACCCTTCCATTTCACTCCAAATTATTGGAGTGAGAAAGCCACTGTGTGGTGCTTGGTTGCTGACTGGGTTAAGCCATGACAAGGAGAGCGAGATTGGAATGAAACCCAAGAGATATAAACAATGCAAAATACAACTGCTCACCATCCATTGACCAATGACCAGCCTGATCCCCTCCAGTGATCATCAGCTCCCAGCCAAGCCCCCTCAATTTATATACCGGGCATCCCATAGAGGCAATGGAATATCCCCGTGTCCAGTAGGAATCAGCTGGCCAGCTATGGTCTCTGCCAGCTTCTTCTCCACATCCTTGCTGGCAGAGCATAGAACACAGAAAGGGCTTTGACTTGGGGCAAGCACTACTTAGCAACACCTAAAACATCAGTGTGTTAATAACATTATTCTCATCCTAAATTTTATCACAGTTGAAACCAGGAGAGGTCTTTGACAGCAAATGTTCAACATACTCTCTCAGGACACTCGAGTATTCTCATGCACAGTTGGTCTTGCATTTCTCTTCCCACTGCACTGCAGTCCACTGCATGCATTTTAGCATCCTACAAAGTGCATAAAGTATCTAATTAATGTTAACCAAAGATAGGTGGAAAGGCTTAGTGCTTTCTCCATCTGCTGCATGGTCATTAATGATCCTAAAACTTGTTCAAGAAAATATTCACCTGCCATTGGTCTAAGGAGAGCTCATCAAACAAGGTAGAATAAGCAGAAAATCACAAGAGAGATGCATGACGTTTCAGACATCACAGAATGTAAAGCCATTTGCATTCATGAAGTGTCACATGCACTGCATTCTGTTATTCATCTGAAACCTTTAATCATTGACAAATGTATTCCAAAGCACTTCTGGGAAGATCTGGAGGATCTTTTTCCCTCTTCAGAATTTCTGTTTGATTTTATGAGCACTCTGTTTCTTTCTGTCTTTTAATAGTCTACTCTTTAGTACTAGCTTTTCTTTTTTTTTTCCTTTTTTTTGGGGTACTTATTAAAGCAAACCACGTTCTGTAAAATCTAGTTCTCCTTTTTACTATCTCACACTCATTAGGGCATTTGAAGCTCATGGGATAAAATCAAACAGCTGTAGCTGCACAGCTGAAGTAACTCACTGGTGTGACTGGTCAGTGGCTGCATACAAGACTAATGAACTGTCTGTAGTCCACAAAAGGACTAACAAGTGCCTACAGATTGCAGCTGTGGTATTGTACAACCATGATATGTAGACCCAAAAATGGTCAACCACAGCCTGAAGTTGTATAGCAGGAAGCAAACATATGGTGCTGCTAGTTGCAAGAATCTGAGAACATGCTTTAAATATGGATAAAGTAATTAAGGGAAAATGAATGACAAACACAGGATAATCAATTAGAAGATGAAATCCAAAATATATTGCAGACTAATAGCTTTGAGGCCTGCTTATTGAATAGTTGGACTCCACCAAGTGTCGCCAGATCACAAAGAGTCGGGTTTGCTATTTTCTATATTTAAATGTGCCTGATAATCACAGCGTCGGGTCAAGATGTGGAAAGGTTGAGCAAGTTTTGTCCCTGCAAGAGGTGAGACTCAGAACATATCCTCATGCACTCAGCTATAAATAGCGAGTAGCTACATCCTCAAATAAGGGCCAAAGTGTTAACAGAGCCAATATTCCTCAGATGTTGGCTAACACAGTAGCTCATTCAAGAGACAGATACCAGAAGGAGCACACAATAGTCAGAACTGTAAGAAATTTGCTTTGGGGTTTGAATCATCTGTGGCCAGGTTCAGGTTATTAGTACTTAATTCATTTGCATGAATGCACATGCATTGCTGCTTGTGATTAATGATATTTGGACAACACAACAGAAGACAAGGTCCATAATCAAGAAGGCAAAAGCCATATGGGATATAGAAGCTGGGAAGAAACAGTCTTGTTTGTGATTGAAAAGAAACCAAGAATATCTCAATTAGCATTACTTAAATCATACATAGGAGATTTTACAAAAAGTGCCATTAAACATTCCTTTGAAATATGACAGTGACAAAGGTCTCTACAAAAGACATTAGCAGACACTTAGGCCAAAGATCGATGTAGCTTATTGTTCCTTCACTAATCCATAATGACTGAAAATGTTCTCTGTGAACTTTAATAGCTCAAACAATTTCAGTGACCATTAGTATTCTAGTGATATATTCAAGTACAATGACAACAGTTTGTTTCTGACACTGTAACCTAGGAGCCTTTAAATTTGGCTTGCAAATTGAAAAGTCTAGGGTTTAATCTGATGGAGAGTGGAAAAAAGACAAGATTTCCCATCAACACCTAATTGCAGGTCATAGTATCATCATCAGCTCTCCAGCTATAAAGCTATTGTGAAAATTAAACATGCCAGGAGTAAGGTACTAAAGATCACACTTCCAAAATAACTCACATAAAATAACTCACATTGGATTTGTGTAGCCAGGTTTGGTAGTGTAGGGGGTGCTACAGGGGTGGCTTCTGTGAGAAGCTCCCAGAAGTTTCCTCCATGTCCAACAGAGCCAATGTCAGACTGCTCCGAAACAGACCCACTAGTAGCCAAGGCTGAGCCCATTAGAGATGGTGGTAACACCTCTGTGATAAGATATTTAAGAAAGAAAAAAAAAAAAAACAAAAACCTAAAGTTGTTATGCAGAAGTAATTCAGCATCCAAAGAAGAGAGGACTGAGATTATGTAAGAGGAGCAACTTTGTAGACACAAGGACAGTGAAGAAGAAGAGGAAGAAGGTTCTTCAGCCACCAGAGCTGAGATTCACCTGTAGATCATGGTGAAGCAGCAGTTCCCCTGCAGCCCATGGAGGTCCATGGGGAGGAGACCTACACCAGAGCAGGTGGATGCCCAGATGAAGATTGTGGTCTCATAGTAAGCCAGTGCTGGAAAAGGCTCCTGTTCAGGGACCTGCAGACCCATGGAGAGAGGAGTCCATGCTGAAGCATGTTTCTTGTAGGACTTGTGACCCCATGGGGGACCCACACTGGAGCAGCCTTTCCTTGAAGAACTGCACTCCATGGGAGGTACTGACATTGAAGTAGTTCCTGAAGAACTGCAGTCCATGGGAAGGATAAATTCATTAAGGACTTTTTCCTTTGGGGGAACTCCATGCTGGAGTAGGAAAACAAACTCCTTTCCCTGGAGGAAACTGAAAGAGAAACAACCTGTGATGAACCTACCATAACCTTCACTTTCTGTCTTTCTGAACTGCTGAGCAGGAAGAGGTAGAGCTGGGAAGGAGCAGGGAGTGTGGGAAAACTGGTTTTAAATTTGGTTTACTTTTCATTTTACTGTTCTGATGTTGATTGGTAATAAATCAACTTTCCCATGTCTAGGCTGTTTTGCCTGTGATAGCAACCATTTGAGATCTCTCTCTGTTCTCATCTCAGCTCATGAGCCTTTCACTCTTCTGGTCAGTTTGAGGAGAAGAGTGATAAAGCAGCTTTGTTGAGCAGTTGGCACCCAACCAGGGTCAACCCACAACAAGATACTATGCAGTCTAATGTTGTATTTGAGAGACAAAAAAAGCTGTCTATCTTCCAGAATCAACTGCATCTTTAAAAAAGGAATAGTAAATAGTAGAAGAGAAAAAAATAATTTCTTCCTCTGCTAAAAGTGTCACAGCTCAACAACAGCTACTACACTCTTGGGCACATGCAAGGTACTTATAGACCATATTGACTAATAATGAAAATCCAGTGCTGCTAGCCTGAAGCATGTTAAACAGCTGGTTTCATACAGAAAGGACCATAGAAATATCTAGGTAAAAGACCTGCAAGATCCTAAAGGCCAGATATTGACCAAACACTGCTTGCCAACTAAACCACAGCACTAGGTACCACATCAGTCATTTCTTCAACACTTCCTGGGATAGTGAGTCCACTTTCCTATGCAGCCCATTCCAGTGCTTCACCACTCTTTCAGTGAATAAATTACTCCTGATGCCCAACTTGAACCTACCCTGACACAGCTTGAGGCCACTTCTTCAAGGCCTATTGCTAGTGGCCTGGGGAGGTTGGAGCAAGATGTGCTGACCCCCATCCTGTGACAACCTCCTTTCAGGTAGTTAGAGAGGTCACCCTAAGGCTCCTTTTCTCCAAGACAAAAATCACAGCACCCTCAGCTGCTCCTGACTCTCCAGATCCTTCACCAGCTTCACTGCCCTTCTCTGGACATGCTCCAGCATCTCCATGTCTTTCTTGCAGCAAGTGGTGCAGAACTGAACACAGAACTCAAGGTGTAGCCTCACCAGAGCCAAGTACAGAGGCAAAATCCCTTCTCTAGTCCTGCTGGTCGGGATGCCATTGCCTTCTTGGACAGCTGGGCACAGCTGGCTCATGTTGAGCTGCTGTCGACCAACATGTTCAGGTCCTTTTTTGCTGGGCACTCCAATCACTCTGCCCCGAGCCTGTAGTGCTGCAGGGGCTGTTTGTGACCCAAGTGCAGGACCCAGCACTTTGCCTCTTTGAAGCTCATACTGTTGGTCTCAGCCCATGAATCCACCCTGTTCTCACAGTCTCCAGAAGATCAGTGCTCCCACTCCAGTAATAGCTATCTGTAAAGTGTAATTGGACAGGATATTTTTAGGAAGAGGTCTAGGAATAAAATTAGGTTGCAGAAAAAGTAATCAACATCTATTAGTGAAGGCCACTTGAACAAGGGATCTTTTAAAATAGAACAGCTGGGGACACCAGCATGTGATTGCAGTCAAATAGAGATAGTGCTTCCAAAACCCTGACAAGTTACCCAGAGCTACACTGGTACAAGAAATATCAGATTCTAGCTCACAATATTCATCCGCACAGCTTGAGGGAAACCAGCTGAACTACCTTGACTCTGTTTCTGGAACGCCTTTAATGCAAGATCAGGCATATTTCCAATAGCTGTGCAAGTGATAAGAAACACTGCTTTTACTGAAACTGTGTTATAACTTGAGAGCTTTTCCTTTAGGATTACACAGCAAGCAAACGGATTTGATTTTTTTGCTTGAAATTACAGGCTTCATCACAAAAATGAAATTGTGCTTTCTACCCTGACACTTAAGCCAGCAGTGACAACTATACACCAAGGCTAGAACAAAGCTGGTCTGCAACTACTATCTTCATTTCTTTTCCAAAATCTTGAGTATTAAATATTTCCTTCTTGTACTACTATAAATGAAAGAAATACCAACTTGCATGACTATCTTAGGATTTAATGTATTTTTTCGTCAACTAAAAATTATTAGTAGCACAGGACTTTTAAATAATACAATTTGGGAAATATTTTATCTTTTGTTGGTTGGGTTGTCTGGTTGGTTGGTTGGTTGTAGTTTTTTGTTTTGTTTTTGTGTTTTTGGGGTTTTCTTGTCCCTAGATAAAATACTTTACTTTAAAAAGTCTTTTTAAGTAAATTTAATGTAGTAACTGAGAAACTGTCTTTAGGAGAGTACTGTAGAGGTCTAAAATTGGATGCTGATGGCATTCCCACCAGCATAAACCAGAAATCCTTCTATTGATATTGATAGAGGATCAAGGACATTGAAATTCCTAATTCGCATTTACTGCCTGGCTATGTGAACATATCCTAGGCTCCTGTAAATGGAAAGGAAATATAGATACAATCTCAGCAACTTTCCTCACAAAAAAGACAGGAAAACATCAGTGGTCACAGATAAAAATGCAGGGCATACGGTAAGATAGATATCCCTACAGCAAGAAGGGCTTGATCAACAGCACAGCACTTGCGGTGCTGTGTTATATAAACAAATTTATAGCCACTGCATTACAGTTCACTTTCCCCAGCGGAAAGTACACATACTCTTGAGATTGTCTGTACAGCCTGATCAAGGCTTTCAGCAATGCTAAAGTATGCGGCATGCCTGGTTTTGTGACAAATCTCCAACAGTTCAACAGGTTTTGGATGTACAGATCTTGATGAAATGTTAGACAAGTCAGTGAGATCACCACCATGGTCCAGCTTCAAGGATTCCTTTTCTGCATAGCATTTGAAAGCTCAGGTGATCCTATCTACTTCAACCCAGAGATATTTGCACCTTGAGGCATGAGCCTCAGCAGAGTGAGATGGGACAACTACGCTGAAATTTCACCTTTATACCTTTAGGCTCTTTGTCTTGCTGCGACTAAATGTGACATATTTTATTATCAGTCATATTTACCTAGGAAGTGTACTGTGAAAGTAGACACGCAATAGCACTGCAGAGATATGGACAAAGATGGGAATAGCCCATGGTAGCAATCAAAATATGGGAGCAAATGGAACAAACCAATGACATTTCCTCATATGGGTTACATATCTTTCAGACTGCTACACTTCTATTTAGCAATATCTTCAACCACCAGTGAGATAATGAAGAATGAAACTGAGCAATGAGGAAAAACATGCATCCAAATGAAAGTTCAGCTATACAAATTCCATGTACAGTAATTTCACAATTATAAGCCACACCTGATTATAAGCCGCACATCCGGGTAGCCAGGTAGACCACGCGATTTGTCCATATATAAGCCGCACCCAAACATAAGCCACACTTTTTTTTCTTTTTTTCTTTTTTTTTTTTTTTTTTTCAGGGAGGATCCAGCTCCGGCCATCCCCACCCACCAAGGCAGTTCTCAGAGGGGCCATGCCCACCCCGCCCCACCCCCTCCCCACCACGGCAGAGGCTCTGAGAGAAGTCGCCCCCACTCCCGCCATGGCAGCTCCGACCCCCACAGCAGCAGCTCCGGCTCTGCCCCGCCTCGGGCCGACCCATCTCACACTTCCGGGTTGGCCTTTCACCGGAATTTGTCCCTATATAAGCCGCACCGGATGAAAAGCCGCACTTCCGGGGTCGGGTCAAACACTCAGTTTAAAAGGAGCGGCTTATAAATGTGAAATTACTGTAATTTCAAAGGTAATTAGTATAGCAGACTTGTGAAATTAATTGTCCAAGTCCTTGTTCCCTTGCCTATTTTCATCTTTATTTTTGTACCTAGTGAAGATATACTGTGGTAGAAAACTTTTAAAAGTATATAACCTTTTAGAACGGAAATTGGCTCAATTTTTTTAAAACATTCAGTCTTGTGGAATAATTTCTGGAATCCTGGCATGTGGATAAAGTGAAAGTGTAAAAATTGTCTTATTAATTAGAAGTTTCAAATTTTTATGTTTGCAGAAAACTATTTTCAAACATCTCTTTGAAAGTCTTTTACTCTCAGAAGAATGCCAAAGAAGATTTAATTTTTTGTTTATATTTAATGGTTTTAAGCCAAGTATTACTTGTGATGCAATGCTTCTACTAACAAATACATTATTTTTTCATGTAACCAATGCAAACCAATATATTCTAATGGAAATAATCATAATCCATGAAATGTGCTGCAGCTATAAGGGTAGCACCGCAAAGACAATCTCACTTAAAGAAATAAAATGCTTTTGTATGTTATATTTTTGGAGAACATGATATCATATAAAACATTCAGCAATATTTTCATCTAAAAATAGCTTTCTATGTAGCACTTTAGATAATATTTAGGTAGGATGCATTTAGTTGGAGAGTATATAAAAGGACTTTTTTTTCATTTTTGTTTCCACATATTGAATTTTTCATCATAGTGTGTATGCTTGCATATTGAGAAATACTGAAAATGCGGACACAGACAAAATTGGCTAAGCAAATCATAAGTGACATATAATTGCAGATCCATTGGATGGAAATCAAAATATAACTATATTTTTAGATGTGAAGTGATGTGATTATCTGTTGCATACAAAGTCAGTAATTGAATTCAAATCTGACTTGTCATTTATTCCCATCAAAAACTACTAAGAAAAAAAAAAAAAAACCAAACAGAAAATGAGTGAGAAAAGAGAAAGAGGACATTCATTAGGACTACAATTTAACACAGAACAAAGACCAAATCTAGTAGAAATCAATGAAATAAAAACAGACAACTACATGTGAAATGCAAACAGAGAAAACAATAATTTTGTAAACTATACAAAAACTACCTAGCAAGAAAAGGATAAGGGAATATGCTCAGGTTCAGTTTCTTTTTCAGAAGACGTTATGGAAAACTATTTTCTGAGTTCCATTCCCATACACAGGCAACATTATGGGAACCACACACAAAACTAATCATAATTGTTTCTGACATGTTTGGTCAGAGCACATGTAAATTCCACACTTAGCCTAGGCCTCAAACAGAAGCCAATTATTGATTGAGTTGCACTTTTGCAAGGAAATTGTCTGAAATGATAAAGGAATTATCAGTGATTAATATATTCTGGAGAACATATACGTCTCTGTATTGCAGATTTTATTCAGCCTATGATAAGTGTTTTTTCAAGCATCTGTAAATCACATCTGAATTTTTCCATTTCAAAGCCCTCGATCTTTTTCAGATTTGTTTGAAAGATGCTTTGGCAAGGAAAACTATTACTCTTTATGACCCATTGAAAGGCCATACATGATTTAAAGTGAAGTCTAAAATGGCCCCAAGTAGAAGCAAAATCCTGCAGTTTGACATGTGGATTCTGGAACTAACTCAATGCCAAGGGAAGACTAAATACCTACATTTCATCATTACACTTAGTCCATTCATCACAAAACTTAGGGACCTATCAAATTATACCACTTTCTGAACTAAGAAGTACGGAAAAAAAACAGCTGCTATTTCTGACACTGATGATAACCTGTTCAAATTGACTACTTGTACAGAAATTGGGTGTACAATGTGCCTCAATTTTTCTGAAATGCTATATTCATCAGATTAACTATGTAAGAAGATAAGTTTTTAAGGTCCCTTAAGATTCCATCAGAAAAATTAGTAACTGCTTTTATGTAGCTTCTTTGCAAAGTATGTAAAATTAATTTTCATATCCAGCAAAGCAGATTTCTCTTATCAATAGTCCCACCACATAACAGAAAGACAAGGAAATCTTGTCTTCTGTGTAAACACTTTTAGAAGAAAACACTAATTAATGAGACCCACAGGAAGATATTTAAATTTTTCTTGCATATTAAGACATGTTGAAAGCTAGGAATATAATGAGATAAGAGTATAAGAGTTTTTGTACTAAAAAAGAAGAGAAAAGGTGGTAGTAACTCAAATAATCGCAGATTTTAAATATAACAGAAGCAGAAGACAGGGCTAATAGAGATTCAACATAGAATAAAGAAATGTTAAAGGTGAAAAACAGGGAATAAAAAAAATACAGCAATGCTAGGCAAGTGAGCTGAAACAAGTATTCCAACTAATGAGGTTCAGTAATATCTCATAGCTTTGAAAGAAATGTGAATTTTTTCTATACAATGTAAAGAAAATAACAAAATGGAAATGTTACTGATGCCCAACAGCTAGCTAATAATGCAGTGACAGCAAAATCACAAGAGGACTGGAATAGAGGTATATTGATTAGGAAGAAAAGGTACAGGAAACACTGAATGGAGCACTTAAATTGGGAAAAAAATAGAGCTAGAATGTCTCAAGATTAACTGATTTGTCTTACAAAACTTTAAGAATATGAGACAGTCCATCACAGCAGAGCTAAATGTCTCCTACAGTCATCCAGCAGCAGATATTGTTGTACCATTGTTTGAGAAATAAATACTGTTAGGAACTAGGTGGTTATGGAAGACATCAGCCATACAGATATATATTGGAGAAACATCTATACCTTTGGTTCATGCTTTCAGCTTGGGTCCAAAGCAAATTCATCCAACACTGATCACAGATCTGAACTGTAAAACAGATTTGAGCTTCTGTGACTTTCCCCTACCAGGCTGAGGATCACTTTACACATTTCACAATAAAAGCCTGAGGCGAGGCTACTTAACGCTAACTAGGTAAGCACCAGGCAGGAGGAGGAATTACTTCACCTGAGGATACAAACAGGTATAAGCTAATATTTAATAACTGTGGGCTTGAAATTATCCATCAGGGAAGGTGGGGACAGCAGATGCAGATGTTTTGGGGCAGTTTTCTTACGTTGGCTGATTTCCCCCCCTTCCCCCAAATGGTGGTTCTTTTCATAGGGGAATTGATCAGTTTATGATTGTCCATTATGCAATTCAGTGGTACCAAGTCCAGCAAATGAGCAGGTGCCTCTCTCTGTAGTCTGTATGAACCTTCCAAAACTTGGAAATGTGAAGAGCAGCACCTGATGAGGAAGTAACAGAATGTTACCCACTAGCCCATCAGACAAGATTTCTGGATGCTTTGATGACTCTCACTGAGCAGCACAGGAGGTACCAAAGAACCTTCCCTATCCCTTCGACAGTCATTTGTTAGTCAAGAAAATACTGATGGAATTGAAGCTTGTTCAAACCTAGGTATCTCTGGCTAGTGACAGTTCTGAGAGAAAACTGAACTTAGTACCTAAATATATCAAGGTAATATCCAAAATAAATCAGACTCTAGACCAGAAAAAATTAAATTCCATCTTTTAACCTAACACAAACCCATCAGTGATATTCTTCCTTCATCTAGAAAAAGAATCTGCATAAACTTCACAAAGCTTTTACAGCCTTTCCATACATACTGTGGATGCAACAGGCTAGTTGGACAGCAACTGTACCTGAAATAAATGTGTCTCCTTCAGGTCATACAGCTCACTGTATTTAATTTTTTTCCCTAAGCTGGACAGCAATACATTTTAAGACCTCCTTTACACCCAGTGGTGTCTTTCTTTCTCTATGCAGCACGCTGGTTACTTTGAATTCAGTAGGTGATACTTTTTTATTGTCAACATATTAGGTTTCATTATAACTTAGCACATGAGTGGTTTTATTAGTCTGTCACATCATGACAGATAGGAAAGTTTTGTCAAGGGGAGTCAAAATTTCCTACTGCAAAGTCAATCTCAGGCATTTTATGTGCACCAAATGCCTTCCAAAGGGAGTGTTAACTGAACACAACCTAAAGTAGACAAACAACCCAGCTTACTGCAGCAAAAATGTTTGATACAGAGCAAAACACTAGCTGAAGATTAACAGCCTATTAAAAATGAAATCAAGCTATTAGAAGCCAACAAGCATGGGAAAGGTTCTTTTTGTCATTCAGCTATTATCACGTTTGATGTCGCATTAAATTGCCCATTGGGCAAAGCACTGGAAAGCTAATATGGGAATGCCTTGTTTATAATGTTCACTTTCATCTGTGAATTAAAAAAGCAATTCATCAATAACAAAAACAGTTTAAATGATGTATGAAGTGAACACAGCATTCTGCAACAACTGCTTCTTCCAGATAAGACCCAAGGATAAACTGCATCCACAGGGGGATGAAAACAAGACACTATTGGGTTCCACAGGCAAAGAGTATTTTACTTAGCATGAAGGACTCTTTATCAAGTGCAGTCATTTAGATAAATTATAATCAGGCCAAAAGAAGTTCTGATCTGTACTTCACAATTTTCCCATTAGCACTAAGTAAGGCTGTAAAGCAACGTAATTTGGTAACAAGTCCCTTAAATACCACGCAACATGTACAATTTTCTCCATGAACAATGACATGATTCCCCTAAGATAGGTTTAATAAAGCCAAATGAATCGTGGTTTCTGTTGGTTATTTATGAAACATTCAGGAACAGCTGCAAGAAATGTACAAGTTCCTAAATGGGTTCCGCCTCCAGCAGTTGTGCAGACCAGATGGGAGGGTGACAAGTTCCACTTAATGTGTCACAGCATCAGCTCAGTCATAAAATGGTACTAAACAAATCTCCTTGGAACAGCAGCCACCTGTTTACTATCAATACACCTTCTATTTCTCAAATGGCAACTCTAATTTGTGATGTGTAACCTAAAAGGAGTACCCCTTCAACCTCACAAAGCAACCCTCAGCAAATTGGTTTCCTTTGAAAAAAGGCAATGCCTCACTCTTTATAGTCAACCTCAGGCAGTTTTAAAGCCTTTTATTTACAAAGCTTGCTCACACATTAGTCAGTGTACCATCTTCCCACTGAGAATTTCCTGGGTTAATTATTCCAGTTTGAGTTTGGTTTGTCTTCAACTTTTACTCAGTAGTTATTAGAAACAGAAATCTGCAGTGCCTTCTGTTTTACTTCAGTGCCAGAGCCTCCTAAAAGTCTCAGATCTGGTTTCTGCCTGTAGCCATTATTTTCCCTACTCTGAACAAGAATATATTACGTGGGGTCTGTCGCAGCTCACTCAGGAAGAGGTGTGAGGGGTCTCCAGACATCTGTAACAGCTTAGAAATAATTGTGTTGGTCTAGGGAGAGTGAGAGACAGAATAACCTAATCAGGAAACATAACTACATACAAACTTTCCAAATGTTTACTTCCATAACATAATGTTTGCTTTATAACAAGTGTTTCTATTGTTAGGAAGGCTTATTGCAGTGTCCTGCATAGAGGGGGCACTTCCACAATCCCTTCATTCTAAAACATAGTTGTATAAACATGGAGACCTGAACCTATTCACACTACCTCCTGCTAATCAGAGGTGTCTAGGCTGAGATTTACACAGCGTGTGTTTTGATGCTGGAGGTCTGCTTAGATGCATTGTGTGAGCGTAAACTTCAGGGAGTTCACTTTGCCAAAAGTGCTTGGCAATATACATCTCTGATGCTAGCACACAATCCCAAGGAGGTCCAGACCCAGAGTGGTCATGTGCATGCCAAGGTTTTCTGACAATTAAAAGGTTTTATTCTTAACAATTTGCAAACAAGTCACCTCTGCAGCTGTTTAACTTCCTAAACATATCCCATCCTGCTGATGTTTTGCTTGGATGGCATTCATTTATAAAGCGTCAGATGCGCCCTATGTCAGCATCTGCTCATTCATGTGCTAACTATTCTATTAGGGGATCAGGACTTCAGCCATTTGAAATTAAAACCGGTATGACATTGACAACAGGACTTGTTGTGATGGATGTCAGCCTGCTTCAAAAGGGAATGTTGCTCTTAAAGGGAAACACCAAGACAACAGCGCCTAAAAAGCCACAAGCCTTGCCAGTAATAAAGGACAGGATTAATATTGGTTTAGAGGATTTTTCCAGTGTACAATATTTTCCAGGAAATGATGAAGAGAAGAATTCTATCTAGCTTATGTCTCCATACAGCCACTGCAACTAGTTTTGAGCTCTCTGTACATGGTATTTATTCTGCTGCAGAAGTATCTCAGTTAAATGTTAATGTAAGAAACTCCTGCAGGCCACCACTTCATATTTCAAAAGTTTGTTTGCTCTCACCTACATTGACCCTTCAAAAATGCCTGTGACTGTGAATCCTAACTGATATTCATTTCTGCTCTCCAGATAAGTGAAGAGGTATCCACACTTAAGAATTTTCTTAAAATAGCACTGAAAAAAATAGCCTTTATGTCAGGCTTATTCTTTTTGCAGTGCTTCTGCTTTCTTCACACTGTTTAGTAATTTTTTCGTAAATAATTACTTTTTTTTTTTACTCAGTATGTAGGAGATGTAGCTGTTTAAAAGAAACAATTTTGTTAGAACTACTTAAAAGTATAAAGCAAATATATTTTCCACACAAACTATGGTGACACTGATATCTTAAACGAAATAAAGAAAATCATGAACATTGAAACAAAATCTGCCTTATTAGCCACATACATCAACCAGTTTTAGATCTATACATTTCATTTTGAAACATACCCCACATTCTCCTAAGGAAATACTGATTCCCTCTGATTCTCTCTTGTCTTATTTTAGTTCACTTTCCCATGATGCACAGACCTTCCTGAGGCTGAGCAACATCAGGTATCTCTTGATAAACAAATGAAGCCAGGCCTGACATCTCCAATTCCTGAAAGGTGCTGCTGCTATGGATCTGCTGCAGGGCATGAACTGAGTATCTCCTAAGAGATGCAGTACATATGCACATGGCTATGCATAATATCAGGCAAATATCCCCAAACACTATGTGCTGCGGTTTTTTTGTTTGCTTTTTTAAAATACTATTTTCTTAATCAAGATGTGAAAATATTCATCCCTTTTTTGAAATGAAAAAGAAAATACTTACAAGAATAATGAAATTTCTTCTATTGGAAACACTTTACCTTTTATATCAAGGCTAGCTTACAGCAATGATACAGTCGAGCATCTTTGCTCAATTAATTAAGAAAAAAACAATCAAATGTGTAATAGTCTGCAAAGCTTCAGAGCTGCTCCTGGGATGCATCCTATGCAAAGAAATGTCAGACCAGTTTGGAGACAAATTCCCTAAGTGAAATTCAATTCACATGAAATTAACTAAAACAAGTTATGGTCTAAACATTCAAATTTGATCTGAACAACTTCTCTGTTAGAAGTCACGTTTGGATTCAGTCATGAACATGGTCCTGAGACAGTATACCCTTTCCTTAAAATGTTAGTGACTGATAACGCTATCAGATTGAGCACAGAATACAATAGCAACTTCTGTTCACTACTTGCTGAGTGTTGTTAGTCTTCAGCCTGTAAGCTGTGAAAAACATTGGCCATTGTGGAAAAAACACTGCACAAGATGCTTAAAATTTTTCTATTCAGCATTGCAGCAAGATATCTACAGCACTGTTTTTCCTGTGCCTCAGATGCTGAAGCCTGCTACATGTCCTGTTTATAACTAACTAATCCTGAGCTGCACCAACTACAACTTCTCCTATTTTCAGATATTCCCTCTTCTGTTACCCCTACTCAATAATTCATCCAGCTTAAGGTGTAATTACCCCCATAGCTTCACAGGACTACAAGTTACAAGCATGCCTTACAAAACTGTCATGTCCTCCAAACTTGCTGTATCAAAAAACTCGAAAAACCTATTAACTAGATCTAGCTTCCTGACAGCAAACTCATCTGCTGTCTGGTAGAAAATTTATTTTAAATAGCATTGCAGTTGAGAGTCATGATGCTAGCTGAAAAGTCTCTGTCCATGCCAAACTCTGCTGTGGTGCCAATCATTTGTTGTGGCTGATCTGCTATAAATGACAGAATACGGACAAGTAGGCTTTTAAAGACAAGAATAAAAGAACTTACAAAAAAGGCACTTGGGAAATTCTTTCAAGGACAAGGGACAGCATAAAGGCAGCAATGGAGATAAGTTGAAAAATAGAGATAAGAAAAGTTAGAGGATGCAAAACAGGATTCAGCTCCTGACAGGCACTCTGCTTCACTGTACTGAAAAATACTGATTTGCTGTGAAATTGGTAGCCATATACACTTGCAAATCTGAAAATATTTAGAACAGTAAAAAAATATCAATAAAGATTTACAGTTATCTACTATTTATATAACAACTGTGACAATCTCCCTTCAGAATCTTGAACACGAAGAGGTGTCTACATGGCATTATTTATTATTTATTATTTATTATTTATTATTTATTGACTCTTCTGTACCGTATTGATTTAATAATGTAATTAATAATAATTTGCAGCATATTTGACAAGCAGTCTGCTAATATTACAGATACAAAAATTTGTTTTGTATATGACATTCTCATAATTTTGTCACTAAAAACTATATGTTAATCAAGTGGATCTGCTGATTTCATAGAAGAAAATTTAAAACTTGTTGTAATAAGTATTCTTTTTTCATGCTGCTGAAATTAGTTATGTAAGAATCCAAAAAGATCTTTCTTTGATGCTTTTTAACTAAATATATTTTTAAGTCTCTGCAGCCAACAGGGAAGCTCATTTTTCAATAAAATACAGCTAGAGCTCCTTGAAGGTTTCCCTTGTAAAAGAGATGTCCATGTTTTTCCGTTTCATCTTTCATATTGATTATTAAGCAAACCCAAACTCAGTATTTGTTTGTTCCTCTTAAGAGAAATTTATTTAAAAGTTCTCTTTTGCACTATAAGATTACTTGCACTGTCTTTAGCTGGGCTATTTCCATACCATGCAGAAGCTGTAGTCTACATGCCTCACATTTCCATTCTCCCCAGATCAACTATGTTTCCAAAGATAATTTGTAAGGATTCAAACTTGCATACAGACATGTAGACCAGTAGTATAAGCAGGTTTATGTGGAGTGGAGACATCTTATAACTTTTATTAGTATGTATTTAGTATGCATACTATATTTCACTACATTTGGAAGATCCCTAAGCATCCTAAACTATATTCCAGCTCACCACCTTCTGAAAAATACTTCCAAATTATTTTTTTAGACAGAAGTTACAACTAAATTTAGACAAAATAAAGAACTAATAAAAAACTTATTATCAACTAGAATTTTAAAACAGTTAACAAAGAATGTCACTGCTAAGAGGATATAATTTTTTCTTCTATAATAGAAACTGCATAAAAATGAATAGGGTAGCTAAGCTCACCCCACACATTTTTCATAAAGTATTCTGTCTTTTACCAGGACAAAATTATTTCTTTCATTGTACTTGCTACAAAGTACCTCCCTACAGACGCTATGTATATTTCTATATTGGCTTTGGAAAACTTATTTATCAATGAGACTTCTATTTTTCTAGAGATCATCTAGCAAGGCATCACTGTACTTAGCAGTAAGTAACAGAAAATTTAAGGTACAGTCAGTACTGTGAATTTCCCTTTAAGCTTTTTTCCTATTGATGTTGAATATTTCCTCCATCATTTCATAAACCAATCATTGCATGACTTCATGTTAACAACCCAAACAATCAACTATATGCTGACTAGGTTGTTATTGGACTTGTCAGCATCCAGAGGCTTTTTTGTATCTTGTCCCAATTGGCTAAAAAAACTTTCTTAGCTATTGACAAATATTCAATCCATCCCTGCAGTCTTATCCTTCCAATCAAAGAAAATGTTTTGCTCTACTAATTTTCCTTCTTATTCTCCATTCTGCTAAGACCTTTCAGTCTTGGCTTCATAAAGTGACCTATAGCATCCTACATTTATAATGTTCTGATTAGTGTTCTTCCACTGTTTATAATATTCTGTTTAGTGTTTCCATAGAGATGTCAAAGCCATAAAGGTTTACTTTTGCCACAGCTCTGACATGTATGTCAGGGCGGCTCATTTAAAAGACTGCATTGGTCCAACTTATAAAATAGACATTTTACTTCAGCAGGTTACCATCCACAGACTGCAACAATCTGGCATCTGTAATTGCTCCCTGAGAGGGTGACCATGCTCCCCTGCCCTGCACAGAAGGGGAAGAGGTCCTGTTTTTAACCATAAAGGTCTCAGCCCAGACAAATGAGCAGCAGATGCTCAGGGGAGCACACGTACATGGTCAGAACAGCTTCAGTTACAATGCTGGCCTGAAACTGGTATTATTTGTTGTTTGCTGTGTGTTTTGATATCATGGCTTGGCTTCCCATATAATTAATATTGGTGTAGAACTGGAGCCAACCAGTGGAAGTCCCACCAGTAAAATGCCTGGCATATGTGAAACCCAAAACTTGAACTATGTTCATTTATTAAATGGTTAGTCTGACTAATTCTGTCTGATAGCTTCTCTATTTTCTCATAGAAAATAGTCAAATTATACCATTTTTAGAGCTCCAAAGACACAGGCCTTTGTCAGCTTGTGTCACAGTCCTTATACACAGCAGGCATGAAAAGAGTAAGCATGAGCTTCTTGACAGAACACAGAGATTAATTTATCTTTGCCACCTCCTTAATTTGAGAGAAAAATGTTGAAAACCTACTTTATTTACGCCTACACTGTATCAGGCGCATGAAAAGAACTTTAGTCTTTTTAAAACTAGAATAACAGATAATTTCATTACTCCTCCAGACACTTAGACACCACTCATAAAGCACACTGTACTATTGAAATTTTCTGCCCTGTGCCTACAGTATGAATATATATGCATCTTAATGCCTGGCTTTTTTCCTCTTGGAACTACTTTCTTTTCTGTAAATAGGCCACTGTAAATGAATCCACTACTGAATTCCCAAAAAAAGCTTTCTGGAAGTCAGAGCAAGTGATTCATGCCAGGTTAAACTCAATCCCATCAAGTGACTTCTGAATGACTGGCTTGTGTTAACTCATAGTGGAAGTAATGCTGGCAAGACCAAGGTTTCAAAAGTGTTCATAAAAGATTATGCAAGTGATAGTTTTTCCTCTAGATCAACATTTGGCAGGAACCTGAAATGCATCATACAACTGCATCTATTATGTCTATTACAGTATTATGATCAGTTTTCTCTTCCCTTTCAACAAATCAGAAAACTGGTTCCTTGGACCAAGCTTCTCATATATCCTGAGAATTTCCTATCTTTGAAATTTTTAATGGGTTTCCAACTTTGTTATCTTAAACAAATAGCAGTAATTCATGTACGTGTTACTGCATTGGACACAAATGTGGAATAGCCTAAAGCTCTTTGCCATTGCAGGATTGTTTCCTCTTTTTCAGCACCATGACAACTTCCAATTCCATCATGTGCAGATGCATTCATGTCCTCAAATGAGCATGTAGTCATGTTCACGTCAGGCACCTTCATTGTCACACAAGAATCTCTGAGTGAGTAAGACTAGAAAACAGCATGCAAAATACACTTTCTAGATCAATAACAAGCTTCAGACATTAGCATTCTGACCTTAGCTATTTCCAAGGATTGATAAAGCTCTATCCCAGACTTTTTGGCTGCCCTACAATCTCTGCTGTGCTGGAAGTTCCTCCCTACCTGTGTCTGCTGTCCTCTCTTTAACTTGTCCTAACCCAGTGACCTCCATTTCACAGCTGGTCTACAAGATATAAACTGCAATGTGAATTTAAATGTTAAAGATGAGGTTGACAGGAAGAACAAAGTATAAAGTTACCTGAAATAGGTTATTTGCAGAGATTCATTGCTTATGGACTGCAGTAATTAGATATCAATGCCTCAAGCATCTTGCATTTTTTAAAGTGAGGCTCAGGCTTGTGTGTTATTTTCTACCACACTTCTCTAGCTGTCAGGCTGAACTGTCCAATATTACCCTGGAGACAGACTGCCAAGTTCATTAGCAGAGGGTATAGTGGCAAGCTGCTCTGTAAGAATGCCAAGACTGTCTGCACTCCCAAATTTGAAGCTGCTTCTGTGGATGCACCTCTTGAGAGCTGCTAAATGTTCTTCTTAATTCTCCAGAGTTGGTAAAAATTATCTTTTTCATCTCTTTCTGCATTAAGTAATCAGAGTTCAACTCTCACTTCCTGCTCATTACTCAAATTCTCTCACAAGAAGTTTTAGCAGGGAGATTTATTGGATTTAAAGTGTAGCAGATGAAGCACACTGCTTCTGTCTCCCAGTAATTCAGAATGGTGTCTTACAGTAATTCAGAAAGAGAAAGGTCCTACAGTTGTTTAGAGGCTCATTATCATACTTGCTTTATCTCCTCTACACATCTAGTGCCCAACAGCATGCTCTTCATTCATATCAGCAGATATTTTGAGATGGAGCACTTCTGTTTACACTGCTGCTTCCCCAATGTTAAAAGCATTCTAAAAATGTTTTTCACATACTGTTACCTGAGCTTCTTTTGTACCCTTTCCAGACCACATAGTCAATGGCTTTCTCAAACTAGAAGCCAGCATAAACATTTGAGTTGTTCTTCAAAATGTACTATGGATGAACTGGGCCAAGTGCAGAGCATATAGGAAAGATACCCATCCGAGACTTACACAACCAATACATTTTCTGTGTGCTCCTTTTTACTGTATTCCAATAGGTTCTAATACAAAATTCTTATTTTTTTATGAAGGAGAGGGAGCTGAGACACAAATACATGGCTACATAAAAACATGATAAGCATGTAAAAGTTAAAGTCATACCATAGACCACAGCATAGTTCTTCATTATAGATACATATTGGTGATTTAGAAATATGTAGTATGTCCAAAGAGGTTAGAAATAGCCAACATTAACAAATACTGTTTCTTTTTTTTTACCACACTTAAAATATTTTGACATTTAAAATTTGCAGAATGAACTGTAATTCCCTCACTATGCTCCATTTTATTAAAAACAGTGAAGAATACTGAAAATGCAGTAAGAAATTGATGGTCTGGTTCCAAGTCACAGTGGCCTGAAACAATTATGGCTGCAATGGTAACTTGGGCTCACAGATTTTTTTCACCGTTGAGACCAGGATCTATAGTGTTAACTATCATTAACCAGCATCAACTATATTATGTAAACATGCAATGATTCTTTAAACATCCATGTAGATGTTCAGTAGCTTAGAATCCACTTGTTGACTGCTTTGGCTTATATAGGCACAACAAAACTGTTACAGTACCTGCCACATCATGTACTTCATGTCACAGTAGCAATTTTAACCTTATACTATATATATATATATATATATACAATGTAAGTCATTCTTTTTGTCCTTCCCAAAATTCTTCCTAAAGTCAAAGTACCTAAAGGGGAAAAAAAAAAACATACTCTACCAGAATCTGTACCCAGTTGTATGAGGTGGGTTACAAACCGAATTATCCTGTAAGTCATCAGGGTAGTACTGTTATCTTTCTAACAGCTAAACAAAATTCCCCTGTATTATACTACTCAATATTTCAGAGCACTAGTAACTACCTGAAGACTTCACTAAACTACTGACTTTGAAATACAGGTTACTTCTTAAGAGCCTAGCATTTAATTTCATAGCCAGAGAACTAAAAGCTCAGTGGTGCATTAGACAACACATTCACTGTGCATTGTTCTGTGGACAGGACTGTACATTATCTGAAGACAATGAACATATCAGTACCATAAACTTGAATAAAAGAGCTGAAGGAGGAAAAATGCCAAAATGTGGGTTTGACCTCTCTGAGGATCACATGGCTATGGTTATAATAGATGGAACCAGAAATAATAGCATTTTGAGACCAGGAAATAAAAATGCTACCCACAAAATGAATGGAAGTCACAAGATGCTAACCAAATAATTGTTCTCAAAGTTCATCTACAAATGTAAATGATAGAGGACAAAGAAATATCAACAAAACTGACTGTCAAAACGTTTGAAAGAACACTTCAGTTCTTTTTCTGTAGGGCTGTGTACAGTATCCACTTGTACTATACTCTTATTGTTTAGAGGTATGATTAAGATTAGCTTTTATAGGCTCAGTCTAAGACTCACTTAAATCAAGTGTATTTTCTGGATAGCTAAATGACTTCTACAACAGCAAGACATGATAAAGAACTGTGCACAGAGTGTGAAAATGCATGCATTTGTGTGTTATACAAAAAGTACTATTTTCTTTACCCTGTAAGCCATGAAGCAGCAAAGATCTTTATACACAAGGTACTGTAAAAAATGCAAAAAAATAAATCTGTCAATCTATATTGAGGTTCATCTCATCTATATGGAACACCTTCTCATATTCGCAGATTACCTTATCAAAAAGTATATAGAAATCATGCTATCCATCTCCGTATTTGTACATCTACATACAGAAAAGACAGGGAGCAAAGCAAGAAGAAATTACTGCTTCACAGTCATATCACCTAAAAATACTGGCAACAATTCTCTGAAAAGCAGCATGATTCAGGAACGGTTAATTCAATTTTAAAAAAATCTGATTGGCATGAAAAGGTCAAAAGCCATTGGATTTGCTCTGAACTGTCAGAAAATAACATATTGAACTGAAGCTACAGGAGAGCGCTGACAGGAAAAACTTAGCACTCAGATCTAATTTGGTCAGAACATCAAGACCATCATTCCATCACTTGTAAAACTTCTTTGGTGCAGTTAAAAGCTCAAAGTATGCTGCACTCAGTTGTTTATTTGCATGGCATTTACAGCCTTATCAGAAGTTTATAATATGCAGCATCAGTGTCCTTTTGCTTCTGAAAACACTTAGATTTTTTTCTAAATAAAGATAATGTTAACCAAATATAACCCTACAAAAGCTTAAGTTCAAATACATGCTTAGTAAAAAAAATCCAAAGGCTATTTCCCATGACATAATTAGCACAGATTTTAAAAAAATTCTAGAATTGAAACAAATATTAAACAACCGGCAACCAGCATAAACCTACCACAACTGTGAAAGGAAATAGAAAGGAAAAAAAAAAAAAAGAAAAAACAAAGGAAAAAAGTGCTAAAACCAGAAACAAAATTTGCACCTTTTCCTCAATAAATATCAGTCAGACAGTCTCCATCTCATTGAATTTGTGTTGAATCACAGCTCCACCAAATTCTGTTTTGAATGAAAAATGCTTCCCTTTACATTACATTACCTGTGTGACTTTTGAAAGTCACACAATAGAACAGATTGCACCCAGGGGAGTGAACAGAACACAGAAGAAGTAAAGTGCTTTGTAATTATATCAAAGTGAGGATGTGCAAACAACAGTCACTTTCCTGGCTGGCCACACAAGCTTTTACTGAGAGCAGCAAGCAGTGGCAGGAGCAGCACTACAAGTGAGGGGTCCAAGGCAGAAATGAAGGATGCCAAGCACCCTTATAGACTGCTTCTGCCTGGAAGAGGGAATGAGACAAATCTGTGGTTTCTGGCCACCTAATATAGCAGACTACCCATAAAAGATTTAAAAGATGTGGTGTGACATATTTATGCACAAGACAGAGAAGAGGCAGCGGAGCAAAAAATATGACGAGGAGCGTGGAAAATGACTAGATGTTAGAAACATTGTCCTCAAAGAGGCAATAATATAACATTTGTAGTAAATAAGGAAGTTTTGAGCACAAATGATCATTCAATTTGAATATTAACATGTCTATATATACAATTATACATATATGTACAGTTGTATTCATGTAGATGAGTGTTACACTCCATTAGAAAATCTATGTCTTATGTTTAATAGACCTGTACTTAAAATATTCAGACAGACATGCAAGTGTTTACAGTCTTGGAATAAAGCTACAATAACATTAAGAAGTATCAGGGCAAGACACATGATTTATTTGAATACAAGGTTTTTGGCTACCAATTCTTCTAGTCAAATTTACATAGATCAGAACAACAAGCTGTACATATTCCAAGATAAAAAGTCGCAAATGCACATATCAGCAGAGTGACATGAGTGTGGAATTCAAAAAATAAAAATTTAATATATTATACTTCCTACCTCTCCATTTTAAACATGTTGGAGTAAATCCCTTTAGGTAATATCAGTGAACAGAACTGATCACCTCCCCTACATTCAGCTCCATATTGACACTGCCTCTTTCAGAAAGGATGTTTCAGAAGAGGAGCCCATTCTGCCACCCTACTGGATGAGAGTCATCTAATGCTGTCTCACAAAAACCACACTCAAGACCATTTGAAAGCTAACATTGGGATTTTTTTCCACAAGATCTGCCAATATTTGTGTAGATAAGTTTGAGTTAATGTCATCGTGAAAAGATTGTCATCATCATCACTGTTTTTAAATTCTCAACATGACAAAGTCACCTAAAAAACCTGATTGGGAAATAATATCCAAGAAAGAAAATAAAAGTATCTGAGTATTCTTCAGTCATTCCCTATTATGGAGCAAGATATCCTGGATATCTTTCTGGCAATCTGGATCTCTTACAGTATTGTGAAGGCTCTACTTCTCAAAATTTTATCTCAAGATTGTATGGAATGACCAGAGGAACTCAGAACATCATCTCTTATTTTTCAAGCCATTTCCAAAGTATATTCAAGATGTCTTAGATTATAAGGTTGAGGAAGATAAAATGCTTCAGGAAAAGACTCAAAGAAATCTAGAACCCGAGTTCACACCTAAAGAAAATACTGTTCAGTGAGGATAGCTTCTCTGTCATGATCTATGAATACTGTCTGTGGGTTTTTTCCTGAGTGGAGAATAACAACAAGCAGATGTGAGAATGCTTGTGTGAGGATAACTTAGTGAAACAAAGGGACATTCTAGAGCATCTTTCCCCCACCAATCTTTAATACAACTGAGCAGGGTACTCCTTTCATACAAGACTATGCCTTCCTCAATCTTCTTGAACTTTGCAATCTCTATTCTGCTGCTTAAACTTCTCTCAAAACCAGAGAACATTTGAAACCTTTCCCACCTCCTCAGTCTAACTCTTGTCCCACTCTTCACTTCCAAACCCTTACTGAACTTAAAATACTGCATTTATTTAAAATAACAGCAACAACACCACAATGACAACAATAATAATAATCACTACACATTATTTTGAAACCTGCTTTTATGCTAGGAATATCACCATAATTTATTTATTCCACTTGAATAATAAACCAGAAAATATAACTTCACATGCTATTACACTTTGCTTTCAATTTTTCATTTTTCTTCTTTACTTTCTAGATCTAGTGTCTACCACACACTCCAGTGTAAGAAGGCACAGTGAGGATGGAAGAAACAATCAGAGCTGCAAAAAAAGGAAATGGGTTTTGTAAAATGCACAACTCCATATGCCAGAGATCCAACAGTCCACCATCTAGCCACAGCTTTGCTGGTGACTTACTGTAGGAGATTAGTCAAGGCACTCAACCTCTCAGTTCCTCAGCTGTCCTTTGGAAAGCACTATTTCAACCTAAAATAAAAGCTGTTGCACATGCACTATAATTTCCAGCCTTTACTTTAACAAAAAACTCTTTTAAAGGCTTACACCTCTGCATGACAGCACAGACTCCACTCATCTTGGAGAATAAAGAGCCCTCTCCTATGGAAATGCTGAGTTTGGTTTCTGATGATCCTATGTGAATGTTAGAAACATTATCACTTAACATTCAAAATAAAAGGAAAAAGGAACAAATTCCTCAGGGAAGAATATCTGCTGGTTTAGGAGGTTTTATTTAAGTTACATGTCCTCCACTCCCTTTCCCTCAGACCTAATCAGCATGTCCTATATTAAAGAAATGAAATGTAACTTTACTCAAACAATTTAAATTAGTTACACAGAACTTCGAGCTATCAGTTTTGTTGAAGCCCCAGGTGAATGGCACTTCAGCTCTATCAAATTCAGCTGCAGCAGTGAGCACCAAATCTCTCAAGGTTATTTTCTATCTGTAATGTAACCCAAATCCATCAATTATATAAACCCCTTTGGGTTAAAAAAGTTGTAATAAATTGCTCTTGCTCTAAGAAGATGAGTTTGATGAACCTGTCAGTATTATTACCAATAATACACTGTGAATATTCTGACACATCCTGATACTGAGAACACACTGCTAAAGGCTCAAGATTTAGCAATAAATGTACAGTAACTATAGGATCTTTCACTGGGTACTCACAGCCAAGACAAATGTTTAATTTCATTATCTTTACTAGTGTGTAGGCCAAAAAAATTGCCCAATTTTCCAACTCTGATATTTGGAAAGTAATGTATGCATGTGTTGAGAAGACTGTATTTTCATATAATTCATTATTGAAGGACACAGATTAATTTAAATCCAACCTTTTTAGAATGTTGCAATGTATTCAAACTGTTAACAGTGCACTACTATTTTCTCTAAAGCAGTCCAGGCAACTGCCAAGATCTTCCATATCATCCCTCCCTGTATGGCCTATTTAATAGCAGAGCAGAACTCAAATCAGAGGGTTGTTCTGGAGAATAAGAAATCTCTAACAAGGGAATCTGAGTATTAGTGCAGCTTGGCCAGAAATCTGAAAGGCTGTTTGGGAGGGCAATATGAAGAATCAAGCTCCTTTTTTGTGTTATTTTTTCCTAAGGGGAAAAAAAGAAATAAGACCTCAGCTTGCTGTATTGGCTTATGCCAGATAAAGACAAGAGGGAAATCAGTCAACAGGACCGACATCCCCAGAAGATCTTTTTGCACACTATTACATAAACATTAATTTAGTCCAGTTTTGTAAGCTTCCTCACCCTTTGTTCCCCAAGAATTTCTGTACACTTTCACCAATTCAAATTAACTTGAGATGAGGCTCACAAACGTGTTAAAATCTCCATAAATTTGGTAAAATGCAACAACATGGAAGAGAAATGTAAACTCTGAAGTGCCCCTACTGGCAGACAGGCTACAAAATTAGGCCATCCCTTTTGGATACAAAAACAGTTTCACTTTGGGATATAAACCCATAGGAAGCCAAGCTTCAAACTTTCCACTGCTTACAAAGAAATTGTGGGGCTTTTTGCAAATTGCCAAATTTACCGTGCTTCTTTCAAGCTGCCCCAAATAACTGCAGCAATACTACTTGTAAAGGCTGCTCAAGAAAGTACAGACCCATCTCCCACCAGTACTGCCTCAAAAAATATATTTTTGAAGGGGCATTCCAGTTCTAGAATAAGCTCATGTACAACCTGCCCACTTCTCCAGGTAGTCAGATGTTGTGCAAACACAGCGAATCAAGCTCTGTCCTAGCACAGGATCAAGATTACTTCACTAGAAGCAGTATTCTCCTACAAAATTGGTTATCTTTTTTTCATTTCTTACCCAAGTTGATGCAGCACCCAGACTCCACATGAAACTGTCTCTTGTCCATATGCATTAACAGCTCATGTGTTTGCCCTTTATTAATTTCTCCTCCTAAATCATGGTGTTTTCTCAGATGAAATAAGGATCTCAGGAGTTAGCTGGCCTCAGACCTGTAAACTGTTCACACAAATTTGATTAAGGAATAGTCATTACAGTGGGCTCAGTGGAGCCTTTGACCTGGGTAAAAGCTTTCAGGGGACAGGTTTTCAGGGGAAGATTTTTATTTGCAATTTATAGAGACACTGGAGGATATCTATGCATGCTCAACTCTTTCATAATATTTGACTCTCTTACATAATTTCCCAGTGAGGTTCTTTGTCTCCTTGTCTTTGTTTCCTCTCCTTTAAATTCTTTACACAGCCTTCCTCACTCGAAATCCCTTTCCTCACACAATTAATTCCCTTCATTTGGGTATTTCACTCCTTCCTAACATGGATTCTGCCTTCAGAGATAAGGGTAGTTAAATATAGATTATATGGAACAGATTTGTCCAGCACACATCACTCTTTAGAGGACAGGTGAAGGAGACATTTGTGCTTTAATATAATAGTAAATACACAAGAGACAGTGCTCCCAGCAGCACAGCTGCACATAACACCATATTGCCGGCAAATGACAGATAGACTTTATCCTGAATCCTCAGTGGGGAGTTAAAATCTGTGTTTTTTAAACCCATCTGGAGTATTCAGCACCCTTGGTGCAATGAAGCCAACACAGGAAAAATGTGAAAAATGTGGGAATGCGGGGTATTTTTCCTTTTGTCTCTCTTTCCTTTCTCTCTAACAGTCCTAGATCCTAATTAAGATGATTGTTTTTTCTTTCCACTGGAAACAGTTTAGCTTAATTAATTCTGACATTTCAGTCAGCTCACTGTGAGCTTGCTCATAATTTGGCAGCATTTAAATAAATAAATGAACAAACAAATAAATAAATAAATAGCCTATCTCCCCAGCAGCTAACATAGTTTATTCAGCTTCATGGAAGAGCAGACAGACAGAATCTCTATTTACCATAAGACATCACTCACCCCCAACCCACACAAACATATTTTAAAGGAAGCACCTTCACACCCTCATGTTCTTTCTCAGTACAACATAAATTTGGAGGGAGGAAAGGAGATTGAGGTAAGAAACCAAATTAATGGCCCAGGTTTAAAAAAGAAATGAGAGAGATGTTCCACTGACCACTGTCAGCCCAGGAGGGCTGCTGAGACCAGTGTGATGAAAGGTCTACAGTAAGTGAAAGGGACAGCGGTGAATTTGTGGTGGTTCGAGCAGCCATGGGATTGTGGAAATCAGCACAAAGAAATGTGGATAATGGCACAAGCAGCTGCCCAAGGGAGGCTCAGGGAAAAAGGATTAATGACTGTCGAGACCTGCTCCCCTTCCACTCCTTCCCCGAAATGCCAAACTGCTGAGCCAGTTATCAATCAAGAATGTGAAATACATTGGCGGATTGATTGGGTTTGATACAGTGGCAGCCAGCTATACTTTTAAACATTCCTTGAAAACAATTTTTACTGTGCAATGTTGGAGAAAGCCAACAAATAATAAACCTGTCAGAGTACTCACCAAGTGCTCGTAAATACTAAAGCTGCTGCAGTGCCTTGCAGCTGCAAATGGGAACCATTCCAACGCCTGAAAAATCGTCAATACTTAATCGTTGCATCTGATATCAATTCTAATTTAAACTTCTACTCTCTCTTCCCCCGTGTCTTATCTTCCCTCAGCAGAAAACACACGAGTCTTAATAAGGAGTATGCTGGTATCTGCCTTTCCTTTTAGTGGGGAAGGCATAGTCCTCTTTTCAGACACTCTCGGGTTTTTCTATAATTTATTCTGTTCTTCTGAGCCCATTTCAGGTTCAAATGTTTTTAAATGAGAGAATGAGGCAATATGATAACCAAGGACAACTATGTAGCCTTTACTCAGGCAAAACTAAGTCAGCAGGACTTTGCTGGACCAAAGGCAGATTAGAAGCTCAGTCACAGTACTTTATCTTGCCTTTGCCACAGAGAAAGCAGAAAGAAATTTTCACTCTGTATCAATGATTATCCTCCCATTCCTGAAATGGAGAAAATACTACAAAAAATAGCTCTTGATATCTTTAGAGACATGAGCATGCAAAGCAGACATAGTTTTGCAGTATTTTTGGCCTTACACCTTGTATACCAGGCCTAATGAAGTCCTGATCATTCAGTTTTAAAAACATAAAGAAATCCTCATTAAACACTGACTCTGGAGAAAATACACAGCTTTCTGCCATAGCTTATGGAAGTATCCTGTATGGTTTGCAGAGGTGTACCCTTTTGTTTTCATGAAATCTCTCTCAATAATTATTATTCTTTCTCGTATCATTAGTGAGTACATCACGGTAGATAAATCCCTCTCTACACAGACCAAAAGGGCACATTCTGGACTTGAATAAGGATCACTTAGTTTCAGAAATTATTTTTGCATTTTTATAGTACTTCCATTTACAAATTACTCTTAACGATCTTTTAAAATCGCAGTTTATGATCAGAAAAAAAAAAAAACAGCTTTTGTGAAAATATAGGGAATATATTGCTCAATAACATAAGACAAGACACACATTCTCATAGGAGAGATCCAAACAACCCAGCCTTCTGTCACTAGTGTCAACAGAAAAGACATGCAGGGGAGGAGCCTGAAGGAAATGCAGCATGATCCTCCTCCTCTTACATGCTTCTGTCAACCAGCAATAGGCTTCGTAAAACACCTGGTCCTGCAGGCTTTCTTGCAAATTCTGTGTCTATGTACAAGGCAGTAAGCAACAGCCCTAACCCTTGTCATGGTAGGTAATTTCCATACAAATGGGAAATATCACACACACAAAAACCAACAAAAAAGAAATGCAGGATGTTAACCAGCTGCACACTGAGCAAAATGGTTTGCAATTCTTAGGCTATATTTTCTTAAATCTGTCTCCCCTCTAACATTCTTGTTTTTCTTGTTTGGATATAGGTATGGTGTTCTCTCATGCTGTTACCACTCCTCCCCTTTTCTTTTTTCTTTCAAATTTCATCACTCTGAAATATCTTGAGCCCTTTGGTATATGTGATACAAGGCCAGCAGAAACTTAGTTCCTTATATATCAGGGATTTGGTTGGAAATATCAGATATCTCTGCTCCAAAGGCACCCCAAGATCCCATAGCACCACAGTCTGAATACACAAAAATACAAAGATGGCAGCAGTAGGAAAAACATTGCTGTTTAAGTGCATCAGACCTGAACATCTTAACTTGGGACAGTGTTATAAGCATCTCCTTGACCTTGATGTAACTGCCAAACTTCTTGACTGACAAAGTCTCTCTAATGATCCCCAATGTTCTTGTATTCCATCTGTTCGATGTTTACAGCTTCCTAAAGACCACCCACTCTCCTCTTGTTTTGGTTTCCATGACTCTTTAAAGATATGTTCAAAGCACAGCTGGTAAGTTCAAGAAAACTGGCAAGAATAAGGAAAGAGAACATTGTTGGGCATCATTTTCCAAAATCTGAGTGACATTTGTACTGAAAAATTAAAGGTCAGATAAATCTCAGAAATGCCCAGGGCTTACCAATGTATTCAAAACTGTAAATCAGAATAGAAGTAATGTTTTTATAGTATAATTTTAGCACTTAAGAAATAAATTTTATCTGGGATACTCCTTTGCTACATGCACTAAATCTGGAATTTGTATGAGTGGTTTTACTGTTGTTTCACTTTTAGATTTAAGGAAGTGAAGATGGGAGAGAATTAATTGTTCTGGGCAATTTCTTTACATAAAGAGAAAAAACTAATTTCATTTAAAGGTGATGACATCAAATTGAGACAGACAGTTATTGCAAACAGATGACCATAGGCCAGATTACAGCATAATCTGCAGGTCCACCTATAGGTGGACAGTGGTGATTAATAGAGTCTGTTTGACATGTACATGCACAAAGACATAAATGAATGTCCTGGTATTACAGAATCATAGAATATCCCAAGTTGGAAGGGACCCATCAGGATCATCAAGTCCTGCTCCTGATCCTGCATGGAACATCCCATGAGTCACACAATATGCCTGAGGGCATTGCCCAAATTCTTCTTGAACTCTGCCACTTGGTGGTCATTTGGTGCTGTGACCATTTCTCTGGAGAACCTTAATGAAATTAGGTAAAATTACAATTTTATTTGAATCAGCATGAAGACCCAGCTAGTGCACATTCTCTACGCTTAACAATCAAGCCATAAATAAATATTCACTAATTTACCACCAGGGGAGTACAGCTCAACCCAGGTACTGTACATCAGAATTTATCCAATAGAGACAAATACTCAGAGAAAGCCACAAAACTTAAAACTCATAACAATGCATACTATGGAAACATATATTTATATGGCTGGCTGATACCAATTTGATAGTATGCATTTATTATAAATTACCAATTCATATATTGTCATAGAGCAAATTTAAAGTGTATAACTCATTACTGGAGTATACTGCTCTGCTTCAACTCTTGATTTTCTGATATTTCACTTAATATTTTCAGCACAGCAGTAGTTACAATCTGATACTTATTCTACCTCACTTCACTGAGTACGGTGGTAGTTACAGTGGTTTTTGGAGGGAAGGTTGCAATTTAAGTTTTCTAGGCAAAAAAAAAGAGGTTTCTAATTAAAGGATTTGTCATCATATCACATGAAAATATATTTATAGGACCATTTTGTTTCCCTTTGCCTAGACTGATAGTTATAGCATATGGAAATAAACTGATAAGAAGTTATCATACATCACAACCACTGCTCAGTATTTGCAAGGCATTAAATGCAAACGGGTACCTCTTTGTAGACAGCAGCATAATTTACCTCATAGGAGGGAGTTCAGAGGAGTGACCATAAACTTAGTGAATTCACTGAAAAGAGGAAGAGGAAGAAGAAGAGGAAGAGGGCACTGTGGAAAGGCCAGACACTTCCGTGAAGGTGACATTGTCCCATCTATAAATCTCCTTCTGCCTCCTTATCTTACTGAACAATTTCTTTGCCCTGTCTTCTGCTCCTTCTTCTACATCATTTTGCCTTGGACACCTGGGAATGCTCACAGGGTCTGGCATCACTGATGTAGCTAGTCACTGCCATACAACATTAAGATGTCCTGAAGGCTTACACAACCCAACCATCCTAAGGAACCCTCAGAAGTCAGCTGTGTTATTCCAGCCTATAGCAAATATGAAATAACTTTTTTTATCCTATATGAAAGAAGTATCTGACCAGCAGACTAACTCTGGACATGTAGAAAAGATCAAATACAGGGCACTTCCTGTTCCCACACATAGTGCCCCAACCATAAGATAAACTGTTCCTCCATTTAAAAAATCACATAGAAACATGATTCTTTACACTTTCCTCTTCAATAAAATGTACCTTGATAAGATACACCTATCTGAAAATTACAATATTGTAGAATTACCACAATGAAACTTTATTTCACATAGAAAACAATATTATTCCCTTGCAACCACTTATGAGCCCCAAGTATTTTAATATTATTTGACAACATGAAGAAAGAGTACTTTGAGTGTGGTATTTTCAGAAATAAATATCTAGGCAACGACATAAAAATAGAAATTTGAAAGATTTTCACCATATCCAAAGCAATCATAACTCAGAATGCAACACTGATCAAAAAATCTTTCTTTTCAAATTTTACTTCCTATATAATACCATAAGTTAAAAGCACTGAAAAAGACCAAAGTAAAGCAATTTTTTAAATGTCATATAGGAAAGGCTAAAACAGTGTTTTAGCCAAGAGAAACGTTCATTGCTTTGCCATTTTCATAATGTCTTTCATTTGCTTCACATAACTATGAACTATAATACTGCAGAGGATCCATTATAGCAAAAGCAATAGCCAATTGAACAGATGGGAAGAAGAAATGGAACCACAAAGAGAGAGAGTCTAATCTGTTTGTTCTGCTGTAGTTATGAGCTAATAAACTAACCTTTATCAGAAATAAGAACCCAAGATTACCATTAACCAGTAAGACAGGAAAATCAGACTCACCTTGTATGTTCCCTCTGTCACTGTTTATTTCTCCCATTTTTCTTCATCTTTGTCATGTGCTTAGACCATAGGCCTCCAGAAATCTTTTTAACCTGCACTTTGGAGGCCTTTTTAAGCATCCCTCCACCTAAACAGCACCATTCCCACCTGAGCTGCTTACACAGAGAAAGCCAGCTGGAGCAGCCACACTTGTCTTTTTTCACAAATACAAAGCAGCCGGAGGTTTACACTTAGACAAAAAAGCCCTTCAAGCTAGTGTTATTCCAGGACTACAAAAACAGAGAATTTTGTTGAAGCCCCATATGGAATATAAGTGATCACTTGATTATCTGTGATGAAAAAACTAACTCTTCTGTAGGGAGAAGAAGAAAGCAAGACAGGCTCTAACCTGGGGAGTACCCTTAGGGTTCTGACAAGAACAGTCTCACATGTTCAGGTTGTTACTTCTATCCACAAGCAATTCCTGAGCATGGGGTAATAGTCCAATTTCAAACTGCTATTCTTTGTTTTATCACCTAATCTAAGCATTTAAACCTAAATATATTTCAGAATTACAGTTTCCCATACAGTTCTGTAACAGCAAATCCTCTACAAAATGACAGGCTGCTCTTACATTGTTCTTGGGAAAATCAGATTTTAAATGGGAAAATAAGAAAATGTATGTCCTTAAAGTTGTTCTTTAATTATCATCTTCTTGTCATATTAAAATATCTCTTTACTGAACTTTGCATTCAAACGTTTAAATATGGTTCATGTAGTGATTTGCAGGTGTACATGAATACTGCACTTACAGAAAGTATATAGAAGTTTGCCCATATTAATGAGAACTGATGATGGTTCTGCAATTTCTCATCCCTTTTACAATGATTGCCAAGAGGGAAATGTGTGTCATGCTACCTTGTTACAATCAGGGTTTAAGCACTATGTCTGTCCATTTAAAGAGCTGTTCTGTTCTGATCTTCCTAGTGTTCTGTAATTAGGCAAGCTACCCATTTTTTCTTCCACACTCTTTGCAGTTTCACTGATTTATAGAAAAGGAGTAGAGCTGTTTATGACATATGAAATATAGAGCAGGTCATAAGTGTGGATTACATAGTAATGTTCAATATAGAACATTTGGATTACTAAAATCTTATTTAATAACATATAGGAAATGAAAGTATTGCTTTCAAATAAGAGTGAGGGACAATCACAATTTCAGCCAGACAGACTCCAATTTCATTTTTTGAACTATGATTTTTATTTGTGCTGCAGTGATGTAAGTACCTGCTTCCATTCACTGAAGTCATCTTCTCTGGGACTACAGAGCACCTTCATCCAAAACCATTTTGCTAGCATGAAGGCAATGAGGACCTGATCTCCAAAACACCTGGACACATGCAGGACACCCTAAAGGGAATAAGAAGCAGGCAAATAAGTGCTACCTGGTTGAGACAAAAAAACAGAAGGTAAAAAAGTTACTTAAAGGATGAAGGAAAGAATGGTAGAATATGACTTTTCTACCATCTCTATTTACATGAGAAATATGTATCTGGTAGAAAAATTCAAATATCAGGATACTAAAATAGATTAACTGCCAGCTTAATAACACTATTTTTCTACTCATGGTCACCATTTCCCATTGATAAAACTAAGATGAAGACCCCTTCAGGAACAGTAACACATTTAGAATGCCAGGAATTAGCAACAGACCTTGCTGAAATCAGACAGGGTAGTGAAGAAAGACTATGTATAATTTTTGCAGTTTTATAAAGAGCTTTCTTGTAATGAAGGATTAACTCCCCAATAATAGGTGTGTAAGCATTTTGTCTGTAACACAGAAGTGAGATATTCATAGATGATGATATGGAATTGCAATGATGTGTGAATAAAATGGTAAACCTTCATCTTTAAAAATAGCACTGTTTCCATTATTATATGGATATTAAATATAAACATTACACTTAGCTTTATTTCTTTGCATAAGCATGTATTTATTTTTTGCAATTATTTATTTTATGCAATGCAGCTCTGTAAGCCACTTTTTCTTCCTCATGTATTTCTTCTCCCACCCAAAACTTTACATTTTTTTGAATCTCATTCTTGTTTTGTACGGTTGAAGATCTCTTTTTAAGACTAATTTAAAAAAACCAAACAAAAACAAAAACAAACTACACTCCCCCCCACCCCCAAAACTGATTTATATAATTTTATGAGATTGAAACATAGTTTACCATAGTTTACACTATGGGCCAAATACTGGTTCCTTGAAAATGAGCTGCAGAAAAGTTCAGAACAATTTTTTAGTCCATCTGGCATTCCAAATTCCAGCTGTTCATCCAAATAGATGAAAACAGTTAGTATTAAAAATTGAGCTGGAAATTGCACGAGCATTTTGAGAATTACAGTAATTTCACAGTGATAAGCTGCACCTATTTCACTGAAGAATCGAGCCAATCCCAGAAGTGCAGCTAATCACCAGGTACGGCTTATTTATGGATAAATTCCGGAGAAATGCCAACCTGGAAGTGCGAGCTGGCCAGGGAGGGAGCTGCCGCGCAGCCGCTGCTGGCTTTCCATGAAGCTGAACCTGTCGAGCAGCCACTTGCCAGCTTTCACGTGGCCATCCCGCTGAGCCGCCGCTTTTGAGCGGTGCAGGGAGCCGCCGCTGCTGCCGAGCATACGGGGAGCCACAGCAGCCAGCGCCGGGGGCAGGAGTGCTGGGGCCCGCGGCACGGGGAGGGCACCTGGGGCTGCGTTTAAAGGCTTCGCAGGTCTGTGAAAATGGTTTTAAATTGAGCATCTGGTAGCAAACCCCGCGATCTTGTGATTCTGTTACTTACTTGTTACTTTGTTGCACATGGATCCTCACTAAAATAAAAAGTGTGGCTTATCACCCAGTGCGACTTATTTATGGACAAATTCTGTGGTCTTCCCGGCTACCCGGAAGTGCGGCTTATAACCAGGTGGAGCCTATGAGTGTGAAATTACTGTATTTCATATTCTTCCTCCTATTTGATCTGAGATAGAAACTCTCTAGACATTTTGCAGCATCTAGAAACACAGTCCTTATTAGAGATAGATTACAAGCTCCCTAAAACTGAAAAATACTGGGATATAATGAATGGATAATTAATCAATTTTTAAAAAATAATTTAAAAAAGGATAATAGTTCATGTTAAAATTTCCTTTGTACAAATAAATCGACACAAATCACTAGCATTTTATTTTGTTTGTATTGGTACTATTACATAATATGCTTACATGTTTTTTTAAATTTAGTTACTAATTCACTTTGAAGCATTCAATTCACATGAACTAATAATGAAGTAGCAAAAGGTACCTAGTTTCTTTTCAGTAGAAAATAGTGTTGCCCTTTTGAATGAGTGAGCAATGCCAGGAAATTGCATATGCTCTCTGATCCAGCATGGACAAGCATGTAGTTTCAGCATTTTCTCAAGAGTTCTTGAGTTTTAATGTGATATGCATTAAGGGAATATGCTGAAGCTCTCATCATCTGCTGCAGTCTCTCCTCCAATACATCAGAGGCAAGGTTATGTCAAATGTGTAGACAGATTTGACAGAGATGGACAAGTTACGTCAAAGTAGAAGAAAATTAAGTGCAGGTCTTGTAGAAAAAAAATCTTAAGTTCACAAGGCATGCCTGATGTCCAGGTCATACATCCCAGCTGGTTTGTTCTTGGTATTTTTATTTTTGGCAAAGTTTAAATGCAAGATGCATCTAAAGTATCTCAGCCTTCTTGAGTAGTTCATAATTGTCAACTTAAATCCAACAAAAATTATTTTACAGTTGATCAGAATTTGCTCATTTTGAATGCAACCATTTTTAAGCTCACCTATTAGTTTTTCAAGTAGCAGAGAGCAATAGTTGAACTTTATCTCCCCTATTCCCTACTAGTTTTCTTGCAATTTTATTTCTAATTAAAGCAAGATGCTTATTTATTGTTTCATTGTTCAATAAGATTTTTCAAGAAAATAGAAATATTTCCAGAAGTTTTCAAAAAAAAAAAATTTTCTACCATTCTTTGGTGAGTGAGTCAGGTATGTCAGCTACCTTAGATTCATTCTACACAAAAGGATAAAAAGGTTAACAATCAATTACAAATGGCTGCAGATCCAGTTTGGTCTGAATAAACAGTGTGAGAGGCACAACACTACTCTAAACAGACATTACTACAAGTCATCATCACCAGAGGAAAGTTTTTCTTTTCCTCACAGTAACAAAAACAGCTTACAAGAGAACCCTTCTTACTTTGACCATAGGTTGGTGGGAATTAGAAATCATCTGTTTCAATTCTCAAGTTAGCTCTTCTCTCCTACAAGTCCAACTAACTAATTCCCTTGATTGTTCAGTTTTCTCCTCAAGATTTCAAAAGGCTGTACTAGGAAAGTTGCACTGCCTGGTGTTTGAGAGTTTAAAAATCATTTTGTCATCCTTGCCTGCAGAGCTCCTCACATGCCTACACTCAGATGACCCATTCATAGCTTTTTATTTTCCCTTCTGCAGAGGAAACCCGGTGACTAATTCTTCTTCAAACTCCTCTGTGAAAAAATGCCTGCGATGTCTAAAACTTTCCTGAAAACCTGCTCACTAAACCAACAGCTCCTCCATTTTTATTTTCCTATTTTATTCTTAGCTAATACTTTCATGGTCAGACACATGCCTATAGAATGAATACACTCATTGGGCTTCTTTACAAAGGTGATAACCTGCAATGCCAGGCTGGACTGAAGTGTCACTAAGTACCCTGCATAACTAGATGTGTTCATATTTCACCAGAGCTCTTTAATAATTATTATAGTAATGGAACTTTTTCTACATGAGGTTTTTACTGCTTCCAAACAGAGACTAACTAAAATTGCTAGTCAAGCCCTATACATATTATTTTGGGATTTCTGAAATCCATAGGAATTACAAAAGACCAACAACAATGGCTTGGCTTATAAGAAAAACAAAAAATACTTCTTTCAAAAACCACAAAAACTCTTGATTAATGTGTGGCAAGCACATGACAACTTGGTTCGGTTCCTGATTTAGCCTAACCAGACTCTGTCTTTAGTTTTTTTAAAACAAAAAGGATTTCCGCTCATATTAACAGATGCTTTTGTTACTCAGCCCAGCACGAAGGCTACAAATTCAGTGCTTTGAAGGAAGTCTGATTTACTGGAAACCTACAACCCCCTAATGTCCATGTTTTGTAGCATGTTCATCATTGCAGCATTCAAGGTTGCAACACACTCCAATTAAAGTGAATACAAAAAGAAGCCTGTATACTTCTCACATCATTCCCTGAACCATGCTTTGACAATGATGTTTTGAGAAAGCCAAGGGGAAGAAAAACGTTTTCTTTTTCACTGTAAAGTAATAATGTTAGTACCTATTGATCTCATAAGAAACAACTTGTAAGAAGGCTTTTGATCCTGAATTTCCTATATGAGTTAAGGCGTTATTTTACTGATAATCTTACCTGTTATGTGCTCTTCAAGCATGAAGAACTTGGAGCATAAAGGTAAATTTTACAATGCTTTAAAATTAAGGACCAAAAGTATATTGATGCTCTTTCACAAGAGTAACAAAACATGGTTCTAGCAGTCAGTATCTGCCATAGCAAAGTTTTTAGATATCTAATAGTTTTGTAAACACCAAAAATTTTACTTAGTATAATATATTGAAGATTATTTGCCAAAGCCTTCTGAGATTATCATGACATTGTGGGAAAATCATTGATGAGTTCCTGCTATACTTTTTCAGTTAATTGAGCAGATACTTGTTATTTAATTGCAGTATGACATTTGTAAAAGGAAGAATTAAAATAGAAATAAATATAAAAGTAAGATCTGCTTGTGTACTTTTTCTCCTCTGTAACCTAAACAATAATCTACCCTGGCATTTTCTTGTTCTAAGACAGGAACAAAACCATCAATTTTGGGTTTCTCAAAAAGTCTGAAAACAACTTTGTACTGTGTAGTGGAACAATGTTTTTTCATGATTCAGACTGACAGAGACCAGATAACATACTTAATTAAATGTCCTTTTGCTAAACCACTGAATTTGCTTTCTGCTTTGCTTGACAGAAGAATAATTCAGAAGAAACACTACCTGAGTATGAAGTTTGTGCTTGCAATAAGTTTTATATCATAATTCTGAATATACTTATGGAAAAAAGGGATATTACCACAATGGTAATGCTGTCTCCTCTATTCACTCCATCTGTTGATGTGTGTGTCAGGAAAGATGAACCTTGGAAAAACCATAACCTTACAAGCACTTAGAAAGAAGAAAGAGAAATGGAGTCAAGTAGGCAAAATACATATGAAGTATTGATAGGAGGCTGCCAGTGTTTTCTTAAATAGCAAAATAGAGTGAATGTGAACACATCTCACAAATAATACTGATTTCTGCTCCTAAAAAACCAGATATGAAACTTTGGAAAAGTAAAATGTTAATACTGCTGTCTACAAAGTCTTCAGTAAGTTTCATTCAGGACTACACAAATTAATAAAATTTTCCTTCACATCCCTTCAGCATCTTCTCAGTACTGCAGACTTCACAAAAAGCAGTGAAAGGCTTAAACAATATCAAATCTGAAGCTCCTTGTGGCAATTCTTTTAGAAGCACTTCCAAATTCACTTGCCATAAAGGCTCATAGCTCTGCACTATATGCATATTGGAGACTGCATTTTTAACACATTACCATCTGGGAAAAAACATATTGTAACTGTCTTTAAACATAGGGCTTCCACTTCTAGAGCAGACCTATGCTGGCAAAGATGGCATTCTGAACACAATATTCATAGTTGATCTTAATGGGATTTACAGATATTTAGCATTATTTTAGAGCAGAAAAAAAAATCAAGAGATGGACTTATTATTCTTTAAAATAAGCTATAGTCCTGCAATCTTAAATGGGACTATCACGTTTTAGTCATCAGTGTCTACTTAAATATGCTCAAGTTATATCTAGGCTTGGCTTTCAAGAAAACTCAAAGATTTAATATGTTATTGTGCTGTTTTAGACAGAAAGAAAGCCAAACAATCTGTTTTAGGAAGTCAGACATTCCATGAGTAAGTTTAAAAATCTCTCTGCAAATATGAAAATTTTGTCTCTCTACAGTAGGACAGAGAAATACATAAAACTACATATTGTTTGAGTCTTTTAAAATCACCACAGTATCATAAATGCTGCCAAGAGATAACTGGCAGTAGCTGGAGACAATTTTCATGCAGAAAGCTGAGATAATCTGTTTTGCAGCAGTATGTGGGGAGGCTTGGACAACCCCGTATTCACAGAAACGTATGTTTTTTTCAAAAATATGCTTTCCTTACAAAAGGCATGTCTTGCATTCTATTGGATTTGCATGGCAAGGTTTTGGTAGAGAGCGTGCTACAGGGCTGACTTCTCTGAGAAGCTGTCAGAAGCCTCCCCCACGTCTGGGGGAGCCAATGCCAGATGGTTCCAAGGCAGACCCACTGCTGGCCAAGGCTGAGTCCATTAGCAACAGTGGTAGCACCTCTGGGATATAGTAGTTAACAGGAGAGAAAGAAAAGAAAACTTGAGCAGCAGGCAGGGAGAGGAGTTAAAATACTGAGCAAAACAACTCTGCAACACCAAGGTCAGTGCAGAAGGAGGGGGCACCAGAGCAGAGATCTTCCTGCAGCCCATGCCCAAATGAAGCTGTCATCCCAGGAGAAGCTAGTGCTGCAGTAGGCTCCTGGCAGGACCTGTGGAGAAATGAGCCCACACTGGAGCAGATTTGCTGGAAGGACTTGTAACCCCATGGAAGGGACCCATGCTGGAGCAGTTCATATAAACTGCACCCTGGGGGAAGGACTCAAGTTGGACTAGTTCATAGAGGATTGTCTCCTATGGGAGACCACATGCTGGAGGAGGGGAAGACTGTGAAGAATCCTTCCCTTGAGGAAAAACAGAAGAGAAAGTGTATGCTGACCAGAACCTCAATTCCCTGTCTACTTGTGCCACTGGAGGGGTGAACAAGTAGAGAATCTGTAAGTAAAAGTAAACCTAGGAAGCAGGAAGGGGTGGGGGAAGGTGTTTTCAGGATGTGGGTTTATTTCTCATTATCCTGTTCTGATTGACTAAGAATAAATTAAACTCATTTCCCTGAGTCAAGTCTATTTTATCCATCATGGTAATTGGTGAGTGTCCAGTCTACATCCTTCCATTATATCTTCACTCCCCTGTCCAGCTGAAGAGGGCAGTGGCAGAGCAGCTTTGGTGGACACCAGGCATTGAGCCAGGGTCTGCTCACCAGAGTCATTCAGAGACTCTTGTGTTCTGGAGTAATGAACATTTTAGATTGGCACTTACGCAGACCACCAAAACATTTGAGGGAACAGGGTCCTTCAACAGAAATTCTAAAAGACAGCATTTAAAGAATGTGCCTCTGTTCAGTTTCTTGTACTTGACTCATTTCTGTTCTCAGAAAGAAGAATAAAAGTAGAAAGAAGATAAGGAGATGAGATATGAATCCTCATCTACTTTTGATGGATTTATGTATTCTCTCATGGGTTGTAAAATGTTATTTTGATGCTGGCAGTATGGCTGGCAGTATCAGACAGTATGGTAGCCATTAATGACTAGAAGGGATTTTCTCCAGCACTCTATTTATTTATTTATTCATTTATTTTAATTAGAATATTTTACAGGAATTACATAAAATCTTAGCACCTTTTAACTTACTAAGCTGAATAAAAGCAACCAACACTGAAGTGAACAATAGAACATCTTTTGACTTTACCAGAAACTTTTGATTTCATAGATCATGTATCCCGTTCTGTGTCACTTACTAAAATTATATTTCCATATTTTCTTATTAATATCACAATGCTAATGATTCTACAAAAGCATTGCTAACTGCTTAAGTTAATCTATCATGAGCAAGCTTTGTGAGCCTACTGCTGTTAGAGCTCTGAAACTCATTATTCTTAAATCATAGAACCTCTTTATGAGAGTGCAAAAAAGAAAAATCTACCAAAAGTGAATGCAACTGCTTATTTTCTACCATTTGTTACAGAATTATCTGCAGATGAAAAAGAAGCAGGCTCCCTACTTAGAGACACTATTTGCTTCTTTGTCCCACAAGGCATTCAGGGGTGTTAATATATGTTCACTGCACATATGCAGTTAAAGAGCACAAGCTAAAATGCATTACCTCCTTCTCCCAGTGCTCTCAGAGAGACATAAAGTGGCCTTGATTCTCTACTGTTCAATCCTTCTTAGTTTAAGCCTTGGTAATTTCAAACTACTTTACCTCTTATAGAAAGAATCCACATTGGGGTTTAATGTACTTTGGTTCTGACATAACCATGACTTTGAAATCTCTGGCTGAAATACCTTACATAAGAGGTAATTAATTATTATGCCATTACTCACTTATTCAGACCATTAAAATGTCTAAGGCAACAGGGTCCTTCAATAGAAATTTTAAAGGACAGCAGCTTTTTGCAATGTGTTTCAATGTTCAATAGAATTGACTTTTGACCTATAAGAAAGACTAAGACCTTTCCTGCCAAAAATTTTTGGCACCCTGTCCGGACTTACTCCTGCAGCAAGAACAGCATGTTTTCACATCTATTCATTAAGTCCTACTGTGAGATTTCTGTGTGTGAGGAAGCAAGAACAGACATTTTAAACCATTTTACTCACCATAACCAATTGTTGAAATAACCCACATTTTTTTTCTCTATTATTACAGTTCTCATTTTGATTGAAGCTCATTAGTGAAGACTGAGTACAGCAGCTGACAAAGCAGCTAAGTCAGTTAACCACTTATTAGCATTTCAGCAGATCTCAACAATACCAGAAAAAGTTAGGAAAATTAGCAAGATCTAAAAGACGATTTGTGCCATTTTGTTATAAAACCAGTCACTCCAAGGACTGTTGGCTCTTTGAGAAAAAAATCTGTAGTTTTAAAGCTCAACACAAAAACAGTAAAATATTGGAAAGCTGCTACTCAAATGAAATAAAAAATCCTGGTATTTACTTCTTAAAAAAATACACTTTTTTCTTTTGGAGGGTTAACTTATTAGACTTGCAGACTACTGGCATTTGTGAAAAGGGTTAATTAGCTTTTCTACATAGACACAGGGAAATCTTGCTCAACCAATACAGGAGGCTGTCCTTGCAACTGTTCTAAAGAAATACCTTTGATCAAGAAATATATCCCTATTTATGTTTATAAAAGGAGTTAATTACTAAATTATATGCTGATGTGGACCATAATATGTGGTAATATGAACATGTGAATGCATAACAAAATTGCTGCTTGACACTATCCAAGAAGGGAAAAATAATGATGGCTGTTGTTGAAATTGAAATTAGTGTTTTGGGGCCCGACAAAATGGTGCAGCATTTTCATACTTTTCTATTGGGCAACTAGCAGTCAAACTACCATTTTCATTGCTGAACAAGTTTCCTGAAGATTCACTAATGACAAAAATGTAAAGTTACCGCCATCCATTGGCACCATTTAGATCAGTCTCTTTTAGATCAGGCAACTCACATTCAGTATTTTTTACTTATTTTTATGTGCACTATGGACAAGAAAGCACCTTATCACATAAAACTCTTAAAAAATCCTTTAAAATAACTGTTGTTCTAAACTATTATCCTACTGTACATTAAATGGAGGCAAGGTTGAAATATTTACTTGATGCCTCCCCACTTAGTTGTTGATTCAGAAATAGAATATCATTATTCAATGAAAGCACAATTCCTACTTAATTTAATGCCTTTGTTTTAGAAATGTGCCATCAGGTCCACCCTTTCATTTTTTTCTTTCAAACACAATGTTAAGGAAAAAAAAAACAAAAAAAAACAACAACAACATTTTGGAAATTAGAAAGGCAGACTCCAGTCACACAAGATCCTATTTGTAACTTGAACAGAAACAGGCACGAAATCACAGCATGCATTGACCAGAGGTCACCTGCAAGTGCTTCCCAACATCTGCAATCACAACAAGGTTCATCCATACTGCTGTCCTATTCTGGCCTGATCCATGGCCCATGCTTTTGTGAGCTGATAGGTATTTCTGCATGTCTATGACTTCTGCTTCTTTTGATATAGTTGTTTGATAAACAGGATATAATTGTTTCATGTTTCTAATTCATGAATTTTAGAATAAGTTCACAAAGTAACATGCTATAAAAATGAAGATCAGATTTTCAAGATGTTCAAAATCTCAGAAAATAGGAGATTCATTTTGAGAATTTCTTGTAAAATCGGGATAGAATTTTTTTCTTAAACAGTTTAGCCCAGAATTTGTGACACAAACCCGTTAGAAATCATTACAAGTGTCACATTTATTAGCACACTTAACCCAACTAAAAATGAAGAAAGGAGAAGGAAGACAACTATTCCACTAGAAATAGTAAAGGTCCAAACTTGGTTATTATTTGTAAATAAAAATTATCATCCTACACATTTGAGCCTATGCTGTACAGTTTATGCAGCAGTACAATTGAGAGCTTCAGTATCCACCCTTGCCACCAGCTGGGATCCAAGGCAGAGCTCTGATGCGTCCGCTGAGGAATGTTCACTTCATATCAAGAGTGTCACTGCAGGAGATGAGAGGGCACATCTAGGAGCCGACTGTGTGCTTTGCTGGTTAGTAGCACCACACTACACGGTACAGTGGAAGAAATCAAATGAAACATGCGTTTTGTAAAAATTAAATAGAAAATGTCAACTCCAACAACCCTGGAAAGCTGAAAATGAAACACTATATGGGGTGGTGGCATTACTGATAAGTATAATCCTGGATGAGCCAGTGACTTATGAAAATTCAGAAATATTGAACAGCGAGAGGAAAGTACCAGTAAGCAAGTAAAAGTATTGATTGCTCTGCCTTCATCATGGTGTGCAAACTCTTTACTTTTTATTGAGATTGCCTTCCTGGAAGTGTTACTTGAAAACAACTAATACCAACTGCTCCCTGCCTATCTGATACACAATATTATATCAACAATATCAATAGGGTAGGAGTTGCTTATTAAAATCAACAGGGAATAACAGGGTTTTTGCTGGTTTCACCAGCAGTTAAATCAGATTAATTTAATGGGTGTAAATGAGCTTAGAAAGAGACCAGCTGCACATACATTGAGAGGCTTATCATAACATAAGTGAGGTGTTTATTCATAAAATTGTAAATACTATCTCATTGTTTTGCTCCATTTTCTAAGTAGTTTCATACATATGCAGATCCCAGTCCAACAGTGCCCACAAGCAATGTGAGGTGCTGAACTGTAGTCTGGAATAGTCAAAACAGGGGCAAATGGCCCCTTCTCCCACTTCTACCAACAAGATAGGGGTGTCTGACAGAAGGGCAGAGCAGACAGATGAGAACAGTAAAGTTTCAAATCATAGCAGCTAAACCCCCAGTCTAATTGCCGACTACCCAGGGTGCCACACAGTCATCATAAAAGCTCAAAAGTATGATAAGTAATTTTTTTTCAATGATTAAATTGTCCCATTCCCTCCAACTCACACTTTTTCATCAGGGAGAAATTAATTAAAAGGCAGTTGAAATATACACATCTGCAGAAACCATCCATTCAAAGAGAAGGCTCTGCTGTTTTAACTCAAAGTTTTAGGCGAAGGAAATAATCATTATTAATGATGACTTCAATCAAATTTCTACAGTATCTCCGGGGAAACTTGAAGCCATATGTTGAAATCCCTTCAATGTTAATGGGTATTACTTGTTCTCCTATCAAGGCTAAAGAAGATGGCTATGCCTCATACTTCTCTGTTGGAGGACAGAATATACCAAAAGTGTTGTGTGAGAGGGAACAAAAGAACAATGAGTTCCCATTAGTTGCAATGATACATGATTCTCTGTTTTAGTTATTTAAAGGGATGACATGCAACAAAGAGAAAAAGAGAAAGAGTTGGACAATACATGGTCAATGTTTACATACCTTACCAATCATCAGAAAAACTATGTTAAGTAAAAGAGAAACTGTGCTGAAAATTCAAAGACAGTTAATTAAGTTCTTATCACCTTTGAAGTAATTGTATGGGCTGCACACAATGGAAAGGCTCACCCAACAGCTAATAAGTTTCAGCAAAGTTATCCCAGGAACAGAACTGGCTCCTGTTGTCAGGTGAGTCACAGCCATAGCCTGCAGCACTGGACAGCATGTCCAAATACTCTGCATGGAGAACAATAAGAAATGTTATGCCACAGGATTCATATTATCCAAGCTGAACCCTGCATATTCTACAACAATTAAAGGAATAAAACAGCTAAATACATCTCCATTATTTTAGACCATAAACCCTATGCACCATAGTCCCAGATTTTTTTTATAATAGAATATTCTTCCCACTATTAATTTTCTTTACACTTGAAAACCTAAAAGAGCAGACCTGTTGTATTTTTCTAAATAAAACATGTTAGAAGCTCTCTCAGGACACTAAGGAAGATTTATTCAATTTGCTTCTAAACAGTTGTTTCTTTTCCCATGACAAAAAGATAGTTTCTCTTTCAAGTATTTCCACACATTTTTGCTCTGGCCTTCATTCTTGGTCAGTTGCATCTCTTACAAATCCTTCAGGCTGCCTTCTCTGGCAAGTACTATTAAGTGATAGTACCATTAACTCACAGTCAAGGGCAGTTACAAGACTTTCTTTCCAAATCAGACACCTTCAATATTAAGCAACACTTATCAGCTAACATGCCAAGAAGAATGCAATGTGTATTTTAAACACATCCCCCAGCAAACACAGCCTAGAGAACTAGCTTTCCCTGAGTAGTCTGGGGTATGCAATCAAAAAGGGAGAAAAAGACAGAAGAGAAGGAAATCAATAGGACAACAATACACTGTAAATATCAAACCATAAAATTCAATAGGTTTCAAAAGGAAAAGTAAAAAAAAAAAGTCAAAAATGTATCAGTTTAGGTCATATCAAAATTAAATCTTTCAGAGGATTTGAATACCGAATCCTCTTGATAGGGAGTGGAAGTAATGTAGGTTCCTTTTTCGACTTTGAAAATCTTTGTCATCAAATATAAGACATATTCCATTATCATTCTTAAGCGCAAGCTGACCTAAAATTTGTCACTCAGTGGACACAGTTAATGTGTGAGTATGTTTGAGTGTGTGAGATAAGAATTAGACTGCTAGTATATTTCCAAAATAGATGCTGCTATTCTACTTCTGGCACACTTTATAAAAGTCTATCTGCAGCCATTTTTGGGGAGGATGAAACTTCCGGGGTTTTAGAGAATGCCTTTTCTTATCTCCAGTGATTTTCCTGATATCTGCATCTGTGTTCATTTCATTTTCCCTCACTTGCAAGACTAGAAAAAATATCTTGACAATCTACAACAACTATTTTAAAGACATGCTCAGTGTCCTCATTACTTGCCCAGTTTTGTCACTGGGAACCACCTCTTCTGAAGACAAAATGCAAGTGGCAGTAGAGAAATCTGAACTATGACTATGCCAGTGTCCCCATACTCCCAGACTAAAAAGCTGCTCCTCATCTCCCCTCTTATACACTAATTGTCTTTCATTATTTCACAGCTGGGGATGAAGTTCAAGTGCAGAGGACAAGTAGCTATTGTTCTGTACAGGAAGATACTATTTCATAAATAGCAGTGTAAAACTGCACAATGGCCTTGCATCAAAAAAGAGAGGTTTGGACCAAAAAATTATTTCCACCAGATAATTTATGGTTGCCTGAGCGTATTTAACCTGGCCATCTCATCTGTATACACAACGACATGGTCTTTGAAAATAAGATGATTTTCTTCCTTTCCCCTCTTTTTTTTTTCCTCTCATGCATTCGGCATGTGCATGGGGTACGGAGGGAGCTGAATTGTTTTCCCTGGTATCAAAAATATTCCTTTTCTACCTTAGACATTCTTGACTTCATAACTTTCAAGTATAAGGATGCAAAAGGGCAAACAGTCCAAGGCACAACTTTACAACCACATCATATAAAAATGGTAAACTCTGTTTTGAAGCTCTGTCTAATGAACATGAGTTTGATTGGACTCTGATTAGAACACCTGACTCTTCCAAAGGTAGTGTGTGCTTCTATTCAGGAATAATGAAGTTGCTCAAGTGCCAACACTACCATTTATCTTAAGTTTTCTTCACTTTTCCCGTTATTTAAAGCCTACATATACACGTTCACATGGATAGATAACTAATTTCTAATCTCCCTTACTTGAAGGCTAATGCAACTTTTCACACTTACTTATGGTGTGCTCTCCAATTGGTCCAATTTGTCACATCTGTCTCAGACTTAATCCATCTTTCTTGAACACACTTCTTCTATTCTATTCTCCTTCTATTCCTTCTATTCTCCTTCCTGAAAGTAGTATTTATGTACTCACAAAAAGATATCCAAGGAATAGCTAAAGGATTAGAAAATTATACCAATACTATATTGTCATTCTTTATAATACTGAGCACTGCTTTCAGATCAGCTAAGGAACTTCCTCCAACCACCAACAAGAAGCTGAAGCAATTATGCATCACAGATGCATAATTTTTAATTCTGGACAATATTTAGAAAGGAGAAAAGTAAAAGTCAATGTGCATATTTTCAAAAAACTTTGTGTGGTTTTGGTACCATAAATAGCTGAACAATGGGAGTCAGTTGAGCATCAGGTCTCATATTGCTACAATTTAATAAAACGTTGGGGTTTTTTTCATGCTGTGTATGATCATAATACTTGTGATCTTAAAACTTATTCAAAGAACACCAAGATTACCTGCTTTTTAGTTATATAACTTACACCAACACATGGTACTAAATATCAAAATGGTAAATATGGTACACAAGTACTGGTTTCAAAAAGAATTGCTGCTATGAAGTCAGTAATCTCAAGAAAGAAAAGATTGATATTTTTTAATAGATTCTTCTATAATCATTAACAGGAAGAACGGCTCTATTGCTGCACTAAATGAAAAATACAGTAGTTTCACGATTATAAACCGCACCTGAATATAAGCCGCAC
>VRYO01002355.1:11073684-11107290 GCA_009812075.1 Sialia sialis
TCTATAATCGTGAAATTACTGTAAGTCTAAAAGTCTGAGTATCTGTGTGTAGAGTTATTTGCAGACCATCAGAAACTGACTGGTAGTCAAGAAATCCTAGTGGATTTGTAACCTATCTTAGAAGGATGCTAGCACAAACTCAACTTAGGTCACCAGCATAAAGTACTAGTTTAGTAAGAGAAAAGACATTCCTTTCTGACATGTAGGTTTCCTGGTTGAAGAAGAAAGCTCATAAATTAATTGCAGAAGAAAAATTTGCAATTTAAGTTTAAATACAAAATCTCCAAGTTTTATGAGTGAGGATTTTTTGTCTTTTATTTTAGTTTTGTTAAAATTCTATCAGGAGATTAACTCAAGTAAAAAACTAATTTATTAAAAATACTGCCATTATCTGAATAGCTCTTTTTACTGTGCTGAATTTTGCAACACTTCAAGGTTTGTTAGTTCAGTTCTGAGCAAGACTTTGAAAGTTTTTCATAACTCCCTAAAGCACTGAGAAGGGAATTTGTTTGAATCTGGTCTTTTTTAACACACTGTCCTTCTGGGGGCAATTATGGCATTTTTGGATCTGGCCTAGGATGCTTCTGTAGTGAAATCTGGTGGGCTACCATAACTACTGGAGATTTTCAAATGCCTTCACTCTAAACAGGCAAACTGAGAGTACTGAAACTCTCTGACTCACATGAAAGGAGACAATTTTCCAAATTCACCAGTCTCTCAAACCATTTCTATGTGATTAAAATTACTAAGAAAACAATGATAATACAATTACAGACTAATATCAGTCAAATTTAATATTGCAAGAAATTTATTTCAGTAGACACAACACAAATAGATTTACTGTCAGCTGTGGGGTACAGTAATTTTACACTCATAAACCGCACCTTGTTATAAGCAGCACTTCCGGGTAGCTGGGAAGACCACGGAGTTTGTCCATAAATAAGCCGCAGCAGGTGATAAGTCGCACTTTTTTTTTTTTTGAACCGAGGATCCATGTGCAACAAAGTAACGAGTTAGTAACAGAATCGCGAAATTGTGAGGTTTGCTGTCAGGTGCTCAATTTGCAAACAGTTTTCACAGACTGGCGAAGCCTCTAAATGCAGCCCCAGGCACACTCTCCATGCTGCGGGCCCTGGCACTCCCGCCTCCAGCGCTGGCTTCCGCAGCTCCCTGCACTGCTCAAAAGCGGCAGCTTGGCAGGCTGGCCTCGTGACACCAGCAAAGCGGCAGCAAAAAACGCCGGCAAAAAGCACCAGCAAAAAGCGGTAGCTAAGCTCAAAACCAGCAAAAAGCGGTGGCAAAGAGTGAAGCCGGCAAAAAGAGGTGGCAAAAAGCGGTAGCAAAGCACGAAGCTGGTGAAGCAGCAGCTCCCACTCCGGCCGGCTTGCACTTCCGGGTTGGCATTTCACCGGAATTTGTCCATAAATAAGCCACACCTGGTGATTAGCTGCACTTCCGGGATCGGCTCAATTCTTCAGTGAAATAGGTGCAGCTTATCAGTGTGAAATTACTGTATTTTAGGGTATCAGGTCTTGTTATACACTTCTAAGAAGTCCTCCAAAACCAGGATAGTCATCAGTTAAGAGCAATAGGTCTTCACTAAGACTGATCCGCACACAACAAAGTAACGAATTACTAATGGAATTGCGGGGTTTACTGGCAGGTGCTCAATTTGCAAACATTTTTCACGGATCAGCGTAGCCTTTAAACACAGCCTAAAAAAGAATCAAAACACTAAAAAAAATACAGAGAAAATCACTCACTTTTATTAAACCTGCTGGCTCTGCTCTTGCCCAGGTGAGGAGAGGGCGCGACCCAGGGGTGCGAGGGCAGCGGGGCTGGGCGGGCCGGGGACCTGCTGCCTCAGGCTGGGGGAGGCGGCAGACACTGCAGGCAGGAAAATTTCCCAGAAAGCAGCAGAGACCCCCTAGCATTGTGCCAGCCCGCCCTAGTGCCAGGCTGCTCGCGGCTTGGAGCGGCTCGCGGCTCAGCGAGGCTTGGCTCACACTTCCGGGTTGTCGACAAATTTCTGAACTTTGTCCATATATAAGGCGCACTGGATTATAAGGCACAGTTTCGGATTTCGATCAAAATTTTAGGCTTCAAGGTGTGCCTTATAGTCATGAAATTACTGTAATGTTCTTACATTTATTAGACACAAAACTAATGAAGACCAAATAGGAAGGAAGACTACAAATACATGAATAGTGCAGAGAAAGTGAATAGACCTTTCATTCTTTAGCATAAGATACAGAGCATTCAAGGACAAGCAAATAAATGGAAATAAAGATGGAAATATGATTTCATCACCCATCACTTACACTCCACAGTGAAACTCATTGCCAAAGATCTTTGTGGAATAAGAATATTGATGTTCATTGCAAAAAAGGCAAGACAATTTTATGAATAGCGTGTTTGCTGGGAACTATCCAAAAGAATGGTGTGCCTGCCATCTCCCCCTGCTTGCCAGAAGTGGTTAGGCCAAAGCAAAGCCACACTTGTCTTGCTTCTCATTTATTTTCCTAAGCATTCACTACTCACCACATGCAGGTACAAGTTTTTAGAGATAATAGAGATGCACAGTTTGCTGGTTTTGTCTTTACAAAATAGACATTAAGGTAAATGTTAAAAATTGAAATGTCTGAATATATTTCATTATGAATTTATTTTATTATTAATTTATTTCATTTATATACATCGGAATAAGTGGTTTGCAGGAATAGGAAACTAATTCAATGAAAATTTAGAAAACTTTTTTACTGGCAAGAAATCACTTGTCCGTGAACTAATTTAGGGAGACAATTCTCATGTCCAACTACTTTTATATTAAGAACAAATGTTGCCTGGTATTGAAAGCATTTCATTACACAGCTCATGCACCTTATCTAGAGATAATTTTTAACAGATTCCCACTTGCTCGGCAAAAATAAGTTCCTAGCCACTCACCTGCTTACCACAGGAGGGATTCCATCAGTGGACTAAAATCAGTTTAAGCAAAATGTATTTTTCTATCACTAGACACCCCAACCGATACAGACTGTGATGAAGTTTAATGAAGACTGCTTACAATGTGTTGTATCTCTTTTCCCATATATGCAAAATGCACCAATATCTCTTTTTTAAAGGAAAAAATGTAGTTTAAGATCCAAAGATTATATACTCCTTCTTTCAGTAAGTTATGCATATAAGAAAAAATATTAAGAATTGCTATACTGTGGCATTCAGTCCTCATCTCTGATATTTCTAAAAACAACAGACTACTTCAGCAGCCAAGTGCATATTACTTGCAAAAATATGTATGTATAGTCTACTATTAATAAATGTAATATGCTGACAAAAAAAATCAGGGCTGCCTTGATGCAGTTTTGCTATGATATGAAAGGCCAGTAGAAAGGTCCAAAAGTTTCTTGGGAAATCATGCACCATAATATGTGTCCTGAATTTCTTCAGTACAGCAATTTGGCCAAGGATATGGAAGAGAAAGCAACAAAAAATAAACTCTCTTCACACAAAAGTAGCAGTTTTAGTAGAGAGATAGAGACCTGCTCAGTCACAAACTGTTGCTTTTAAGAAATTATTTTAACACCTCAAAATGTGTTGCTTGCAGGACCCTGTATCCTTTTATACACAAGGAAATAATTTCCTATCTCTTCCTAACTCAAACCTGAGAGCCATTTGACTTAAACAGCTCATGAGGTCAAAACACACTGGTTTTAGAATAACCTCAGAAACTGTGAGTTACTCCCAAGTAGAAAGCATTTTGTGATCCTACCCCAATTTAACAGAAATATTTTCTCAATAATCATATGGTAACATTTTACACCTGCACTTACCTTGTTCAAAAAGAAATTTGTAATTTCACAGTCAAAACCACCAAAACCACAGGCTATATTTTTCTTAAGGGATATCTGACCTATCACCAGAAAACTACACTGCAGAGTACATCTGGAAATTCTCAAAACCCAACCATTGCCATTAGAGCTGATGATTTAGAAGATATTTTAAAATCAAGAACAATGACTATAGTACATAAACATGGATTAATAAGCATGGTTTTGACCCCTAGTGGGAGGTTATCTTCACAGTCAGAAAACTGAAAATGTTTCTTGTTTCTTTTTTTTACACACACACAATTAAACTTGAATTCTGCCTGAAACATGCAGTTCATGACTTCAGGGTTCATCTTGCAGCTGATATATTCACAGCTGATACCATCGATTCTAAAAGGGGTCTAACCTAAAAGGTTTGGCTCTATATGAGGACTTAATATTTTAAAGAGACATCCTGGACTTGATTTGCACAGACAGACAATCCTGACAGCACATCTATGTTATGAAATGGAGTGCAGCACATGGATCCCTAAACAAGCAGAGATCCAAGACACCAGTTCATGAAGAGGGAGAGAGCACAGTACACAAGTAGCCTAAACAGCAAAGTTACCTGCATTATGAACTTTACATGCTGCTGAAAGCAGTCACCACACCAAGCCAATCAGCACTTTTCTGTCCAGAATTAACAAGAGCCAGTTTTGTACCCACAAATGAAAGAAAATATGATTGAAGTAAAGAGATTGCTGAGGTTGCAGCTCAGGTGTCTCCTGCCTCAGTGTTATACCCCAGCATATTTAAACCACTCTGTTGGTGCTGTCTGGTGTTTCTAAAGCATCCTTTCCCACAAAAAATAAGCTGTGCCGTACTGAACAAACCAATTCTCTTAAGAGTTGGATCCTTGTGGGTCCCCTTCAACTCAGCATATTCTCTGTGTGTGATTCTGTGTGAAATCAACAGCCTAGAAGACCCTCTAAATGTTTGAACTAGAAACAGCCACCTCATCAAAAAAAAGTCTGAACTTATCATTATACTCCAAATACATTTAGAACATGACATCTATCAGCTTCACCAAAACATGCATGGAATTGTGACATTACTAAGGAAGCAAAGGATACCACCTGCACAAAGCACAGCCAGAAGCTAGAGAAATGAATTATGAACTAGAAGAGATACTGCCCACAAGGAAGAAACAGAAATGTTTGGTCTATAGGCCACAAATTACTGAAAAAAAGCAGATACACTTTGGAGGGCTAATTCCGAGAGGGGCAACTCTGTCTGAGGATTGCCACTGTAAGAAAGTGCCCAATTCTTCTTTAGTAGTCAGAGAATCCAGTGAATAATGCATTTGGGTTACCAATTTTTAAAAATCCCCCATTCTATTAATGGCTTCTGTTGGTGTATGTGTGTGGTATATGGCTCTTCCCATCTACATCTATGAAGACTCCATATGTATAATTCACACCCACGGATTTGGTGGCTGAAGGGTGCACCTGCACCACACAGTGAAGATGATCCACTGATCCCAGAGCAGTCTCCAAAAGCCTGGCATGTCTCAGAGTCCTAGGGAAGCCCAGTGTAATCATTTCCTATACCCCAGAAAGAGCTGTCACAATAAAACTGAGCTAACACCATCCACACTACAAACCCTGCCTCTCAGGATACAGCATAAGCTCAAATACAGCACAAAGCTGACATAGCTGCAATGTCCAGTTGCCCTACTGCTGGTGACATCTAGGTCATGAACTTCAGCACTTCACACTACTCCAAGTTGTCCAATGAATTGCAGAGATTTTTGGTTTCCCCTTTTCCCTCCCAGCAACTCAACAAAAGCCACTCAACCATGAGGCAGTCAGTAAAAGAAGCTGCAGAGCAAAAATAAAGAGGTAGAGCAAAGAAAGAGATGTATCTGAAAAAAAGAAAAAATGTGAGAAAGCCTCCACCACCTCCATGTCAATTTTAATGAAATGCAAATTGGGACAGTTATCACATAAAACCATAAACAGAGACAAATGACATATAAACAGCACAACTAAAGGTTGATTGAAGTGTTAAAGATCAGGACTGGTAATATGCAATTAGTCACGATTGAATCACTTGAGACTAACTGTTGGTGCATATAGTCTCAGAGGAATGGGCTGTAATTTTGTAGTTTATTGGTATTTATGTCAATAAATAGTTCCTTGAATTTCAATTTTCACTGATTTTACCAGTAGCTACTGTTTCTGAAATACCACAGTTCATCTCAAGCATTGTGTTTGGCCCAAACTCACAAAGTAATGACCCCCTTTCAGGTAATGAAACCAAGAGTTCAATTTAAAATTTATCATCTGGGGTCCTCAAAATTTATCCAGTATCTAATTATGCATAAATAGCCATTTATAGACATTAATAACTGATAATTATATGAGAAAAAATAGTTGTAGGTAAGCTTTTAGCACTTGTAAAATCATGGAACTTCCCTTAGTAAAACAACGTGTACTGTTTTTTTTGTAAAGTTGTTCTAGTTTTCTGTGTTAATGCATTAGCCAAGCAAGTAAGAAAAAAAAAAATAGAAGGAAAAAAAAATGGAAGAACTTGCTGGGATTTTGTTTGTTTAATAAAATAGCTCTAGCATTCTGCATATCTTTACTTCTGAAGCATAATTTCATTCCTGAAAAAACTTGAAAAACATTTATAGTCAAAGACAGGAAAAGCAACATTTAAAACAGAAAAGAGAAATTGGACTTAAGGCAATGGTTTTACATAACAACTCATCATTTGGAGTACTCAATTTTTTTTCATTCCCAGTGTAAAACATTCAGTCTGTAAAAATCAGTGGCTTAGGCATCAAAATTGATATTTTCAAAAACTGCAGAAAAAAAATTAGTTTGTATTATTAGTCTTAAATGATAGTCATAATAAAAATTAAACATAAACAAAGAATAAAAGCTCTAATAGGGAATGAGAAATGTACACATGCAGCAGACATCAAGAGAGGATTTCTGACAATCAAGTAATATTTCCTTCTGAGCATAACAAATATTTTCCTGAAAAATCATTCTTCTTTCTCAAATTTTTCATCATCCTTTCATTTCAAAGCTTTCAGTGCAAGATGCTAAAGAGGATATTCATCTTAAAATATTATTATATATGCTCTTTTTTGCTATGTGAACAGATTTTTCAAAAACAATCTACCACAATATGAAGCTACACTATACACACTCAACACGTATTAACAGTCATTATCATGTACAGAAGAATAGGTATTCTCTGTCAGAAGTGCTAAGAGAAGACAGGACAATTTACACATCTAAAAAATCACAAGGTATTCTGATTGTAGATCATGGACAGAAGGGACCAATTCATGTAACTAGACTAGATAAGCTTACTAGTTGATTTATTTTCTAGCACACTTATAAACACTGAAATATACTTTAGCATACACTAAGAAAGAAAAGTTCCACTTTTGACTGCAGGCACACTAAGATAACTGCAGAATTTGATTTGTAGTCTTAAAAGTCTTAGCAACCCCAACTGATAAAATACGCATTTCTCAAAAAACCATTACCTCAGATTCTGCAGAAGAGAAATGCAGTGTGGCAGCAATCCATATTTCCATTAGCAAGGGAGATCAGAGATTCCACCTCTGGTCTCACGAGACTTCAGTTCGACCCACAGAACTTCCTCACCTGAAGAAGAGACCTTGAGATTCAAAGTTCAATACAGGACATTTAGCAGCTGAAGAGTATTTAGTTTTTCATCTCAAATATTTAATTACAGAATTTCTTTTCATGGAAGTGTCCTATTGGTACTTCTTATTTTAAGAGACTTTTCCTTCCTCTTTTTCATATTCAGTACAAATGTGAAGAAGAACAGCACCAGAAATGCCTGTTTTCCATTCAGATAGAAGGACTGTAACAATTTAAATTGCATTTTTCTGCTTAAATTATGTCTGTGGCTCAAATTCAAACTGTGTTATGCTATACTGAAAGGAATGAAGGAATAGCCATATTCACAGTGTGCTGCCTGGCACATCCACCCTCCAGATGCCATCTCACAGCTGACAAGTCTTCATGCGGAGGCTCTTCATGGTCTACATGGGCTTTCAGGATCACACTTGAGGCTTCACTGACTGCAAGAAAAATAAACTTGATCCCAAGAAGTGCCTCAGAAAGGCAGGGCTTGCTTGCTGGTCTCTCAAAACAGTATTTTGAAAAATTGTGCACACACAGATAGAGACTCATTATTAGCCTCATTCTTCTCATAGTTATTCTCGGAAAACAACCTTCAAGGAGCTTTTTTCCTCTTCACCACTGTCCTCTTTATACAACCGTTTCCAGCATACTATTTCTCCTTATACAAAGATTCATTTTTCAAGTAACTACACAATTCTGAACAGCTCTCAGTGCTGCTTCATGTCTGTAACTACTTCTTCTAAATGATTCCATTTGCTTATGTCCATAATTTAGTGAGATAATTAAACCCATTTCACAGTAAAGTTGTATTTTAAGAGATTGTACTTTGTATAGCCCAAAGGCCAACAATAAAAAGTATGTTTATTTATGTCCCAGTAGTCTGTCACTTTTATGCTATTTTACAGGTGCATAAAACCACTTACAGATCCATATTCAATGCTGCTGGATAGAATGTACTTTTTTGTTGTTGTTGTTGCTTGACATTCCCTGAGTCTTTGAAATAAGCAGTTGCTCACTCAATCTTTGGACTGTTTTTGCTGTCCACTACTGTTCACTGTTTATGTAAATGTCTTTCCAACATATTGTCTATCCTTATTTTTTATCTGCTTCAGACTGCTAAGCTTCTGCTATGTCTATAAAAATACAAAGAGAGAGATAAAGTCAATGTTTTTTGTCAGTACACATGGCATCTCAGAAAATGAATTGTAGCACTGCACATTATTAGATGTGCAGGTAATGATGTATTCCCCCTGCCAAACTCTTCACAGATAATAAAAATTACATGCTTATTGCAGACACACTAATTATGTGCAGTTATAGACAAAAAAAGTATTGAATGCCTCCCTGAGGTGTAGATTAGTCTGTATTGAATGCTGCCTTTGGCAAGGCATTTGGGAATTTTATTTTAATTTTCTTAACAGCAAATTAGAAATATATTTGAAAACCATTACATTTGAAATACAGCCAATGAAGCTGATGAATTAAATTGATAGTGGAGTTTCTCCACCATCTATTCCTGACTGAAAGGAAGGAAATTATTTCTTTGGCTTGCACAATGTGATTTCAGTGTTTCATGAAACAAGAGTATCTAGAGATGACAGACAAGACCAGGACTGTGCCAGCGGTTGCAGAAACATATATAACTGCAGCTCCTTTTCAACAGCTCAATAAAAAGTGACTTTGTATATACTCTGCTCTTTACTAATAATAGCAAAGTAATATCCAGGGGGATAAAAAGCCTTGGTCCTACATCAGGATAGGCCTCTGACAAGCTGAAATTTCCAAATAAGCCCTAAGAATTGTAGGCAGGTTGCCACAGGTTGCCACAGCTTGTGAGTGAGCTCCTGCCTGGCTTTAGCATTGCAGAGGACATTCTATCACAGTCCTCCAGACAGCCTGCTTCGTGCAAAATTCTGGGTTTCCAGGCTTGTGTTTTGTTACATCAGATTTGTTCAGCTAACAAAAGTATGTCTTCTTGATTGGTTTGGCCTACAACTGGTATGTGGCATGGGACTGAAAAAAATAAATCAGTTAATCTGCAGAAAAATCTTTTCCAAGCTGTAAAAAAAGTTCAGAAAACAGATCAAACCACTGAAAACTCTCCTATCTCTTAAAAGAAAGAACTGTGCTGTGCATCTCAAAAATACACAGCTTAATTAGGAGAAAAAATGCAATGGACCTTTAATTTAAGAGAATGTCCTCTCTGAATAGAATTAGTAGTAACTGTAAATAAAAGAACCAGAAAACAAAAGGAGAAGCACCATTAGTCCTAATCATCTTCTATCTGCTGCTGGAAGATTTGTACCTCACATGAGATAAGGGGAAGACTCTCAACCCCACAAATTCATCAAGAAGTGGCCTTTTCTTTTTACCCAGCACTAGCTGGGAGCCCCGGTCCATGGCCAAGGCCATGCACAGCTGCACAGCTGGCAAACACAAAGTCAGACACTGCCTGGGTAGTCTGAAGCATTCCTAAACTCTGGCACCTCTGAACAACCCCTCACTCCCTGTGAAAGAGCATTGTTCTACATGGTTTTTTTCTAGAAAAAGCTCTTTAACAAATTCTTCAAGACCCAGCACATGGAATCCACGTACAGGGCAGTAGAGCTCCAGCTAGGTAAGGATGGACAGCAGGTGGAGCAGAGAAGAAGAGGTGACAGTGCTGAAGTTTCAGCTTTATCTGCAGATGTGTAAATTATTGAAGACCCTGAAAGTAACTCTAGGACGCAGTGGGACAGCATGCAAACTTGGAATCCTGTGCTCAGAAGCAAAATAGACACTGAGCTAAGACACATTCTCCATATGATCTGGCTAGATGCCAGCCTACAGTATTTAAGCTGCACCAGGCTGCAGTCATGGGGATTTTGCGTCTGAATTTGAGTCCCCAGAACTTCCCATTCTGCAGTCAGAGGTGCAGAGAGAGCTCAGAACCATCTGCACTGCCGGCCCCAGTTCATCCTCTGTTAAGTGAACTCTGCTCTAGAAAGTAAAGATCAACTGTAGAAAAGCAGGTGTAGCTACAGCAATGTGAAGCAAGACCTTGTTTTCCATTTTTTCTGTTTTCAGTAGAGCCTCTACCAGCAGCAACATTCTGTTGGAGCTGTCAGCAGAGAACAACATTTCTTCTTGCGCTCACACACTCAGTTTAAAGAAAAATAAACATCTGTTGCTCTCGTCTTTGTCTAGTGCATTTATGAAGGCTCATTATTTTATTCTTTCTGTCACTACAACTTCCCTCTCTCCATAAAAACTATTGCTGAAAATGCCTGTGAGGTAGATCAGTCATTCTGGGCAGAAAGATTTCATTTTCAATTCCCATTTTCATACTCATTAAAAATAACAACAAAACCCTTAAAGATATATTCATTGTTGATTATAATTATTCTATAAACAGATTGTCATTTTGCACATGTCACTTAGATTACAAGAAAAAACAACAGAAAATTATTACATAGTCAATAAAGAAAAATAAACTTTTGTCTACATTATTGCAAACTGCTTTCATCTAACGGAAGAGTGTTAATGGAACTAGCAGCCCTCAATCCAGCCCATTTCCTAGCACAAATTAAACTTGGATACGATTAAGTTCTCCTGGCAGAGAGCACAATCACTGTTTTCTAAAATGCTTTATCACCTAACCTGCTCTGAACTCCCTTGTTGCTTTGAACTTTCTTCTTTACAGGACTCAGGCATAAGGGGAATCTTCCATTACATGGAAGCAGTAATAGCATGATTATACTAAAAGCACTTACAGAAACACAAGGGAAAACATGTTAAAAAATAAAAAAAAAGAACAACTCTATCTATTACTTTGGTATGTTCAAACTCTGCAGCCAAAATAACAATTTGTTAATCGACTGCATCTCTGCAAACCTCCCCAGAGCTAATACATGAAATGTGCTTCAAAAATATCAATTTAGCAACACAAGTTAATATTAAAATATATCTCAAGAAAGCTGGTTTGGATAAATATTTTCCATGTCTTTTTCTGTTGGTGCCTAAGTTAAAATTGTTCAAGCCTATCCAGGCAAAGAAATCTTACACACAAGGAACTTAGAAGAAGTTACACTGAGAAATCATGTATTAAGAAATTATTAGCTAATAATTTGGTCCAGTTTTGGTTTTCGGGCATCTGAGTTGCTCAGTTCCACCTTGAATTTAATGATCTACCTATACTGCACTATTGTTTAGCCAGCTATCCTTCCCTCCCAGCCTTCTCTGTTTACATGTAACATAAGGTAATCACCTGTATCAGAAAGATAGTAATGAGAATAAATTTGATTATCTTTAAAACTGGAAGAGAATATATCAAAAGAGATTTGCAGCATGACCTTGCAAACTAAGGTATCAGACATGAATGGGGATCAAAAAACTGAAAATTAAGGAGCTGCATTTTACAACCCTCTTAAAAGACCTTTAGAGTTAAGTAAGCCCAAGGATATAGCTCTGTTTTCCACAGAATTTTGAGCCAAGATGAGAAAGTCCACAAGTTCCTATAATTTGCCACAGATTTATGGATTAGTAAGAAAGTAGGTGCTAAAAAGAATTAATTCCTGATTTACATATTCCAGTAGTAAAGTGGCAAGGTCTTATGGAACAAAAAGAACAGCTGCAAATTACGTAATTATTTATCTGTATGCAAATTTGCAGAGATCTCCTAAATGTTGAAATACTATTTGCAATGCTAATTAAGTGCTTTTTATTACCTCTGCATAATTCCTACATGTGATCCTGTGCCAGATGTCACTGTCACTTGGAAAGCCTTTATTGTTAGGTTAGCTGAGGCAGCAAGCATTAACACTGCTCATAAAAATCCTATTTTTAATTAAATTTCCTGCAGTGTCTCAATAATTGCCCATTGTCTTCCGGTCCAAATCAAGTTGTTGATTTCTTTTTTCAAATTGCACACCTGAATCATAACTTCCAAGGCATGGATGTTTTCCTTCTCCACCTCAGCAATATTAAATATACTAAAAAGGAAAAGTAAGAATGCCAATATCAGTTCCTTATGGAAGTTTATGCAGTGAATGTCAAGAGAAAGACAAATAAGGGATACTGATTTTGAAAAATTTTAAACTGTCTCTATGCAGAAAGATGTTATATGGAGATTGTAATCAACTAGTGGCATCAGTGAATCACTCCTTCGCATTGTAACTCTTGTATTCAGAGTAAGTTGCAAGCCAAGACCATATTTCCTCCTTAAGCCATTCTTATGAAAGGCCTGATTTGAACAATGTCTTCCACACAAATTTCTTGATCATAGGCCAAATGTCTGAGCAAGGATGCCAAAGAAGAAAACAATGGTGAGAAGAAACAAACAAGAAAATTAACTATTTCTTCCTCTGAAAAAGCCATGAAGTAATGACAGACCTCTCCCAGGCAGTTATGGGATTGCAGTATTTTTAAAGACTTAGCTGGCCAACCTTTTCTGACTGAACCACTCTGTTGCTCACAGAAGCATGATATTCTTTTGTGTGCTCTCCCATCTTGGCTAGGCTTCTCAACACACTCAAAGACCTTGGCACTGAGGGAGTAATAAAGAAAGAATTTTACCTGCAGTTAAGAGTGAAACATTAGATCAGACTTCTCCACAAAGCAAATAAATACTACTATAGGCTAACCATGAAGATGAATCTTCCAAAATGTCTCATTATTTAGAGTTTACTACTACACAAGTTGCTGATGGAAGCACTTTTTGACAAGGTATATAAAATTATACTTGGTACAAGCTAGTCATCATACCCTACCTGGCTCAGCTCAGAATAATTCTAGGACTAAGGTGGATTAAACTCTAACCTTTTTTTCCATCTTCCACTTTATGGTATTTTCCATCAAAATTATTATCTCTGAGATTTAGGAGTATCAGTGTCAGATTATAATATCATTCAATTGTACTTCACCTGGAGGTTGGCTTGAGGCCTGTTTAACCAAAATGGAAAAAAGGTGCTGGAATTTTTTTTTGGTTTTTTTTTTGCTTTTTTTTTTTTAAAGGACCTGCTAGAAAAAATAATCTGCAATAAATTCTTTTAGATCAAAAGTTGTCATAAATTAGGGCTGGCTGACTTGATCTAACAAGTCATCTATTGAGAACATTTAGGAAATCTGCATTACTTTCATCTGACTGAGGACCAGTTTTATGGGCAAGCCTTATCCAACAACTCTCCATTGCCAATTAGCTAGAAGCTTGGTCTCTAAAAAAGAGAATGAAACCCTAGAATTTACACCATATGTGTGTCAGTTGTCTACAGGATCGGTCCTTTAGAAAAACAATCTAAATCTAATCCCAATTCCTTGATTTTGGGAACTTTATCCTTATTCCCCGGGTTAAATGTGAGGATTAAAATACTCAAAACATTCATGTGAATACCACTGCCACCTGTGCTTTTATTTCTTCCTGTTTCTTTGTCAGTCAAGCTTTCTTTCAAAATATCCTGAAAAGCTGGATTCTGTACTGGCTAGAGTACGTACAGAACATATAGTATCATTAAGGCTGGAAAACAGCTCCAAGATCATTGAGTCCAACCTTTGACCAAATATGAATAATAGTTCAATATCAGCCTGTAATGGTTTTGAAAGTAAAACCAGTAAGACACTCCAAGTCAGAAATAGAATTTAATAGGAAAACAAAAGAGAAAAATAAAACACATGCAACAGTACAAAAGAAAAAACACTGACAGAATCAGAATACAACCTGACACCCTGCTTGTTATTGTGGTGGTAACAGTCCTGTCAAATGTTGGCTGCAGTTCTCCTGGAGTGACAGATGTGGTTCAGTTGCAGCAGTGCTCCTGTGGAAGGGTGCAGCTCTCCTCTGATGTTCCAGTGATGATGTGGAAAGGTCCAGTTTTCCTCTGGGATCCAGTGGAAACGGGCTGCTTAGGTGTTCCAAATCTCAGTTTTTATTTAGGTAGGAAATGTTTGACTTCTCCCTCTGGGTAGAGCATCTCAGAAGGATGTAATTTTATCACAGTCATGCAATGGAATTCAATGGCCCATTAACAGAAGATATGTTCCTGGAGGAAGGATGGGTTGTGGGAAAGATAAACAATATTGCCCCATCTGATTCTTAACAGATGGCCCATTAGCAGAGGATATCTCCCACAGAGAGAAGAATCACTGCCTCACCTGGTTTCAGCAGATGGTGATATAATACATAACTTTGGGCATATATTTTCATTGTAACCTATGACACAGGCCATTCACCAATTCACTGCTTGGTATTTGCAATTAACCAAGACATAATCACTGCTTCAATTCCTCTAGGCTCGCCAGAAGACAGGTAAAAATTATTACTCTAGAATGTTTCAAATTCTGAAGAACAAAGTAGAAGCAGCTAGAAATGGTCACTAAAATACCACTTCTACATCTGTTACTACTAAGCATTATTAGGTTAAAAAGTGGCATGAAACTCTAAAACAATGAATAAACTGTATGAGCTTAACATTAATATGTGTTCTAAAAAATGTTTGTGCAATAGTGGAATAGTTATATTTCAGAAAGATCTAAAACAATGAAATGTGTAAATACCAAATGCAAACAGTAGAAGGGTACAATCTTGTGGTTTTGAAATTTGAGACATAAACTTCTTTCAAATTTTTCTTCAGTCTATTATTTCTCATCTTATTTAACTGCCTGGTTACTAAGTCTAAATAGCAGTGATTTGATTTCCTTCAGTTAGATGAAAATCATCCAAAGAAAAATGAAAGGTAGACAATTGAGACAGGTTTTTTGAACTGTTCACAGTCTCTTCCTTTTTCTGTTTTTTTTTTTTTTTTTTTTGGTCTTTTTTTTTCCTTGATGTTCTTATTAATTTTATCATTTCTAGATTGCCTTATTACGGATTTAGCATTTCGGTCTTTTCCAACTGCAAATTCAGTCTCTCAATGGATTTTCATTACAGATATGCTGCTACTGGTTTATATTAAAATGGTCAGTATCTCAGCAGTTCCACCAAAATTCTCCTCCTTTAGTCTGTTTCAGTAACTATGCCCATTACAGCCGCTTTCAAACAAGTGCACATAGAGCATGTACAAATGAAATATCAAACTAAACAATTAGCAATAATAAACTATTACAATGCCAGTATGCACCTAAGTTAAAAAGCAGGGTTTAAATCACAGCTGCTAGTCTTCTGCATCCCAGAAAATCAAATTACATAGGGGAAAGTAACCCAAGTCAAGAATCTGGATTTAACTATCTAATTTTAGGAAACTAAGTCTTAATCCACTGGTCCAAATATTAATCATTGCCTGATCTTGACTCACTTAGTTCAGTCCCATAAATTCTACTCCCTCTCTGCCATATAATACATTATAATGCAGACAACATTAATACAACACTTGTCACTGTCATCCCTGTATTCATTATCTAAGGAAGGGCTTCAAGTCACTTATCTTTTCATATTCCCAGAAATGTCATAGAGACTTCTGTACATTAACAGATTTTTCCATCCATTTCCTTCTGAAACATGAGGACAAAAACCCAATCAAAGTAAGTTAACAACATTTCTTATACAGTACCTTTGCATTGGTTACATAGAAATTCTGTTTTCAATAAAAGCAGCTACTGCTAAATGTTTGCAGTGAGTCTAAATAACTTGGGCATTCATTCCTTGAGCTATGTGAATAATCATTTTGGAGAGTTTTCTGGTTGATTTCATAAAATAAACCATTTTGAAACATTTGTAAAAATTAAAATGAGGATACTGAATTATATTATCCATCGCGCTATAAAAAAAATAAATGTATTATTTCAAATTAAGCTGAATTCTGAATCCAAAGTAGATAGGTCTCATTTTAACAAAACTGAACTGAAATATATAGGTTTTCTCAATTCTTTTATTCAGAAAAAAATAAAAATTCTAGGGTCAATCTGCACAGTTTTAATAAAGTGTGTTTCCTGAAAAATTTCACTTGGACTCCCATAACTTCTATTACAAACTAGAGAATTTCATTTCTTTTACCACCTCTAAAAATACCATCTGAAGTTGCTATAGGTGTGAAAAAGATAATAAATATCACCAAAGCAATCTTGAGTAGTAGGGAAATTCAGAGTACCAAGATCTAAAGAACAAATTAATCTTGGCTACTGCTCAGCTACTTCCCAGCACGCTGGCTCCAAGAATTATTTGCTCCTTTGAGATCACAGTGTTCTATTTATTTCTTTTCAGCAAGAAAAGTTTCCATTTAGTGATATTTCTAAAAGTATATCCAAGAAAACTTATGAATTATTAATAGCTGAGCTTCATACAATCAAATTATAAAGCCAAGGGTCACTCAAACTTCTAGGATTAGGAAAAGTCAGCTGATAATATTTGAGACTAGTTTTTTTAGACTTCTACCAAAAAAAGAAAAATTTATTTTTCAATACTCCAAAAAATACTTGTATGTCCAGTATACTGGTCATGCATAAGAATTTAGAAGCAGCACTGCAGAGGAAGGGAACTAGAATGGTAATTGTGAAGATTCAGAAACCTGATAGCCATGCGAACCAGAAGACAAGAACAGATCGAACTTGGTTTTTTCGATGAACTTTCAAAATAAAAAAAATTATACAGGTGACACAAATATGGATGAGCTTTAAGTGCAGCAGAAAGGACAAACCTGAATTATAACACTCCAGAGAGAAAGGTACTGTTGTAACCTAGCCATTTATTTATTCCCCAAAGGCAATCCTAAATGGAAGTACCAAAGATAATTTGGATTATCACATAATATTTTAAGGGGGACTTCTGTAGTCAAATACTTGTAAATTCCAGTAATCTTGCCCCAAAGACTTTCACAATCAAAACACCTGAACACTCATAAATAAGCTAGTCATGGCTTCATATTTGTGAGGAAATATGACACATAGTATGAAGCCTAAAGATACAATTTTAATTTTCCAGCAAAGCCTGCAAAACTGTGAATTGAAAAAGGGAAATTTAAGAGGAATTTGGATGTGAACAAATCTTTTTGAAATTTATCAAACAGAGGTACTACTTGGCCATTTCTACGTACAACAAAAAGTTGGTAAGGTTAGGAACACAGATGTATTCATATGGAAGTCACATAAGGCCAGGGAGAGCCCTGGGATTTTTTTCAACTTTAAGACATGAGAAAGAAGCCACTGTATATGTCTAAAAGTGAAAGGTACTCCCCAGCTGTTTTTTAAAAGCTCCCAGAAATAAACCTCAGATTCAGCCAGTGTTAATCGGGTCAGAATTTCCATGCCAAGCACTGATACCAAAGGGACTGAAGAAAAGAGATGTAGTTCTAATGTACTAATAATGACTTGTCTCCTTAGATTTTTATAAAATGTCATGCATTCAGTTCTTCAGCCTTTCTGCCCCAATACTCACAGGAGTCCTCTGCTGTGGGCAGGACAATTGGTATACCAGAAGCACAGGTAACACTAGCACAAATGAACTCTGGGAGAATATATAATTTGCCAGCCATCTAGCCTTTCCTCATGTATATTTTTAACTGCACAGTACCTGAAGTTGTGGAACTGACAGCCTTGTGCTGCAAGGCTTTGGGAAAAAACATACATACAAAGTTTTGGAAAAAATTACGTATACTTCCAATTTTACTGTAAGGAACTTATTTGCATTGTTTCATAAATGTAGTGCATGCCCAGCCTTTCTCTAAGTCTCACAGGCAGTACAGATTCATCCTTCATGTCTCCTTTTTCTCTTTGCATATTCTGATGGAGAGAGACCTGAAGTCTGTCAGCAGTTTTCTGAATGTGTCACAGTAATGTTAAGCTGCTTTTGTACAAATAAAAGAATTAAGATGAAAGACATACACAGAAATAATTTATCGTCAAGCTGGAAATACTGTTTAAATAATTCCTTAAATATTCTTGCACTTCATTCATCCTGTAAAGCAATTTTCTTCAGTTTGTTACAGAGTACAGAGATACTGGAATAGGCTTTCCATTTATGCTTTTAATGGTTTCCAAGGAGATCTAACCTGCCATTCTTACAGTTGAAGGTCTTATAATTTTGGTCTGAAAGTCTTTTCATTAATTAATTAGTTATTATGTTGAAGTCTAATCCATTATGGGATCTGGACAGAGATGCTTCTGTTGTCCCTTTCAGCTTTCTCTTAGCTTGTTTTGTTCTTGAGAGGAGAAACCACTTTTGAACCATCTTACTGTGTCAGTAAGAAACTCAGGCAGTCAGAATAGGATATAGACTTTTTCAAATGCAGCTACCCGTATGTTTATTGACTGCTGACACATCTTTACAATAATTTTAATAGAAAACAAAAACCTTAGAATACAAACAGGTCAATTACGTCCCTCTCTTTCTCTCCAGTAGAGGGGACCTTAATCTTGTTACGTGTGTGTCCGAAGGGGAGTCAGAGAGAACTTGCTGGTAAATCTGAGCCTTTTCCAACACACTTGACACAGCTCACCTAACTACAAACAGTCCTCAGCATTTCATGTAGGGACTAAGAATCGTCTTCTGCTTTTCTTTCTCAAACAGAATAGCATACCACTAATTAGAATCAAAGTCAATAAGTCCCCAGAGGTTATGATGGCAAGGTAACATTCTTCTGGTCATCAAGATTTACCTTAATAAGATTAAAACTCTCTCTTGCTTCACCTGTACTGCTTCCAACCCTGCACATAGATTCTGATGCAGAGGAAAATTAAGTAACAGAAGGTCACTCTGCCCATTTCCATTCCATTTGGATGAGCCCTTGGAGGTTCAGACATGGTAGGAAGTGTGCGAGTTCTTGAGAATCCTGAAAATGTTAAACCTCTCCCTAGACACTGCAACTGAACTCTTTCAAATTTCCAAAAGCCGCTCTGTGTCTTAATATAATTAGAGCAGTCTTGGTATCCTTGCTTCCTACAGCTGTTCCTTACAACTGAAAGTAACCTGTCAGAAAATTCAGCTCCCTGGTAGAAAGAGAAGACTGACAGATGGTGAATAAATTCAAGGCTAGTTTATTTTTATAACTGGAAAATAACTTTCAGACATCCTGGTGGTCTACAGATTGTTTCCAGGTCTTTTCTATTTTTATGAAAGATAAAATATGACTTGGATTCAATGATTAGGCAATTTAATTTCAGCCAAATTGCACAGAAAAGTAAATGCCAGGTCGTATTCTAAACTTTAACCTTCTGAGCCACTGAGACATTTACCTTATGTAAAAATTATTGCATTAATAATAATATTTTCTGATTTATAACTGATTTACCAGGAAATTAATATTTGGTTTTATATACACATTAAGCAGATGGTACCTATTGTTGAAATTATCCCATAAAATATGTATACTTAGACTTGGTTACAATGCAATGCATCAGACCCTTCCAAAGGACTGGTGTAGGGAATTATTTTTTTAAACAAGACATTTTAAATCTATAGCATGCAATCTTGGAGTTAACTGAGGTGACCCCATAGATACATTAATTTTAAAATTATTGCTATAACCATTTTCCCTCAGAAGGAGGAAAGAAAAGAGCAGTATTAATGTAAATAACTTGCACAGTTAGAATTCTGATCTCTCATTAGTTTCATTACAATCAGTGATAAACTGAACAGCTGTTATAAATTTAAAGAATTGAGTAGAAACTCCTGACCCCATTGAATCTACCTTTAAACTTGCCTTTAGTTTCGGCAAAGCTTCAATATCCTTCAAATAGTGCTCTTGAGGCAATCATGTATATGGAAGAAACTTGCAGAGAACTGCTGCCATTCTTCTACAATTTAAACATTCCATTCCACAAGAATTCCCTCTGAAATTCACTGCAAACTGCCCTTGACTAATATGAATAATAACTGCACATGTACTTCTGCCTGGTTTTAAGACAGACCTTTTCATGCTCTATCATTAATAAAGACTCAATATCATTCAGTCACTGAAACTGTGTGCAGCTAGAAAAGAAAAACTTTAGGAGTTTCAAATCAATTCAAATCAATTCAAATCAATTTTTTAAAACTGTACATATTATTTAAGTGTATTGCAGGAGTATATTATGCAGCATTATACATGCAGTCCTATTGTGGACTTTGTACCATCTCCAAATTAACACATATTGAAACTGGCCTAGGTTCTTCTGTGGTAACTGACAACCTTGTCACTTTGCAGGTGAACAAAGACTAGAGAGAAATATTCACTTATTAGAAATATCTACAAACTATCTTTTTATTTCCCCTTACATCAAGTCAAACTAAAGGTGGAAATATTTTTAAGAGCTTCACAGTTCATTTAAAAAAAAATCTCACCACTGAAAGAAATGGTTAAAGAGATTACAGTAATTTCACACCTATAAGGCACACCGGAGTATAATACGCACTTCCAGGTTGCCGGCAATTTTGCGTACTTTGTCCACTATAAGGCACACTGGCCTATAAGGCGCACTTTTTTTTTTTTTGGCAGCGAGGATCCACGTGCAACAAAGTAGTGAATTAGTAACGGAATCACGGGGTTTGCTGTCAGGTGCTCAATTTGCAAACAGTTTTCACAGATCGGCGAAGCCCTTAAACGCAGCCCCAGGTACTCTCGCCGTGCCATGGGCCCTGGCATTCCTTCCCGCCCCCAGCGCCAGCTGCCGCGGCTCTTGCAGCGCACAGCTCAGCCAGCAGTGCTGCCGGCACGTGGCCCAGCCACCAGCTCTCATGGCTCGCACTTCTGGGTTGGCAATTTCCCGAACTCTGTCCATATATAAGGCGCACCATAGTATAAGGCGCACTTCTGGGTTTTGATCAAAATTTTAGTCAAAAAGGTGCACCTTATAGGCGTGAAATTACTGTATTGCTCAACTCAACATGAGAGAATACAATCTGCACGAAATCTGATCCTCCTTACACACACTAACTGCAACTTGATCAGAAATTTTCCAAGCTACATGAGTATAGCTAAGGCTCTAAAACCTTTTAAAATGGGGTCAGTGACCTGACATTCAACAGTGCTGATTCTGCCATCCATTCTTTACAGCATGGTTGCAGAAATATTAAAGCAACTAGATAAACATATTTGTCCTATTGACAGAAAAGAAAAATAAGATGTCTACAAATCACTGGCTGCTCAGCAGAGTGGAAAATCAAAAAAAAAGCAGGTATCTAAATATAAATGGAAGAACATTATTTTTGGCATAGATCTGTGCCTTTTAACTTCTGGCAATCTCATTCCATTCTCCTCTGCTATGAGGAAAGGAATCCACATTCAGAAGGTATTACAGATGTTATTTGGACTGTGCCTATACTAAACGAAAAAGGAATTTAATGAGATAGGTAGGTGCTCCTAAATTAGATATCTCAATTAAATTACTAAAGTTAAGTTGGACATATTCCAGCTAAGTTTAGAAAGTCTTGAACACATTCTCAGAACTAGAAAAATAAATTCACTTAAAGATGCTTAAGCAAATGTAGAAAGATTCCCAGCAGACTTCCAAAAGCCAACCTCAACCATAATTAGTTGCAACAAAAATTGTAATTTTCACTTTGTTTCAAAAAATTATGCATAAAGCACAAAATCCCAATTAAGCCAGTCTATAAATTTGTGGCAATTTATTACAACCTCTTGATATAAAGTAGTGACTAAACCACTGAGAACTGACCTGGAAGCCTTGAGTCCTGTGCTCCAAAGTGTCTTCAGGCAGCCTGCTGAGGAAGTTGGGCAGGAGAAATGGCAGAAGCCCTGGCAGGTTTCTGATTAAAAAGATCAGCTGGAATAGCATCAAAAAACGGACCACCAATACACAAACAACTGCTGGGAATATCTTTGGTGTATTCTAAGTTTATGTTTACATGACCCAATATTGCTTCTGGCTTACAGAAAATTGAATGCTATGTCAGTTAGACAGGATGCATCACAAAGAGCAAACCATCAGAGAAGTTTTTAAATCAACCTGGCCTCTTCCCAGGATATTTCTAGACACATTCTGTTGCAAAAAGTATTTTATCTGGGGATGCATACAGGCTGACTTCACTGGATGCAGTGGTATCTCCAAGCTTACTGAGAAACATGGTAGACTGGTGGGCACATATATCAATCTGGCTATAGGCAGGTTCCTTTGTTCTGTAACTTACCTGAGAAAGTTAAAAAAGGATAAATATTTAGACATAAACATCCTGGGAAAGCAAGAATTGCAAACTATACAGTAGTTGATAGTAGAAGAATATTCTAGAGCCTCTAAAATCAAGATTCTAGGCACTTCACAGGACAAAAGATGTATATTCTGTCGTTATGAAAGCTTGGCTGTACAACACACTGCTTTCCTGCTTGTTCCTGACAAAAAACCCAGATATCTCCTAAAATGAGAAATATCTTTGAAGACACAGAATGTTTGTCGCTGTGGAAGAGGCCTGGATCTTCTTCAATATATCAGGGAAAGCTTTGTCACTGGTTTCAGCAGCTCAGGAATTTTCCGTCTGATCTCTTTTTTCTTCACTTCATACACAGTAATAAATTGCACAAACCACTGAGCGAATAAAACCCACTAAAATCAGTGCTGAAACTGTCAGTGATTACACTGTGGTCTGGTTTTGAGTTTTTAAACAACAATATGAAGCAAAGATCCCATCTCTCCTAACCTCAAGTGAGCTAAGGATAGACTGGAACAAGAAATACACCATAAAGTTGTATTCCCTATCAACTCGTGGAGGTTAGGCCCTTGAGCAAGGATAATTTAGCACTAAAATTACATTGTCTTTTCTTGGAAATACCTGTGATCTTCACCATCTGTTTCATGCAATAAAATAAAGTTATTGATTTGATACTGCACCTTCTATGTCAGAATAAAGGCCAGCTCCTATTTGCATCAAGTAGGGGAGAGAAAAAAAAGTAATTATAAATTATAATTAAAACAAGCATATGATTCGTGATTTCCCATACTTTAAAGAAGCAAAAGTAGCTGCACTTGTTTACAGCTCCAATCAAATTCAGATCACGTTAATTGGAATTTTCGGTTTCAGATGAGTAAGACTCTAGCGTGCAGGTAGAAAGAGCTCTAATGAGTTTCCTCACCACAGAAAAATTATCTGGCAAACAGTACAAAGATCACTCAAATGAAAACAAATACTCAATAAAGCAGATAATTGACTGCAATCTTAGTTAATAAGATGGCCCCAAACTGCCCTGCAAAAATGCCAAAGCAACTAAATATAAATGTTTATCTTTGTTAGCAAAGGAAGAACTTCTATATTTTTCTGGAGAACTTCTATACAGTTTTACAGGAGTCTAAAGTACCTTAAAATTAATTAAGTATTTTATGTCGTTGTTTCTGGTTAGAAGTTTTATTTCAGCATTGAATCTAATGGTCTATGATGCAGAGTCCTTCCCAGCTTTTGAACCTGTTAGTATTTGTTTACAGGGCCAAAAGAGGATACTAAAATGGAAGACTGATTACTAACATTTTTAAAAGGTCTATTAATTGTACCTGAGGATAGTGTCAACTCAGCACATATACACACGGATATACACATATACCTATATAAAGTACCACAATCTAATGACAGTACAGCAAATGTAACCCATTTTTTTCATTATAATCTATCTCCTTCAAATACTGAAACTGATGATCAGGGAAACAAGCATTTCAACAACAAGATTCCCAGAATATCCATGTTGCCTGAGAATTCCTTCATTTTTTTAAAAATAAATAAATAGAATAATCAAAGGTCTGTTCTACAATGCTGTCTTAATGTCACTCACCATGAAAAAGTCTAGAATAGCATGCAGAGAACAGAAATCCTCAGTTCAGCAAGGTATTCATAAGTGGTGAGGATCCAGCTAATCCAGTATCGCTGCCTGCACACAATTATACCATTAAACAGCTTAAGTGTTTTTCTTAACCACAACAGAAACAGCTGACTATTCCTGTTGCCTTGGAGAGCATGGCAGAGGAATATCCAATGTGCTTTTCAAAGCAGGTTGTGGGAATCAGTTACAAGGGACAGAATATCTACATCTCACTCACTATGTCCATCCTGTGCCACACCTTTCTGTTCATCCACCAATCTATATAATGAGTCAATAACAACTATTTTTTGGAGTAATACCTGTATTCAAACTATGTCAGCTCCATCCAAAAAAATAGATAGTTTATAACCAATAGTTTTCTAAACTACATAAAGTAAGATTTCATTGTAAAGAATGAGGCAACAAATGCCCATTATATCCTTAGTAACATTTGACTGCATAAGGATTTCACTTCTTTGAATTGCTGATTCTGCATCCTCCCTGTTATTTCAGGGAGAGTGCTATCATACAAAGCTATTTTTAAATGCCTTTAAAATTAAAATTAAAATCCTCTCAATGTAAGATTTTTGTGAATGGGTTGCTAATAATGTAGCTGTTCCTCCTGGAAGTCTCAAAGTAGGAATTGAAATATTCTCCTCCCCGACTCTCCAACACAGCCAATTACCCCACTTTCCCACAACTTCTTCCCAATGAATTTTCTTTCTTATGCATGCTCAGAGGGTTTAGTGTTGCCATCTCTGTTAACATAACTTCTCTCCATACCAATGAAAGCTCCTATAAACAGACTAAAACAGATGGCGACAGATGACCTGCAAGTGAACTCAGCAAATTCAGAGAACTGAGAAAGTAAATTTTTATCTTTATCTTTGTGCTTCCTTCTTCCCTCCCCCATCAACAAACCTTCAGTCTTCCTTTCTTCAAAGTTACAAATCCCTGTTACCTTTTCATACATTGACCTGTCTAATTTTCTCATGGATCTGCCACCTTAAAGAGAGAAGGTTGACAGTGAAGCTGCTATAGGGCAGACAGACATTCCCACTTCAGCAGGCTTTCCACTCTCAAGAAAAGTGTTCTGGTTCTTTCATTTCATCTCCCCTCACCTGATTCTGACAGGACAACATAAACCCTCTGCTACATTTGCTTAGCCTCTTACCTTTAAATTTTAAAACCGAGCTTCTAACACTTTGAGTAGTAAACAATCCTTAAAATTGAAAAAGCAAAGGCATGCCAGACCCTAGAAAAAATGAAAAGTAGGAGGGAAACAAAAACAAATCAGCAAGCCTCCTCAACCTCCTCTGCAGCCTCCCCTCTGCTACAGGAAAGGATTGTACTATTTCAAATCACAATTCAAGCCAATTTCTTTCACAAATCAAAAATCCACAGATTCATAGTGATGATGGTAGTGACGAATAACACATAGTCTGTTATATATGCTATATATCTGGTATAATTGGTACTGTTATACATCTAGATAAAGAATGGCCTCTTTCTGAAATAACATTTTCACATATGTGAGCAGAAGGTAACCCATCAGTGTAATGGCAATGAAAAATACAGGAATGTAACTTCCTCGTTGATGGCAATTTGAACTGAAGCAACTCACGAGCATGACCCTCATGCAGCTCCTGCTTTTGCTGAAGGTATGAAAAGGAGGATCAGGATATGACGCAACACACAGACAGACTCCCAAATGGACACTCATAAAAATTGCAATTTCTCCATGAATATATTGTATACTTAAAGAGAATCTTCTTGTATTGGATCAAGGTGCATATTCCAGTTCCTTTCTTCTTTCTCTCACAAAGATGCTAAGCCAATGATTACCTCCAAGCATTAAAAGGTTTCACTTTCATACTATGGCAGATTTTTACTGCTAGGAATCTCAGCAACTTTGAGACAGACTTCTGTGTTGGATGGTATCTGCATTTACTTGTTATCATTGATTTATTCTGTCATCTTGAAGAAAATAGATAAATGCTCTGCCCCAATTCCCCCTTTCTCAAAATGGAGATACTAATCGTTAATTCCAGGTAAGGTCTTTCACCAGCCATTGCAATAAAAGTACTGTGTAATCAGATGATATTACTACCAGTCTTAGTAATTCTTTTATATTATTTGTACTTTTATAATTTTAGATGGATTTTAGCAACTGCACAGAAAAAAAAAAGGGGGGTCTTATCCTAGTTCAGCCTAAAAGTAACTGGTTTATGCCTCATCTACCTACCTATCTTTGGAGTTTGAATTCAACGTAAAATTACACTCTATTAACAAAGTGTACAAGATAATATATTAAAAAACGTTCATTTTGGAGATAAGGCTACTAAGTTTCTAGCAAACTTTCTTGTGATGAGAAGCAAAGAATCTGCAAAAAGTAAACAAATACTAACTGTGATCTTCCCAAATCAGAACTCTAAGCCGATGCACAGAGGTGGCAAACTCTGAAGCAAAGGATCCTTGTGGTTTGTCTGGCTGGAACAAGAAGCCAACAGACTACAAAAGGCAATCTGCCCAAATTTCCTCAGGTATTTCTGCTAATATGTAGTTTTCATCTGCGTCATTTGTAGTATTTCAACCAGGGCACAGATGGGATCTACTGGCATCTACAAAAGTACATGTATTAACAAGAGAATTAAAATAACAAGAAATCTAGTAGCCATTTGGCATGCTGTTGGTCTATCCTGCCATATAGTAAGGAAAGAAAACTAAAAGACATTCCTTTGTAATGGAATTAAAGGAATATGATACAGAGATACATTTAAAAAAAAGCAAAAGCACAAGATATTCCAAAGGAAATAACATGACCTTATATCCACAGCTGCGATAACGTTAGTATAGTGACCCATGATTACATACCAAGCAAACTGGAATTTTTATATTATATAAAAACGGTGCTGAACCAGATAAAAAATGAAGAGAAAGGGGGGATAAAGCAAATACAAACACAATATCTATCAACACATCTGCTATTTGTTTCTGTCAGACCTGTCAGTCAGTGATTTTAGATGAGAGATTGGAAGCAATAGCATATATGCCTGCTAGTGGAAGCTGCAAAATTTTTATTACAGAAAGCAGTACCTTGTAGGCAGTAGAGAATCAAGGGAAATGTTGCTGAGAGATAAAAATGGAAATAAATAGGATGATTTTCTGTTACTCTGCATGCAATCTTCCATTGCAAGAATGTTGTATGCCTAAAAGGAGACATATTAAAAGGGGCAAGGACTGGCCCAAAGTTGGTCCAAATCTCACATGTCTTTTGGAAACCATAATTTACACACATATCTCTCACTTCAATTCATTATTGAAGGCATGTACAGCATGGGGTTCAGTGGAATGGAAATTAAACTTCTAATAGCATTGTGCTCCCTATATAGCATCTACTCTGTACCCAGTGTAATTTACAGCAGTTTCAAGAAACTACCTAATTTTCATTTTCTGTAACTCTCTATCAAGCAGAACATTTCCATGCTGTAACATATTTGAGCAAGGACCACTAATATCAGAGCCTGGAAACAAGTGGCATCTTTTTCAGTGCTATATTACATAGCCAAATGTCTCAGGATCCTTGGAGAACTCACCAGTAAACCAATTAAAGGAGTACTAGTTAAGCTTCTGAATTCAGCAAGTGAGAGGAACAGTATGGTAACCATCTTCTCACATCACCATGGTAAAAATATAACAGCAATACCTCACCCATATTTCTTTATAAAAAGATGTATTCCCACAAATCAGAGTAGAAGTCTCAAGGTACTGTAACTATAGGTATTTAGGTACCAACTTTCTTTGTCTAAATAACCGAAAAATCTGTCCATAGCAGAAAGTGGGCCAGATAGAACTCAAAACACTTCTATGATATAAAAATTAAATTTAAAAATATTGGAAAAATAGCTTTATGCTTCCTTCCCCTTGCCCTCCACTACTCTCGGGATTAAAAAAATAATTCTTTCCTAATGTTGTCTTGTATACATAGAGAGAACTCCTGGGTTCCTTAAAATCCTTGCCAGAATTGTTCAATTCTGCAGACTTGACTTTTACAGTAGGAGTATGTCTGCTTCAGTACCACTGAGAGATTGTGAGAAAGTCTGCATGGCCCATGGCATGAGGGCAGAGGCAGTGGGGAGAGGTCACTGGAGGCAGTGGCCAAGCAAGGAGAACCAGCTAAGGGAGATCCTGCAGAAAGAAAGACAAATTCTTTTTCTCTGGAACTCACATCACTGAAGAAAAATATTCATGGAAGCATCCACAGGAGCCATATTAGACAGCTCCATCATGTACACAAAGAGGATCCTACATTACATAAAAAGATATAGTCTAGGGTGCCTCGAAAGACCTGAAGTTTAGAGAGCCTGAAGGGCTTTTCAAAGAGTTTATATCCAAAAGACAGGATCTCATGTCCATGGATCATCTGGCAATTCATTGAGAAAGTCTGACTTCACATGCAGACTCACTGATGTGAGTTCATAATAACATCTTTTATACCACAAATCCATCAGCTACACACACATAGAGTTTAGGGAATCAGACTGGAAGGATGTTTGCACTCCTGTACTACACAATCATAGGGCTGACCTGAATTCCTGTGTAAAGAAAAGCCCCGTATTTAGGAGGAAAAGACACTCCTTCAGTCTAAGCTACTACAGTAATTTCACAATTATAAGCCACCTGATTATAAGCCACACCTCCCAGTAGCCAGGTAGACCACAGGATTTGTCCATATACAAGCGGGAGGATCCATGTGTAACAAAGTAACAAATTAGTAACAGACACAAATTGGTGTCAGGTGCTCAAGTTGCAACAGTTTTCATAGACCAGCAAAGTCTTTAAAGGCAGCCCCAGGTGCCCTCCCTGGCCAGCTCTCACTTCCAGGTTGGCATTTCACTGGGATTTGTCCATAGATAAGCCGCACCCGAATATAAGCCGCACTACTGGAGTAGGCTGGATTCTTCAAGAAAAAGGTGCGGCTTATAATTGTGAAATTACTGTATATTCCCTCAAGAGATAACATTGTTAGCCCAATATGTATGAACCACTATTGCTGCAAAACATGTTCCACTGCAAAACATACACAATTAAACCAAGAAAAAAATCTTTCTAGCTTCACTGTTATATACTTCATTGTTGCTTAATTCCTGGGTCAAATTTATTTATTTTTAATAAGTGCACATAAGATTGAAGTCATTTTGATGCATTTACAATTACTTGTATTCTCAACAAGGGCTAGAGGGAACTTTCAGAGGTAATTAACATTATAAAAATCAAGTGACAATGCTTAAGGGTGTAATAAAAAACATTGTAAAAGAACTGTCACAACTTACAGCAAAAACAAAGCTTCTTTATGGAAAATGGTTTATTTGAAATCATGCAAGAGACTTGTTTTTTATCCGCAGTCCACACTTGGAAATTAATGTACTGGAGAAAAAAATGCAACTCCAATACCCTTAAAAATACCTTTCCAACAAGCCTGTGTCCACCACCTGTTAAAAACTATTTTTATTATTTTACAGTTATTTCTACACAACTGCTTTAGGAATTAAAAATGCATTTTTAATCACAAGGTGGTCTCTAGGCCACTTGCTTGTTTGCAGAAAACTGAAGTCTGGAGCCTCTAAAGATGTCTAGCTGCCAACTGCATAAAGTAAAATCAAATGAATTCACACTATAAGCATTTAAAGTATGTCTAACTAAAAACAAAGAAACTACTTTCCTGAAGGAGTAATTTTGACCTCCTTTTGGTACTGTGCTTCTTTGTTCAGTCAAGCTTTTTATCAGTTCAAGTTCAGAGAAACTGTAGAAAAATGACCAATGATCATATTATTAATAAATGTATAACCCATGCCCCAGGTTATAGTTCTTCCTAGACCCTTGCAATTAATTTATTTGCCTGATGGTCCCATCATCCAGGCAAACTAGGTCAGAATCAGAAATGCTGGAGAACATATGATATTCACACAATACTTTGCATTAAAATGTCTGAAGTGAAATGCAAAATGTTACTTTCAAATGCAAATAATTAAGTCTTATTTCATTATTGGAAAAGCTTATTGGAGAAGATGCTGGTTTTTTATTGCCACCACTGATAAGCAAGTCCTTCTTTGGAAGCTGAAGACCAAAGAAGGATAGACAGATTCCTGTAAATTCAGTGGGAAAACAATAAAGGAAAGAGAAGAACAGTGCTTCAATCTTGTTTATAAAAGACAAGGACCAATAAGAGACCAATGGAGACTCATGTGTTTCCCCATGGCCCAAGATATGGGCCTTCAGAGAGGGAGCATCTTCTGCTTCCCAGTTTGCTACCACAGACTTTAAAGAGTCAATCTGCTCCACTGCTATTAACTAGAAAGCAAAACTAGAGATTTTCAGAGACATGGGACAAGGGAAGAACATCACTCAGAATGGTCCACAAAAAATCCATTCTCTGTCAATAAACAATGGGGTAATGACTGAGAAAATCCAGATTTCCCCTTCTAATTGTGTAAGAAATTTCCAGAGAAACCATTAAGAACTATGAGACACAGGCTTTCTTCAGTGAAGTGAGGATAATACTCACCTACACTTTGTTCTCTGTATAGGAAAATGTATAACAGCATGTTTGCTAAGCAGATGGCAGCCAGGCCAGATCCTAGCTTGGGAAGTCACTGTACTCCAATAATACAAAAATCAAGTGCAAAAGATGTGTGAAGTCCCAAATTAACAGAGGATAACTGAAATAACACAGGAGCTCTGAGACCAGTTTCCTTTATTAATTTGATTTTCTGCAAAACAGTGTGAGTTGTCTGATACAATGCAATCATTTTTGAAGTAGAATTGAGATACCACACAATATATAGCAATTGCCATATATACAGCTATATATATATAGCAATATTCATGTTCTGTGAGTTCCTGCTATCCACATGAAGACAGTAACTCAGTTATTTCTGCAAATTCAGTACTCAGACCAAATGCATATGCAAAAGGTCTGTTGGATTGTTGCTCTGCCTGAATTAATTTCCCGACACACTGATTAGCTAGCTGAGTGCATAATCAATCTCATGGTGATGAGTTTACTGTAAAATTGATGAAGAACAGACTTCAATATTTTATTGCTTTTGTCATGGATACTGAGGGGGGAAAAAAGGGATTTTACATAAAGCTATTTGGTAAAACTAGACCCCCTGAATATTATATGCATATGCAATGAGTTCATTTTCCTACTCTCATGTAGAATTTAGTGGCTATTTGCCAGGACAACCAGCAAAGAATTGCTTATTTCCAAAAGCAAAACAAAACTGCACATTGTTAGGAGTACTTGTGTAGATCTCACAGCTGAGCTGTAGAAATAATGTTTACAATGGCCTAGAGACCTGTTCTTTTAGCAAAATATGTGTTGTTTCAGTGAAAAGTATTTTCAGGTTACTCAGGATGTGCCTCAGGATTCTCCCTAAGAAGTAAAGTACAGTAATTTCACAATTATAAGCTGCACCTTTTTCATTGAAGAATCCAGCCTACCCCAGTAGTGCGGCTTATATTCAGGTGCGGCTTATCTACGGACGAATCCCAGTGAAATGCCAACCCGGAAGTGAGAGCCAGCTGGGAGGGCACCTGGGGCTGCCTTTAAAGGCTTCGCTGGTCTATGAAAACTGTTGCAACTTGAGCACCTGACACCAAACTCCGTGCTGGCAGCGATTCTGTTACTAGCTAGTTACTTTGTTACACATGGATCCTTGCTTTAAAAAAAAAAAAAAAAGTGCGGCTTATATTCAGGTGCAGCTTATATATGGACAAATCCCGTGGTCTACCCGGCTACCGGGAGGTGCGGTTTGTAATCTGGTGCGGCTTATAATTGTGAAATTACTGTAATAACAGAGTAAAGGTTCTACCAATCTGGACACCTTTTTATCTACATGGAGCTCAAATTAGTCTGTGGCAGCTGTTTTAAAGTGGATGAAATAAAAGGAAGTGCGAGGTTGCTGGTTCACATTAGAAACAAGACAAGGCAAGCCCTGACATCAGAAACTTTCTAATAATAGAAAGGTTGGTTAACTTGGGATTTTTTGCCATGGTTTCTCATGAATAACCTAAAACAAAGGATAGCAGCTCCTGATACATTAGATTCTGTTTGCTTAACATGTGCTCTTTTATGGCGACACATTGGTGCAACATCAAAAGTCCACAGGCCTGTGAAAGGAAGGTAACCAGGTGGGTTTTTTTCTTGCAGCCATCTCCCATAGGCAAAGAATAAGACTGGCTGACATGGGACCTTTAGAACAACCTTTTAAGTTTAAGAGACTGAATTAATCCCTCTTGATTTTCTTTTGCTGTGTGAAATTATGCAGTGGCAAGCAGATTCCAAATTTTATAATGCCCAGGATGTTAGTTAGCTTTATACTCATGCCACATTTTATTCTGGGGTTAAAAGAAAGTGCCTCAATATAAATTTAAGAATACCCTAATCTGTTTTCCAGGAACTGTATAGTAAATTGGACCTGCATCACAAACTCTTTACTGTTTCCTCCTCTTTCATTGTAAGATTATTTCCTAAACGTAATACCTGAGATTTTAATGTGATTATTTTTTCTTTATGATAACCTTGATTCACTAGACTACCAATGAAGGAGATATTTCTTTTTATTGTGCAGGTATTTTAACTACCCGCTAATCATTTCCAGTCCTAGCTTTTCTAACTGAATCAGAGAAGTATGAAGAAATGGGTTAACTTTGCTTATAAATTTCCAGAATCCTTTAATTCAAAACTCTGTTCTGTAGTCTGCTAGATATACAGGGCATGTTTCAACCCTAAAAAAAATACAAGAGAGCAAAAAAGATCTCCCCACTGCTTGATTAATAAATGACTGGGATAAACTGCCTTCACAAATGTTTTGGGGCTTCTTATTTTTTTTTTCATCTTTCTACTTTAGCAGATAGAAGAAAAGGAGAAATGCAAATATTTCAACATCCTTTTGAGTTCCTGCAGTGTCATAAGCTTTCTTGCTCTGTTGGTCCTTTTACTTCAGAGTTTTCACAACTGCAGCAAAGATGGTAGAATAGGCTCCATGGGCAATCAGTGTGGTATTAACCATGCCATTAACTTTTCTGTATACCTAGGAGGCTTGGAAGCCTTCTGGGAGCTTTCTGAGATCTCAAGAGATTTAGATTTTCTCATTATCTTTTTGCCCAAAAATCAGGTACATTAATTTTGCAACTATAAGGCGCACCGCATTATAAGGCGCACTTCCGCGAGTCAGCAAATTTCCATGCTTTTTCCATATATAAGGCACACCAGGTTATAAGGCGCACTTTTTTTTTTGCAGCGAGGATCCGTGCACAACTTTTACAAACTGACGAATTACTAATGGAATCACTCGATTACGTGGTTTACTGGCAGGTGCTCAATTTGCAAACATTTTTCATGGATCGGCATAGCCT
>VRYO01002355.1:11108290-11124132 GCA_009812075.1 Sialia sialis
ACTCTCGCTGCTTGCGTGGCTCTCACTGCTCGCAGCTCTCATCTGCTCGCAGACATTTGATTGCGGGCTTCATGCTTGTTGCTGTACAATGTGAAATAGAATTTGTTTTGAGATCCCTTCAATACTCAAACTTTTCCCATATATAAGGTGCACCAGATTATAAGGCACTCTTCCGGGTTTCAATCAAAATTTTAGGCTTTAAGGTGTGCCTTATAGTCGTGAAATTACTGTATTTGCATTTTCACCAGAGAACATCCATGACTACATCATAAAGGCAAACTTGAAAATCTGAGCATTCACGCATAATACAAAGAATAAGATTCATCGCTGATCTAGAACAGACAAGGTAAGGACTCAAACTTCTTGTTCTCACATTCTCTGCAAGCATCCTGCCCATTTGGTAATAATTTTTTATTCTTGAATTATGATATGCATGGCAAAACTCTTCCAGTTGTGCCAACATGTACTTAAACAATACTAATTAGCACCTGTAAATATCTTTGAAAAAAAAAAAAATTGAAATTCTTGAACAAATACACAGCAGAAAGGATTATAGAGCTCTTCCTCTTTAAATTAAAACAAAACAAACAAAAACCACACACAAAAAAACCCCACAGTTCAAAATAAAAACACTGTATGACTGTGTACTTCATTTACTACAACACAGATTTCAAAGGCTGAAATGAAAAAAATTCTACTTTTTTTTTTTAAGTTGGAAGTAGAAGACCTGAGATGACAACCTAATTTTTAATAGAAAGGTAAGTGTTTAAGCAGTAGTATTAGATACCATCAGAAAGCAGTTAAGCAAAATTCACTGATAAAAACATGCTTATCTGTCCTTTACACTTGCAGGTAAAAAAACAAATTTGTATCTGAATTTATATCTAGAGATCAGAAATCACAGGTGTCCATTTTTCAAGTGTTAACTGTTTTACATCTTATCTCTATCATTCTCCCTCTTCAATTAAGGAAAAACTCATAGTTTCACTGAAGATTTTAGAGGATAGCATTTGTATTTTAATCACTAATACTTTGCTGTCTGGAATTTTTTATTTATGCATACAAAATTAATAACCTCTGTGGAATTACAAAAAAAAAATCCATATTTAAATTGCACAAAATTTATGCTGGTTTAAATCCTTGATTTAAATTAAATAAAATACTAGGTCGACTATTATGCACTGTGGCACATTTTCAGACTAAAACATGTTATATAGTGAAAAAAAGTCGTCACATTGCTCGAAATCTGCATGTGGCTGTTCCAAATCTTCATTATTCAATAGGTGTAAGGACAGCACCATCTGACACAGGACTGCAGTATTTATTGCATATCATATGTATCACTTTTTAGCATTCTCAAAACTCTGAAATTTTTTTCCATAGATTTAGGGAGAAATAAGGCATAGAAAGATCTGAGACAATGAAGCAGTATCAGATCTGCTAATACCCATTTGTAGATACTTTCCTTAACCAAAGGCCCACCACTGCCAGTAAATTACAAACCACGACACAGGATAAAATATGCACATAATTATCTTCATACAGGCACTACAAGGTTTTTTTAAAAACTGGAAGAAAATACTTCACAGTTCTTTATATTTACATAATGAAAATACTTTATATTTCTATGGATTAAACATAAACAGAAGTCTGTCAAATCTATCAAGTTTTAGCTGTTCTAAATCTCATCTCTTTCCATCGCTCTCTCTCTTTAACTAAACAACTCAACTGTTTCAGTGAGGATTTTACAGAATGTAGCAACTGGATTTTAGCTGGTTGGATTTGCCTAAGTGCATTCAGCACTCTATGGCATGACTGGCACTGGAGAGCAAAAATTACTCATCATTCTTAGTTTATCCTTCTGTTGTTGTGATACCCTATATATAAACCATATGTTTCTGGTGTTTGCTAGGGAGACACTATTACAGTGCTGTGCATCATCTTACCAGCCAAGAGAGAGTTTTGGAAAGTCATCTTTTTATGACACTCCATACAATCCAGCCCTTTGTTTTGTTCCTTAGTATGTATGGATAGGATTGATGTTCACAAACACTGGACAATCCTTTAAGAACATTTAACTTTTAAACACATTTGGCCTACAAATAAGAACATTTAGCAGCATCCCATATTATTTAATCAAGAAGGGACTTCTAATAAAGAAGATACTTCTCTGCTCCTCAGGAAATTGCAATATCTGTATCGGTTTTCTAAAGGGAAGATGATGATTCTTGCCTGCAACTACTGAAAGGAAAATGGAATACTTTATAAAAATAAGCCCTTAATAAAAAATGGCACTGCTAGCTTCTGGAAAATTGCTTAAATACATAAAACCTTAAAACCGTTAGTAATGGGATACGTTTTGTTCCTCACAACTAAGATTAAATCAACTGAGCTGCATGTCCTTGTATGCACACACTGTATCAGGAGGAATTTCTAAGGTCCACAGAGTATCTGTTTATAATATAGAAAAATACTGTGCATGTAGTATTCTGATAAAACATTTCCAAACTGGTTTTGATTCATTTCATTTTAATTTAACTAAATTAAGCTAATCCACAGAAGCCATAAATCTGGTATCTATAAATCAGAAGTTATTCTACTCCAGTCGGGGAACTGGTACAAAACCAGAATAAGGTACATGAGAATCAAGACCGCAAGATTCTTGTTAACATTGAGAGGTTTATGATATACAGTCCAAACCAGTCTAAACTATTGCCAATTCCAAGTATTAGGCAGTGTCATAACTTTCTCATATTCATATACGTATTCAGACCTGGGCATAACTTTCAGACCAGTACTCAAATGAGGAACCATGTTTTAATGAAAGAAAGAAAATTTTTAAAACTTTAATTCTAGCCACCTGGTAGTTAGAAATTATAGAATTACAACACTTAAAAATTAATTCCCTTACAGATGGTAACTTCTAAAAAATGAGTGGGAAAGTTGAGATCCTGAGGGTTTATGCTGAAAAGCAAAATTTAACGAATCCCCTTCATCTGTTCCTGTACTGTGATAGGAAATACACAACCTTGCATTGTTAGAAATATATTTTCCCCAACTTGGCAGACACTTTTAATACTATAAGGACAGGAGATGTTCTTTTCAGCTTTCTAAATCAACATTTCAGAGCATTTATAAATTGAGCTGAAATTAGATAAAGATGTCTGAATAAGATATTTCCCAATTAAATCAATGCAGGAAAATTCTGGTGGCTGGAATTCTTCATGTAGAAGCAGGATGTAAGAATCTTCCAGCTGCACGAGTTCTGGAAAACTGGTACTATCTATTTACTTGCACAAATGTGAACATTTAACCCGCTGCTCCTAAAACTGACTCTAAGACTCCTACAGAGCAGAGTTTGCCAAGTGACCACTGATGACATTAAACACTTCTTTCCAAATGGACATTGCTGCTATGTGTAGATAAAAGAAACAGCAAGCCTGCAGTAGCATCAACCAGCATCTCTCAGCACCTGCAAATTTCAGTTACAGCCTCACTGAAGCTCCTGATTTCTGGTAGTGTTCCTTACACATGGCTTCAGGAACGACATTGTCTTTCTCTTGCTTATTTGCTTCAGTGCATCATCAAAAACAAATAAATTAGAAATTATAAAACAGTGAAATGCAACAATCTTGCTTTCATTTCAATCAATGAGAAGAGATAACCTACTGATACTCAGTAATATGAAGCCTCAATTTCAGCTTCCTAATTTTCTTTTTTCACAGTAAAAGATGAAAAGAAAAACCTTAATGTAAATTAAATGTTCATGTTTAACAAAACAACTGATGAACATTTTGTTAATTTTGAGTGGCTATTCCTGTAGCTAATAAAGTCCTAGGTTCCTGGTTTCCTTCAGTGAAATGAAAGGTTCCTGGTTTCCTCTCCTACCTATGTTGTCCAGTGAGGGCTCAGGTGCAGCCTTTCCGCAACTCAGACAGGAAGTACTTCTTCTACCCAAGGTCACGTTTTCACAAACTTGTAGGTACTTAGAACGTTTGTAGTATCTCCACTTCTGTCAGATTAGACTAATGCTGAGAAATGAGATCGTAATTTTTTAGGTCAGGAAGAAAATTAAACAGTATGACCAATACTTCCATGAAGTTTTGTACTGAGTATTCCTTAGCCTACTTCTTCACACTACAATCGTGAACTTTATCTCAGTAAAAGAAGTGTAGTAATTTCATGTGTATAAGACACACCGGAGCACAAGGCGCACTTCTGGGCTGTCGGCAATTTTACGTCTTTGTCCATATATAAGGCGTACAGGCCTATAAGGCGCACTTCAGGGTTCCGATCACAATTTCAGTCAAAAGGGTGCACCTTATACATGTGAAATTACTGTACTTCTCAATACCCACATAAACTCAGTTCCTTTGTTAACAAATTTCACTGCTCCCATGTCCTAAAGAGCACTCCCATTTGGCATCATCCTTAGATTTCTCCATTAAATAAGAATACATACATCCAAAAAACATGTTGCTGGCACCTGTAGTAAAAATACTCCACACTAATCAAAGAGAATCTGAAACTATTACAGAAATAATAGTAATTCTGAGTAAAATTTAATAATCTGAAAATCAAATGTCTATTTTTTTAATCTGCCTTTTTAATCACCTATTTTGATCTTGAGACTTTAGTTCTTCAGTCAAGACACAGCTCAAATCAAACCAACACTGAATGCAAGTGTTTTTGTATCAGGAACATGCTTTTCATGTGTATGTGCCTCTCTCTCCATGTGTCATACCCATTTGTACAACAGAATGGTCTCAGAGAGCACCTGGATCCCTTTCAGTTGAGCTAAATGAGGAGACAGCTGTCTAGGAGAACACCTAGCACACTCCAACCTATGGAAGAGGCCTAAGTTAATTCAACCTAAAACTTTTGAAATTTGTGTAGCATAAATGCCAGATCCTCAAGATCAATTATTCTGCTCTACAGACCTGTCCTATGGCCTTGCTCCACTTGTTGTAAGCCATTCCAGTCACATGGAGTTATACACTGGACAGAACTTTGGGCACAGAGTGTGTGTTTGTGTACAGAAAACCTTCTTTTCAGGCAGGAAAAAAATATTTACAGGGATCCATTGTCATAGGCATCCTTGCCAGGAGCAGAGATTACAAGGAACACACTGAGCGTTCTCTTCAATCTCTGCAGAAGGCTTGGAGGGCTCTTTCATCAAATACAATGGATTTGGGATCAAGGATTTAAAAGTTAAGCGATCACAAGAATACGTTTGTCAATACTAGGTTCTCTGCTGACCTGAAAATTCAACCATACAATCATGCTGATGATTTCTCTGAAAGATTTGATGGTTCTAATATAGACGAATTTTTATTAATAGGACTAGACATTAAATTCACAGACAAAAGGATTGATTACGATTAGACAGGGTGAATTATTAACATTCCATTTTCTGAAAGCAGTCTTCATAAATGCTGTTTTAGCTCTCAAGACAGCATTTTTCACAAATATGAGATATTGGAATTCTAATGCCTGATAAATTATGTGAAATACAGCAGTGCTCTGCAAGCTTTAGCCAGGCTTAGACTGGCCACTTCCATGCATCTCCCACCCATCCAGCTGATGACATAGAAAAGAGAGAGAATTAACAACCAACGAAGACAACTTAACATACTTAAAGTTTTACAACACTCTGCCAAATGTTCAGAACATCAACACAGTTTGATCAGTCTGCATTACACTGTGCATGCCAACAGAACACAGTGGCCCCTTGGGCAGGACAGTATGAACCCACAATCGAAGCAAAGACTGTTATGAGATGTCCTCAAGTCCCAAACCCCCTTCACAGAAGAATTTAGTTTAGAAAAGAACCTTGAGATCACTGAGTCCAATGACAAACTTAACACTGTCAAGTTTACCACTAAACCATACTTTTAAATACTTTCAGGGATGATGACTCAACCACTTACCTGGGAAGGCTGGTCCACTTAAATCAAATAAAAACATGACATAAAATATATGAAAGTAGATGTTAGCAAATCTATCTGAGGTGCAAATAAACATAGGGCTTGGCTTTAGATACCTTATTTTCTTTCAAATAATTGATTTTACATATGTGTACTTACTTCTACCAACTGACAGGATGAATTGTTAATTCTACAGTTAATCCATCCAAAAATCATCTTCCATTGTCCATGAATAGTGGAAGAATGCTTTACAACTCCCTACATCTTGGGTTCTAATGTTAAAACAAGATTAATGCAGTCTGCCTCCTTGCAAAACAGCAGTATCAGCTAAATACGCAAAAATGCTCACATATGGAAAATGCAACAGATTTTAAAGGCAATTTCTAGCCATCACAAATTTCTTCTGCAGTCTCCAGCAACACAGAATGAGAAGCGTTTTCTTGATGTTACTGCAGATCTTCTCTCACATAAAGCTTTATCATCTGTCTCTGGTGAAAAATGCACAATCAGGAAAAGATAATGCAAATACTAAACCACTGTCAGTTAAAATGTTTGAGAGTGCGTGCTTTGGGATGATGAAAAAGCTCCTTTTGTATTGAAGCTTAAGTGATAATGTTCTAACTGAAACAAGAACACTATTTTTAATCTGTGCTTGAAAGATCAAATTAAATCTGCTGCAGTCAACCTTGGTAGGGGTGTATCTATCAGAGAGTACTTCTTTTTTTATGAGAAAGCTGCAAGTCTAAGGCTACTGGATACTCATTTGTTTGGTTTTCTGTAGACATTCAGGGAGCTAGGGCGATAATTTCTAGCTTAAAAGCACATCCCAAAATACTGGGAGATCAAGAGAAGCAATCTCTCTTTATATACATTCCATTATTTTCTTGAATAGAGTCAGATTTCAACAACAAAATTTCAAAGACAAGCTAGTCACGAGTTCACTGCACTTTTAGCATAATATATCAGTGCATTATCTTACATCTTTCATTTAGCCACAGTCCTATCAGTAATATCACTGCAATATATCTGGCACCATGATAGTTTCCACTACAAATTCTCTATTATACAGATGTTAAAAGTATTTGCATTCTTGTAAGTTTGAAACTTATTCTACAAGCTGTCAACAAAAATGTAATATATATTTTTTAATTGGTTTCACCGTTTTTCCTTATAGGATCTAGAGAAGAGCGTGAAATGAACATTTGGCAGTTACTAAAATACGTGTTCTCAGAGAACCCAAAGAAATCACAGCACTTAATTCACCGTCTGCTAGTTGTTTACTACAATTTGCTTTTAAATACACTGGCCAAACTTTGAAAAATTGATTATTTATGCTTTTGCGTATCAATTACAGAACATTTATACTAAAAATCGTTCAAATTTCATGAGGTAGTAAAAATAGAAACTTGAATTCTATCATTTTATGCATCTTAAATATATGTAAATTGCCTGCTGTATACATAACACAAAATGAGATGTGCACAGCAGCTTGGCATTCAAACCCCTCTGAATTAACTCCCAACTCCATTAAAATTCACACCTAGCAGTGCCGGGAAGTTCACATGAAAAGGGCCAAAAAGAATGAAAGAATGGCAAAAAAAGAATGAACCAGATAAGAACGATCAGAAATAAGGAACTGTTTCAAAAAGGGTAAGCAAGCCCCAAGCAGGATACAATGAACCCTGCAGAGGTCAAGGCCGTCAACCTCTCTGCAACTGTGGAAGTTCCTCTCTATTCTTGTTAATCTTGAACTTATAAGATCAGTATTTTCCTCATCAGTTCCAAGCAGCAAAGATTATTCATGCTGTATATCTAAAGAAGCTGGGGAAAATATAAGAAATGCCTGATCCATTGACCACTGAATTCAAAAGGAAGACTTTATTTGAGGTCTAAAATTACTTGCTTTTTTGGATGCGCAAGACTAATTATTTTCATATCTAGACAGATAATTGATTTTTTAGATTAAGTTATCATGTGTTTTCATATTAATTTTACTCCCAGCAACTATGAAAATCTGGACAGCATCATAATAAAAATACCTCTACTTTACCTCTTTTTAAAATTCCTGTTGCTCAAATAGAGAAATCCAGAAGTTCTTAGCATGCTCAAGTACTTCATGAAAGGGATTTTAAATCAACCAAAAAAAATTATTAAGGTGACTTGCCTCTTGTTAGAGCCAAGTTATTCTCACTTCATTGAAAAGAAATGCTGTGACTTAGACATTGTTTCCTTAATGGAAACCCATTGGTCATCCTTAACTCTGATTCTGCTTTTTTTCTAGCAAAACTGTTTTCAACATAGATGTTATTCCTCAGTTCTCTTAGGAGATAATAAAATAATTAAAATTACCTTTCAAAATTCCAATGTTATTACATTCATACATAATATTTGTCTCTTTGGACTGTTTCTAAATCCAGCATCATTAACATTGCAAACTGATCATTAGAATGTCTAAAACCATATGGGGTGTTATTTTTGAACCTTGAGGAATAGGGATACATTTCAGAAAAAAACTGGTGCATTTCACTGCAATACTGTTTGTCTTCATCAAAACAGGAAACTTCAGAGAGTGCACAATGTATAAAGATCAGAGTGAAAAATGCTGGACTGAAAAATTAAAGTAAAACAGATTGCCTTATTTCTAATTAGGAACTGTAGTTTACTGGGACAGGAAGGTTTCACTGAAGATTCACTCCAGGGAATTCTGCTACATTGTTTTTCTTGAACTATTTGTGTGATCAAGGATGCAATACCCCAGAAATTAATAGAACAAGAAAAGAGGAGAGAAAGGGGAGGTTTCAGTGGCTCTTCACACAAAAGCCTGACTTAAAAAATAAAACCAACAGGCCTGCTCAGGTTATTAAACCATTATTTGGTGAAAATGTAGTATTATAAATGCTCTAAAGCATGGGGAGTATAGTCAGTCAGTTCCGATTTAACTAATTTTCTTTGTATTCCATGTGAAACAATGTTTGATATAGACTGTTAATTTGTTTTGTCAAAGATTTTGCCCTTGGACTTCAGCTAAGGACAAAAAAGGGATTCTAACTACAGTCATTTCATGACTATAAGGTGCACTCTTTTGACTAAAATTTTGATCGAAACCCGGAAGTGCACCTTATAATCTGGTGCGCCTTATATGTGGACAAAGTTAAGAAATTTGCCAACCCGGAAGTGCGAGCCGCGAGTGCCAGCAGCCGTGCCGTGAGAGCAGCAGCAGCCAGCGCCAGGGGCAGACGGGAGTGCTGGGGCCCGCAGCACGGGGAGGGCACCTGGGGCTGCGTTTGAAGGCTACATTGATCCATGAAAAATGTTTGCAAATTGCGCACCTGCCAGTAAACCCCATGATCGTGCCATTTTGTTACTAATTCGTTACTTTGTTGCACATGGATCCTCGCTGCAACAAAGGTGTGCCTTATAACCCGGTGCGCTTTATGGTTGTGAAATTACCTACTCTAGCCAGGACCTATAGACAAAACAATTTTTCAAAAGAAAGCTACACCACCCAGGAGCAGGGCTGGCTGAAGTAACCTAATTTTGGAGGCATACATTGTAGATGACTACATCTCATTCATGTCCCTTGTCTTGAAGAGGCACAATCCCTCAGACCTGCCCAAGGACAAAAATGAGACATGCGTTGTGCCAAGGTCTATGGTAGCTAGCTCAAATGTAAAAATATTCATTAACATATGCAGATTAGTACCATCCATTAGTACCTTTAGGTGTCCAGAAAAAGAGATCACTCTGTATGCCACAAGGAGGTTTCCTGTAACATTTTTTACAAGAAGTCCTGTATAGTATATCCACAGCTGTTTCTTATTTCATACTCAGAAGGTCTGAAAAAAAAAAAGAAGACAACATAAAAACTGCAGTTGGTTTCTGAAACTATAGAATGCTCTTAATCGTCACTTCTGGAGCATGATGAAGGAGAAGAATGTGCACACAGAGATATAACAGCTATCAGCTGCCATCTTCAGTACAGAAAGAAACCTGTTTGCACTTATCTAGTTCTTTGAAGGATATCAGTGCATGAGTTTACAAAGGACAAGTAAACTACCGACCAATGTTAAGATACAGGTACATGGAAAATCAATAGCAGAGTAGGAAATCTAACTCAATAAATATTTCATTTTCTTTCCTGTGACCATTGATTTATATCAGTGTTGGCAGTTGCAGAATAGTTTCTGAAACTACACAAAAATACATTTTGGTAGGGATGCCTGGTAAGCTCACAGAATCTAGATACATTAATCAAAAAAATCTTGTCTTCTTACTTCTCCCTCTAACTATGGGTTACATCATATTGTGCCCTCCATAATTTTGTTTCTCCATGTGCAAACTGCTGACTTTCTCTTCCCACCATCTATAACACTGCTTAATTCACAGTTGTAAAGTGCTTTGAGATCCTAGCATTAAAGTACAGGGAAACATACAATACTCTTGTTTCATTACTCTGAAACACAATAGCTATTTTGAAGCCATAGCGGAAATATATTATTTTAATTTGGATTCCCTTGTCATTGTGCTGTGTTTCCATTTTAGAGTCTTTATGGGATTTACCGTATTCATTCTATAAAGGTTTTGCTTTCAGGTTAGTAGTAACATGAGATAATAGATTTCTTACTTACTGAAGGAAACTGATTAAATCTAGATGCTTATTGTACATCTCAGCAACAATTGAGAAATGGGAGGAAAAAGCAACTTGAAAGGGTCTTCCATTCATTCTGTGGAGAGAGGCCTCTTATGGAAAAGTGTGGGATTTGGGTGCTCATCTCTACTAAATTGAAGCCATACCGTTGCAGCATCCATTCTAATTCCTAAGAAGGGCAAAAAAAGAGAGAGCCCAGCAAATTAAAATTTTAAACTTAGTAAATATTTCCTTTGGTTTTGAGGCCAAGAAGTTTCTGAAGTTTATTTCCCTTTCTTTCACATTTAGAGCTCAGACACACTGACTGGAATGGAAGAGTAATCAGTAAGAAAAAACGAATAAATTTTGTGTCTGCCTCTGTTAGTGAGGAAAATAATTGAAAGCATGACTGCTTATGTGGTTCCTCTACAACTTCAAAAGTGTACAAAATCAGAGAAAAGGGAATGCCATCTGTTTGCTGTTAGGGTCATGTTTTTTATTTTCCTGCTTATACTCCCACTGAAAGCAATGAGAAGTTTTCAATCCCCCATAATGAAAATGACATAACTTTATTCTCTCTCCTATATTTGCTTTAAAGTAGGCTTTATTATGCCTTTTCCTCTCCTCCTGAGTATGTTTAAGTCTTGTTAACTAGCACCTTTGAACATTATCTATAAAACAGAACAAAAGTAGCAAAAAATGGTCAACACCTTGTAAGAGAAGGATAAGGAGAAATAGTGGACCTCCCTCAGGTCTGAATGTTTTCATCAAGAAGATTATTAAAAGAAAAGCCACTGCAATAACACAGAATGCACCTTGGCATAATGAAAGCAAGATGTAAAAATGTGTTGGTGAGAAGGGCAGCTTTGAAGCAGCTGCAGCCCAAGCTCCATAGTAATATCTGAAGGAGTATATGCTGGTAATGGAAGTGTGCCGTGTCTAACTTCAACTATTCATCTCAGGGGGCGATTTACAAGGTGATAAAAGGTTCCAAGCTGCAAAAGGTACTTTAGACCGTTAAAAAACAGCTTTTTATGATCATTTCTTCTGTACAGTACACGTTGTTTCATTAATCAAATACTTATTCTATTAAAACACCCACTCTTTTAGCTGGTGGGACAACAAGTTTTACTACCATGAAATGGCATTAAAAGCCACAGACTTCCCAGTTAAGCCTTTGTAATGATTCTAACACAGCCCAAGTGTGGCCGTCTCCGGAGGGATAGCTGAATGGCATGTCTGCCCTGCTTCATTCCTTGGCAAGTGTCTTGGCATGCTTCAGTTCTCAAGGTCATGTCACCCTTTCCAAGCAGGAAAGCAGGCAAAGCACATGTGTACTCCCTAAACCAGAGCAAAGCCAGCGGCTCACATCAAATCTGACTTTGTCGGCATTAAATTGCTTATTAAAGGAGCATTAAAAGCCAAAGCAAAGGGCTGTGGCAAAGGGAAAGCTTCTGCTCACAAAGACAACAATTGCAATGCTTTAAAAATATCAGCCTTTTGATCTCCCAGAGGCAAAAAATCCAATGCTCAAAAGGGAAATTAGAGATCTGAGAACCTGGTCTATGAACCAAAATAAACAGGTAAACATTTAAAGAAGTTTTTTCTCAACTCTTGTTTTAGCCTTTGAAAGATACTTCCCAAATCAAGCATGCCACAGACCACCAGCTAGGACTTCTTTGCTTTCCTACTCCTTAAATCATCAGATCAATTAAAAAAAAAAAAGAAAGTGATTCATTATTTTGCAAGTCTAGACCCAAAACAAAATTGAAAGCATTTAAATTCCTACACTCTATTCCACTAGGGAAACTAAAGCACAACTAAAACAGGCAAATCTGCAGTACAGTCTCTCAATCATACATGTAACTTTTCAGTCCACATAGATATGAAAATAACCTCTGTGTAAAGCAAGAATGTCGAACAAAGCAACAGATATTTGGATCTCGCATAGCTGGACTTGCAGAGCAGGAGAAACACTGGGGATAGGGAAAAGAACCAGTTGTTTCTTTGGAGGGCAACCACGGTGACCACCAAGCAATTCAAACACGCATGGTAATGAACTTTAAGTTCATTAAAATTTAACAAAGGTTAAAATAGTAACTATATTTATAAGAAAAAATGATTAAATGTGACAATATAGTGGCTGACAGGGCTTAGAAGTCTAAATCTACATAAAATAAACTTCAAATCAGTGCAGATGCATTATAAAATGCACACCAGTAAAGGAATTTAAATTTATCAATTGTATGTTTGTATGAAACTGTATGTTTGTTTCACTGTTAAATTCAGGCAGTTTTCCTAAAATATAGAACTAAAATCCTGTAAATGCTTGTGCAGGTTAAAAATAAATAAAAATTAATGTTTCAGAAAGCATATCATAGTAGCATTAATAAAATGGAAAGGTATTAACATCATATATTTAAATATTCTGACAGGTTCAATACAAAATCAACATCCTAAAACATGACAAACACATATTTTATTTATCTAAACAAAAACATTTTCTTGTTATTCTGTGAGGTGGGTGTTTCAGTATTAGTATGGAACAATGACATCACAAATTACAATCCAACCATGACAAGTGGATTATCAGCATTTCAATGTGTAGCAGGAAAGCTACACTTACTATTACTTTACTTAGGTTGGTACAATCCTTTTTGAAGTTTGTAAGCTACTATTTTGTACTGTTATCTGTCTGACAATATAGCAGGAGTCTTGCACTAAAACATGGCATTCATCACACTGTGTAACTTGTTTAATTTGTGTGTGAAACCAATCTGTGTCACAGTAAGAGGCAAGGTGTCATAACTGCTACTCGGGACCCAAAAGGATTAACATACCACAGAAAAAAAAAGTTGGAAGGTAATTCTTTCAAAAGCACAACTAATGGATGGAAAAAAAAGGTTATGCTGTGTTAATACTCATACAACTCCAAAGGCAATTGGAGAGATTAGGATGCACAGCCTGACCTACAGAGAACTAAGTGGCTACTGCATTATGGTACCCACCCAAAAGGTCAGTCATCCTGCCCACACCATTCAGCCAATATCCTTTTCTAGTCAATGCACAGCCAAGCCATTTTGAAAGGAAGCTCTGTCCTAAGCCCAGTCGTCACATGCAGTTATCTTTAAGGCTGGAATCTTTTACTGCCAGCTGCACTTCCTGCTGATTTCTCCATAGTGTACCCCAGTGGAAATTCTCATCAGCTCTCCCCATAGCCATGTACAGAAGCTTAGACAACTGAGACACAGCACAGACTTTTCTTCAAATTCTCCTTGAAACCCAAAAAATTACAGCTGCACTCAGGAGCGCAAGGTAGAAGCTATTCACTTCTGGAAACATTTCAAACCACAAGCCACTCTCAGTGTTCTGGAAAGCAGAATAGACAACACCAGTAGATCCCCTTCACTTCTTTAAATACTAACAATTTCTTTAGGCAGGCTTTTCTCTCACATTTTACTCACATTTTTTCAAGGAATTCCAGCGGATTACCAAACTCTACACACCATGAGTCTTGAGTTAGCTGTCTAACGTGCTAGCTGGATTTCTCCTAGACAAGGTTGATTACATGTTAAGAAACACAGGGAGAGTTTGAAGTCTGTCCTCACCTCTTAGATCACTTGCAACAGGGGTCTCCACTTTCCAAATCACTTTTGCAGATGTACAGCTGAAGTGATAAGCATAGTCAGCAAGACCTCCTGCAGAAGTCATCTCAAATATAGTCCTAGGACCACGGCAAAGCTATCTCATTTCTAACAGCTTTAGAGAATCATTGATTAGTTTAAATAAACAATATTATTGGGAAATAAATGAAAGAATTTCCAATCAAATACTAGCAGTATCTCCTCTGCAAGGGCAAGAGAGGCAATTTAAGTTCAGATATCTGGACACACTAGATATATAGTCATACAGTGCTTTCAAAAAATTTGAAAACTCTAGCTGCTCCTTGAACCTCATGTTTCAAAAATCAGATGCCTATTTTGGAAATGTCACCCAAACTATTGCCTTTACCCCACATGTTTTATTCTTGGTAACAGTCTATGAGGATGGGTAACTATCTGAAAGCACCTGCTCTGCACTACTTGTAAAAATAGAACAAAAAACCCCAAAACTTTTTCAGTATTTTGTTCTTTTTTTCTTGTGGTGTCTAGAGAAATATTTCATAATAAACATTTGGAAGTAGAATTTTTCACACTTCTTCTTGATTGATTATTAGGAAAGAAGACAGAGTCAAAATCAATATTTAACCCAGTTGCTGCTATCCCTTGTCATATCTGCTTTTGCTTAGAGACTGTATGGGTTGCAGTGATCTGGAGGAAGCTGATTGCTTATATTCATAGTTAAAATCAATTTTAGCATTAAATACATGAGATCAGCTAAAGAAAATGTTTAGCAGGATTAAAACAATCATTCACATTTACATTTTGCCAATCTGTTGACAGCTGTACTAACTAAATGTTAAAACGGTTCCTATTTCTGCAGAGTCAACAGCTCTGCTTTCTCAGAAATACATTAGAACCACAAATTGTGTCTTGTTTTTGCCTAGGTTCATAAATGGCAAAAGGCTACTGCATAGTAAGTTACAGACTCATGATTGCTTTCAGCTTCTCTTCTACTACAGTAACACAGGCATTAGAGTTGACACAAGACCATCTTAGATCAAATCAAGAAAGATTGTGACTTCTAAGTGTAAGTTAAATTGATACAATTGAATTACTCTTCAACTTAATCATAATATGAAAGGAAATTATAAGACTAGTTTAATATGTTTCCTGATTGGTTTCTGTAAAGTGAATAAACAGCAATGTTCCCTATTTGTAACAATTTTTAAAAATACCATAGAGGAAACGACTGAATACATCCTTCACATCCAGTCTCAGCAGAAGCTGAGGAGAGTATTTGAGATGGAATACAAAATCCACTCACAGTTTCATCTGTTCTTGACCTTCTGCTCAAAATGGGAAGCTCGGTAAACCACAAGTGAAGTTGTACAGTTGAAAATGCAGCAGGGTCAGTTTTTGTTTTCTCATTAATCATGAGGCTGGAACACGTCTGACTTACCTCAACAACCTTTTAATTTTATTTTTTTTTACTTGTAAAGGGATAATTCTTAAAATATTTGCCAATGGGTGTAACCATCTCTCCTTTCTACAAGTAATTAAACCAAGGAACAGAAGATCTAAGTGACTGCCAGAGGTCATACAGTAAGCCAAGAAGAAAATGTAGTGCCTTTCATCTAAAGGAGCAAACAAAAAAAAACAAGCATAAAAAAAAAAAAAAAAAAAAAA
>VRYO01002355.1:11124169-11152264 GCA_009812075.1 Sialia sialis
AAAAAAAAAAATCACAGTGAGCAGAGTCATGAAATACAATTTGGCAGTAGTCAATCAATGACAGAAGCCTTGTCACTTTTACCCTCAGAGTACTTGGACTAAAATACAAAATGATTCAGTACCAGTCTCCTTGATAAATCAAGCACTAGAAGACCCTTGAATGCATTATCTAGGAGATGATAAATTTGCTCTAAAAAATACCGCAACATTAAAAATCAAAAGTCCTATGAGTTAAACAGTTCAACTTTTGTCTACACTTCCTGCATCTAAATTTCTATGCTTTTTAATAATAATAATTTATTCTTGTGATATTAGCATGCAATTAAGCTCTGCTTTTTGTTATATGAGATTCTTAAAAGTGCAACAGCATTCTTCTCTGGGAGCTAAAAGTCAGTTGTTTAACCCTGTGGTAAGTTTGCATTTCTTCTGAAAAAGTCATGAATAAACTGAGTATGACTTTGGATTAGATGCCTTTATCAGATATAATGATTTAGGCTAGGGGGTTTGTATGATACAGATATTTTTTCATATACATTCTTAAAAAGTAAAAAGCTAACCAGACATTATGCCTAAAAAGGCTTTTCTTATTTTAGGAAACCATTGATACTAGGTGATAATTTTTACCTTATTCCAGAAAACACCGGAAACAACAGAAATAATAGCATCATGACTAGCTATATTGCTCCTGCTAAATTATTAACTTCACAAAATTCAATAAAAGTTAAAAACAATGAGTATAGACATTCATATCTGCACCTTAAGGTATCCCAGAATAGTATCACAAGCAATTAATACAAAGCAAAGTACTTTCAGTATAAAAATTGCCTACAAAAGAAGAAAACAGTGTCACTAGGCTGAGATAAAAGTGCACCCATATAGAACAACTTGCATGAAATATGACTGCTTTCAATCCAATGCTACCTCAAAGTTGTGGGGCCAGTACATGCTGTAGCTCACCCCAGGTCTCTGGCCTCCCCACCTCTTGTGGCTAGTAATCTTTCACCACCACTTCTTTTCAGCTGAGACATCTGTGTTCACTCCCTATGGATCCAAGGGGAGTGGAGGAGGCGAGAGGGGGCAGAGAAAATCCTCAGTCACCTTTGTTTTGACCCTCATACACCGAGCACCCACCATATTTCTAATAAGGTAACAGGAAATGCCAAAAATGCACTCCTCTCCCCACAGCAGGCTGCTGCAGAGGGGCAGTTCTGGTGCTCTGCACAGCCTGCCTTCTCCATTGCTCTGCCAACTCCTCAGCTTCCCAACACTTCACCAAAACAATCAGGCTTGTGACCTATTCCAAGCCACTGACGGCAGACTCATTTTTAACAGAGAAATTCAGAAGCTGGAAGTTTAACCCTGTATCAGAATGAAAAAAGAGTTGGAGTAGAAAAGGTTTTCACAAAATAGAATGCCCTTTCTCTCTCTTACTGCACTTGAGATTCAAGAAAATGCTCTCTTCAGAGAGGGAACAAGAAAGGATCAGTCCTATGCCCTACAGATGCATGCAGCAGAGGAGACTCAGATAGGCACTGACCTTTTCAGCTGTTCCACAAGTAAGGACACAAGAGTGAGATGGAAGTTCAGTGATTAAAAGACCACACATTCCTGCAAGATGAATCAGATTACCAGATAACAAGAAATTTGGGAAGTAAAGTCCAGGCTTTACACCCCTTCCAGCAGGAAATATAATGGTTGAAGAATCCTAAAAAGTAAACGGCACAAGCATTATTCTAACCAAGCAATGTTGGAACAAAGAGGAACAGAATATGTCTACCTCCTTCACTGTGACTTACTCAAAAGAAAGAAGCATGGTAACTATATTAAATAACTGAAAATAAACTAATGATGGTTTTTATTCATACCTCAATAAGAATCAATTGAACATTTGGTGAATTAGGGATGCTAAAACTCCAAGAAGAAAAAATCACTGCATTTGTGGCAATCATCTATGGCATCATTTCCACTGATAAATGTATTCTTATCCTTATCATGCACATCCTGGTTACAAAGTAAGTGTCACAATAATGAACACTTTCATTCTCCCTACACAGGTATTGACAAAATTTGTGAAGAAAAGAAAGCTCAATAACCAAATATATCTCCTCCTGCTCCCTGTGAGATATATTCTGGGGTTTCATAATGAACATGCTCCTTAATGATTAGACTGTCACTTCTCCCAAAAGATCTGAGGTGTTTTTATTGAATTTAGTTCTCTAAGTTTGAAAAGGCAGTGCAAAATGACTTTCCGGCTCATCAAGTTGTTTTGATAACGGCCAAGGTATTGACTTGACTTAAAGAAAATAGCTTGTGTCTACCAATGATGGAGAGAATGGTAGAAGGCAGGAGAGCCCTAGGAATGTAGGTATTGTCAGAATGGATATAATTCTAGCCTCAGGTCTCATCTCTGGCAGTTCCTAGCCTTGGATATGTCCTACATTTTTCTCTGTAACTCCATCACAGACAGACACAAAGTGAGCTGTCAAATACAGAAATCTCACCCTACTGATTGAAATTGACTTAAAACTTTGAACAGTTTTTTTAAGACTTACCTATCACTTTTTGTATTATCCATAAACACTCATCCTCCTCCAAATTGATAACAATTTTTATTTTGGAGGGTTTTTTTTCATGGAAACAATAATTTTCTCCCAGTGACACAACTACACCACTTCTTTTCCCAAGAAAATTGAAACATTGCACCTAAAGCATTTTTTAATTCCTTTTTTGCATGAACTTTTATTATTTCATTTTGTGAACAGACACAAATGGGAAGCCATCACAAGTTCATTTACACATTTTCTATATTATTCCACCTTTGTTTAGGCTATATAGATTTTGTCTTCTGGTTTTCACTACTGGCTTCTGCCTTTTAATGCATCCACAAGAAAGCAGGCTTTCTTGACTGTCAAAGGAAATTGCATCAAGACAATGTGTGTGTGATTCAAGACTTAGTCTGTGTGAAAACCAGTTATGAATGCATCTCTCAACTGCAGCATATGGTGTTATGTGAAAAGAAAAATCAACACAAATCAACAATTACAGCAACACTTCAGAAAGCCTGCGAAAAGTGAGCACCTATACAGGGAAACCAAACAACTCACAATCTGATGAGGTTCAAGTTACTTCCCGGAGTCAAACTGAAGGGTAATCACATAGCACTGGCTCATTTCACAGTCAGAATGAGCAACAGACTGGTTCCCTCCTGCATGATGGGAGTGTAGCACAGAACTTGCAGAAAGCTTTAAGATTCAATTTCAAGGGTGGATCAGTTGATAGTGAAACATGCTCTCATGAAGGAAACCTGAAACAGGAGCTGTCAAACAGCAGAGCATTCACAGCCCGTTGCAAGTGTTCAGTCAAGTCTGATTTAGCAGAAAGGTGGCTGTGTGTCATGCAAGAAGAGCTCAAGCTAGCCATAAGAATTGGGGATTTTTTTCCTAATTCTGCCTAGCAAACTCTCTCATAAAATCTTCCTATATGGCTTATTTCACTAATAGAATGCAAGGTGAGGAAATAAGGGTTACACTGTGTTTCAAACACTGCAAGATGGAAGCAGCAGGAACAATGTCCTGTAAGAACAATGTCCAATTTAAAAGAGAGAGTAATAAGCAGGAGAACAAGCAAACCCAAACTGAGGTTTGTGCCATATAGCCATCAAAGCAGAAATCTAGACACACTCCTGACATGTTAACAATGAGCACATACTGCCAACTAGTCTTCATATTTAATTCCATTTTGTTGTTTGTGAGTTTTGTTTGGAGGGCTACAAAAAGCTGAAGAGTTAATGGACAATCTTCTCTTCCAAAATTCTAAGATTTATTCTTTTTCTATGTGTCTTACATGTTTGTGGACATGTTCTTACAGCAAAAATGCATGAAATCTGATTTGAGAAATTAAGACCATGGTCTTAATGGTCTTCTTATCAATATGAGCCTGAAAAATAAAGCAATTAAGATTCAAAGAAAGAAAATTATGTAATAGACCACTCCTGCAAAATCAGTAACATTTTATTGGGACACTAATATGTTTAACATATCCACATACTTACTAAACATATTTTTATGACAACATCTCTATGAAACTAAGAATTAGCCCCCTATTATTATTGGTATTTTACACTTCAGGAATTCATCCAAAAGAAGCAAAGGCCCATATCTACACAATTGCCTTTAGCTACCTCAGCGTTACACAATGCCTAAAGCTACTTGCAGAAGTACCAAAATGATTCAAAGTTGGAGCCAACTTCTCCCATTTGTCTGTCAGAGCATAGGCAGATACAGCAGTCTGAATGTCAGCATTCATATATTTACTGATTTGAAAGTCATCGAAATGCTTGGAAATTGGAATTGTGAACCATCCTTGAGGCCTGTACACCAGCTCCAGATGAGTCAAAATAAATATCTAAAACACTGCTCCAAATTAATGACGTCCCCAGCTTGCCATCATCCTCACTGACATCAGTTGTTCAACAGTAATTTCTCTATCAGTGCATCAATGAATCAGCCATTTCAAAAGAGAACCCACCAAGAACTTGTGATCACAATAAATTTTCTCTCACAGAGTCAGAGAATGCTCCCTTCTCATTCTATTTCCCATTTCCAGCAACTGTATTACACAGCTATTCAGGAGAGACATGTGAATCCTTTTCTATGCCTCTGTTACATTAAACTTCTAGAGAAAGGCACAGTTTGTGAACAATTACACACCTGGACTTGAAATTCTATTTCAGCCATTTGGCTCTGTTCAAAAAGGACTAAAAGACAGTAAAAATGTCACTTTATGTATGTTGTAAATGAACAAAGCTGTACAAACCACAGAATTTTAAACAGAGAAAGCTCAGCTTTTCTGTAAAACAGATAAATATCACTAACATTTAGATAGTGTCATTCTATCCAATGAAGACAAGACAGCAGTTAATTCCTCATCTCTTCTCCCTCAATAGCTTTTTATTTCATCACCAGAAGGGTGTGTGGGTCACAGCATTTGAGTTATCTGAATGACATTCATTTCATGCATATAAGGCGCACACTTTTGACTGAAATTTTTATCAAAACCCAGAAGTGCGGGTTATACACCGGTGCACCTTATATATGGACAAAGTTCAGAAATTTGCCAGCCCGAAGTGTGCCTTATACGCTGGTGTGCCTTATATGCGTGAAATTACTGTACTCACATAGCATTTGAGTTATTCTGATTATAGTATGCCCTATACTTTCCAGATAAGATGCAGGTTCTTGTTGAGAAAATATGGTTTACAATGGAGCAACACTGAATAAATTGCAAACCACTAGATTTGCATAAGTGATAAAAGTTATGCAAACAAAGAAATCTACTTTGCCTGGTCTCACTCTTATTGCTACAATTGCAGAGGTTGATACCACAGGTGTATCAATGCCTGAAAAGCTTACAGAATAGCATCTATAAAACATCAGAAGTTTTCAATATTTTTGGTTGGTTTGAGAATCTGAATTTCAACATAATAAGTAAAGCTGTTTGGTCTCATCAGTCTTCTTTAGATTTTCAACTGAGTATACACCAAACTGACCAAGAGTAGAGACAGCTGGAAGGTTTTGGACTTTGCTAAAATAATTTCATCAAAAGATATTAATGAGTTTTAGTTCTTCTAACCAAGAAAGTCATAATAAATTAATATATCTAATTAGAACCAACCTCAGAGATTACATTAAAATCTCATTTTGTTCTGTTAAAAATTCAATAAAACTATGCCAATTAAATTAAGCAATCAATAAGAACAAAGAACAAAGTGATTTTCTTGTTGTTTCATCTACTTTGCTCAGCCATTAGAAGTCATTTTTAACAGCTTGTTGACAATGCTCCTCCCTTGACAGAGCTGCAGGTAGTGTCAGATGTCACGTCCCAAATCTGTTTCGACAAATCATCCTTGCATTGCCATTTAGCACATCAGCCTCTGCGGGCAATTGAGTTCTCCTAGGAAGCCCAGTACTCCAGTAGTATGGGGCATAACACTTTTTAGGGTAGAAAAGCAAAAAAAAAGGTAATACTGAATTTCTAGTTAAACTGATACAGAATGTAAGACTATAAAATGTAAGTAGCAAGACCTGTTGCAGAGGTTACACAGTCTCAGCTGTGGATGAAATAGCTCAGGAGAACTGATGGTTTGTATAAGTATGCACTATTCCACTGTCTGCAAGCCTGAAGGGTGCTTCACTTTTGCTTTCTTTTACACTTTAATGCCTGCTGGTATTGCTTTCCCATGTTGATCTTCAGCAAAAATAGATTGAACATACTGAGAAAGAAAAATCTGCTAGCCAGTTTCCAGCAGCACAAGGTGCCATTCAGTACAGACTGTGAGGAACTAGTGTAAAACATTACCACTTTCTGTATTACTTATGTTTAAATTGCAAACTGTTGCTACAGACCTCTGTTCTACATGTCTAGCTTCTGTAAATCTCAGCTTTTTACCCAAGCCATCAAAAACATCTTTTCTTCAAGGTCAGTCTCAAAAACAGAATCAACATATTAATCAGTGGACTGATACAAAATGACAGAACTGATCAAGCTGTCAAATTAACAGAAAACTATCTCTCTGATGAAAAAAATTCAGCTCTAATACCAGAAGAAAGAAAAACAGAATTTCAACTTCTACACACAGAAAAGGAATTGCTTTCGTCTCAAAAAAGCAGCATTTTGGTGCATTCCTTCATATTTTCTGCTAAAGAAAGATTATTCTTTAAATCATTGGATCTTTCTGCAAAGAAACATAGCAAATTACTACTGGGATGCATCCCTTTATACTGTTTGACTTCAGTAAGTAAAGACTCACTCTCAGACACTGAAACATTAAGGTTTATGGCTTAAACATTTTTATGAAGGACTTCTGCCTATTACAGCAAAACTGTTCTACAAAAGCTGCAAGGAAGACCACCACACCCTGAATGGGATTCTTGATTGAGGCTGTGGACTGCAAGTTGATGGAGATGAGAGAAATTGACTCAGGTCTGGGCTGGGGGAGAAGAATACATTCATACATTCACAGGAGGATTAAACCTGCACCCTCGGGGTGAAGAGCACAGCCCCAGGCTGTCTGCTGCCAGGCTTGAACAGACCATCACACCAAAGCGGGGAGGATGAGAGGTTTTGGATGTATGGTAAAAGGCCTCTGGTGAGAGGCAGTGAATGCCCATTCTTCCTCTGCACAGACCAGCCCAGCTGTGGGGGCTCCCCAACCTGGGAAGGCCCCATCGATGGGTCAGCCACATGAATGACAGCAGAGGGGGTGTCATGGCCCGTCAAAGGCCTTCCTCACACCCAAAATGGTCCCCTGACCCTGTACCAAAGCACCGCATGTAATGCAAAATGATGCAACAGAGTCTTGCAAGGAGAGTGTCAATCCTAGCCCCCTACAGGAGAGCCACCTGGGCATTCCCACTTGCCCAAAGTGTATATTAATCCACTGGATTCTATAATTTCTGGCATGGGGGACCCTCATCAACAAGAAGACCAGATGGAGAGGAACAAGGAGACATCACTGGGGCCCTCAGAAGAATGATATGTTTCTACCTATCCCCTGTCACTATTTCTTTTTTTCTTTCTTTCTTTCTTTTCTCTTTCTTTCCCTTTTCTCCTTTCACTATTAAATAAAATACATCAATTTTTTTGGTATCAACATCTAACCTTGTCTGGTTTTAATCAGATGTTGGGGTATATTCTGCGCACTCTCAGCAAGTTTGCAGATACATGAAGCTAAGCAACAGGACAGGATGTCATCCAGAGGGATCTGCACAAACATGAGGTAGGATCATGAGAATCTCAAGGAGCTCAGGAAGTGCAGTGTGCTGCCCCTGGGTCAGGGTAATCCCAGACATGAGTCTAGATGGGAAGAATAAATCATTCAGAGCAGCCCTGCAGAGAAGGACTTGAATTCTTGAAGATGGCAAGCTGGACATAAGCCACCAGAGTGTGCTTGCAGCCCAGGAGGTAAACTGTATCCTGGCCTGTATCAAAAGAGGAGGATCCAGCATATCAAGGAGGGGATTCTGCCCCTCCAGTGACCCCACCTGGAGTATTGTGATGAGGTGTGGGGTCCTCAACACCACAAAGACATGGACATGTTAAAATGGGTCCAGAGAAGGCCAAGAAAGTGATCAGAGGGATGGAGGACCTCTCTACAAAGTCAGCTTGAGAGAGCTGGGATTTTTCACCCTGGAGAAGAGAAGCCTCCAGGAAGACCTTCGGCATTTCAGTACCTGAAGGGGACTTAAGAAAAGGAGGGAGAGGGATGGGCAGTAATAGGACAATGGGCAGTGGTTTAAAATTAAAAGAGGGCAGGTTTAGATGAGATATTAGGATGGAATCCTTTTCTCAGATTGTGATGAAGCACTGGAACATGTTGCCCAGAGAAGCTGTGGATACCCCATCCCTGGAAGTGTTCAAGGACAGGCTGGATGAAGCCCTGAGGAACTTGATGTAGTGAAAAGTGTCCCTATCCATAAAGCAGGGGGTTGGAACTGGATGATCTTTGAGATCCCTTCCAGCCCTTGCCATTCTGCAATTCTGTTCTATTACAGTTGCCCCATTTTGTAATGCATTTCCATTTGAAGTGATTTTTTGGAACATATAAAATTTCTGTTCTGAAGAGATGAAATAGAGAGTATCAACATGAAATTATTTTTTCTGTACTCATATCACTATTCAAAATTTTGCTATTTTTTATTCTTACATGTAATGAGGAAAAATGTGGAAAAATTGAAGTCCTTCACCAAAGTCTTTCTCCCCAGGTACAGGACTTTATCTATGAGCTGAATATGGCATGGAAAGGAGACAGTTTCTGTGTTGTCTGTATAATCTTCACTTTTAAATGCAAAATAGCCTTTGGGACAAGGCAGCTGTCACTTTTCAGCTACAGAAAAATACAGACTGACTCACTACAATCCCTATCTCTCACTTTAACTCCTGGATGATTTGCTCTTGTTTAGTTCCTCATGGTTTTGGGGGGTTTTTTGTTGGTTTTTTTTCTTTACCTTAATCTGAAATTTACTCATTTGTACCAAGAACTGCAGGGTATAACTTAATGTTTCTGAACGGTATTTTAAAATGTAATGGTGCTTAAGTGCTTTGCTTCAAAGCATGAGGTAAGGTAAACTACAGGGTTCTTAAATCCAAGACCTCTGAAGCTACCACCTTCTTTATCTGCCCGAGATATTAGCATCCTTCAGGAAAGCAAAGAAACAGAACCTGTATCACAAACTGTATTGGTACAACTTTTACAATGCAGTATTTAACAGAGACATAAGCCATTCCTCTTCCATCTATCATTCTTGTGCACATGCTACATATTATTAATTCAGGACCTCTGGGACAGTCACATAAATCTGTATGGAGTTGGGGGTCTGGAGTGGGGAGGGGTGTCTGGGTTTTGTGGGATTTGGGAGGGGGGTTAGAAGCACTCTGTGATCCAACATGCCATTGTTGCTCCTTTGGATCTTAACACACATAATATAATTTAAACATATTTTTAACATATTTTAACAATCTGCATAATAGAACCACTGCTGCAGCATTTGCCATTTAGAACATTAATATGGCAGCTGGTTTAATTTATTAAAAATTAATAAAAGGGCTTTTTTCTGCAAGGACCAGAGAGGGGAAAAAGTGGTTTTTCCCAATAAAAAGACTGGAAGAAGCAAGCAAAGAAATTTGAAACAAGAAGAGATGATCTCTGGAATTCTTAAAACATGTATAAAAGGAGTCTTTCATTTCAGGGCCATTTCTGAGAAAATCAAGTAAAATCAAACCTATTTGTAAATATAAAATAAGCAGGTCTTGTGAGGATTTTATGTTGGTTTTGTCTCTAAACAAGGTCATTCACTTTCTAGGCTTCAACTCTCAACATATTTCTGCAATTCTTTCACAGAGGAGTTTAAAAGTTTTGGAGAATTCCTCACCCTTTTAAGTAAAAACTACTTGTTAACTATTACTGAGATTATTTCCAGGAGAGCATGGAGTGCATGGCTTCCTTGTAATCTCACCTTCCTAGACTACTTCTTACTCTTTTTGTCCTTGTTCAATTGTACATTGTCATGCTGTCACAAACCTGAAGAAAAAAGTCCTGATGGCTAATTTACAGAACCATCATTAAAGGAGGTCCCATATGGACAGAGCATGATTAAAAAGTTTTTCAAGTACAGACTTGAAAACATGGAACAGATTCTGGGTACTGAAGAAGTGATGCTGTTTGCAGTTCCCAAATTAGGTATATTTGTTACCAAATCAGCAGAAGTAATACGTCACATCTCAAGGAGATTTATGCTTAATTGTTCCATGATGTTTCAACTGATTTATACTAAGTATGCAAAATGAAGTCATCCTCCTCTAAACATCAAGCTTTCAATGCTTTCACAGTATTGTTCAGGACAAAACATCCATATGGATATCCATGTGGATAAACACATCATGCAATTGGTGAGCAACTGGCCCATGGTTAGGCACAAAGGGTTGCAGTGAATGGGGTGACATCAGACTGGGGACCTGTCACTACTGGGTTCCACAGGTCTCCATCCTCAGCCCTCTGCTCCTCCAAATCTTCATTAACTTGGACACAGGACTGGAACCGATTCTGAGGAAGTTCACAGATGATACAGAACTGGGAGGAGCTGTTGACTCCCTCCAAGGAAGGAAGGCCCTACTAACTAAACTGCTAAACTGAAATGTCACTCAGGTAGACACATAAAAAGAATGGATATTCTTCTTTTCTAATAATTCAAAATTATTAGTAAATTCCCTTTGAAAATTATTAAAGCAACTTTGAACTATCTGATGTATTAAAATGACTCACTAATGTTATAGAAAAGGTTACCTCATTTTTTCCAAATCTGCAGTTGATGAGACATGAATTCATCCAAGATTAGCTCAGATAGTTAGAGCAGAGTACTAATAACACCAAGGTTGTGGCTTCAACCCCTGTGTAGGCCATTCATATAAGCCATTCACGTAAGCAAAAAAATTACGTTGCACTGTTAATCTATTATTTCAATTATCTCAACTGGATTACCTTTTGATACCGAATGATAATCAGGCTGTATTTCATGCCGGACAAAAAAAAAAAATGTATCTTGATGGTATTTTGAAGATGTGGAATGTTGCCTAGAAATACTATATTAAATAGCTATGGGACAAGTGAAAAGATTAAGGAGACTAGAATTAAAGAACAGTTGCAAATGAAATTGCAACTAAGCAATTTAGAGCTACTTTCTGACCTGACTAAAGAAAAAGAAGAAACTAAGCAAGATGGAGATGAACGAAGTTGGTGATTTTCAGATTTTAAGACTCTTGAAAAAATTGCACAAATCCAAAGTTCTCTGAATAAAGCGCTATTGACAGCAGACTTGAACTTGTACCATCTCATACACAGAAAGGCAGAAGAAAGAAATCTATAAATCCACTTCAACATTTTCAGGTAACAGGCTTTTCAGCATAGGTAGACAGATTGCTCAAACAGTAACATTTTTTAATTTTAAAAGTTTTTACTTAGTCTGTTCTTCCACCTGACCACACTCAAAAGATAATTTCAGTAAATTATCATGCATTTCTTATTTCCTGTTTGCCTATTTTCTTTCTTCCTAGGAAATACCTGCTCTGTTGAAGATACGCCAGCATAAAAACCTGAGACAGATTTAAAAATCAACTCCAAATTACACATTCTAAGGCAAGAAGCTATGCAATTATTCATTTTATCCTGCATATAGCAAGAGGCAAGCTGCCTTTAAAGTCCAGCAAGTGTATTTGAATGCAGTATCAGGAAAAAAACACAATTACTAAAGAAACTCTTTGATTCTGGAATTTTCATCAGCACAGAATGCATGTAGCTCATGGCAATAAATTCTAATGAAACTGCATTTAGTTTACTCTCAATTTTTCTGATTTCAAATTCTAGCTGTATGATTTTCTGCAATTTTAATTCCTAAACTAGTCTTCCACAACATCATGAAAACTGGAAAAAACTGTATTTGTGATTTCTTTGCATCCTAGACAACAAAAAATTGTTTCCAATACTTTAATCCATGTCCTAACTCTTCTTTGCACCACAACTATTTTTTTAATATGAGGTTTAAACACCATACAAATACCATATAAATACCATATAATAAGCTAAGAGATTTACATCAAACACAAACATCATACTTCAATTCAGAACTGCTCTTTTCATTATTTTAGAAACAATTATTTCTTATTAGCACCTCATTTCATTGCAGTGCTCTCATGTCTAAAATGATGTCTTTTGTTCTGTATTTATTGATTTCAAATATTTACCCAAAGAAACTGTGTTTTGATAGAAGAAAATATATGTACAATTAGGAATGAAACCTAGGATGCATGTAGCGCTCATCTCTTAATCAAAAGAATAATACATTTTCTGTGTCAAATACAAGTTACTTTTGTGGACTTGCCAAATTCAGAAGTTATTCTCCAACTCTTCAGATGCCAAAGCCTCTCTCAACAACCTATTTTATCCCTCCCATCTCTCGTTTGTCTTCTCCTTTTCTTCAAGCACTTTTTAAAAGAGCTTGTCAAATCTGCTTTATAGCTTAAATGGGGGAGCAAAGGGCAAGAAACATCATGAAGTATCAATCTCCTAGTTTTAACAGCCTGGGTGCAGGGATATTAGAATCCAGAATTCAAAACCATGATCTAACCTAACAGTTATGACTTCCCTTTTTAATTTTTTTAATGGGGTCTAAAATATATACATGTTTGAAGGTGGGGTGGTGGGGGGGTGAAAGTTAATCCTGGTTGCCATGTCACTCTACAAATCAAAAGCAAGCAATCCGTTACAGATAGTTTTGAAGGCAACAGCACTACAGTGGTATTCCTGATGGATTTAGAAATTATGGTCTGTGCAACTTCACAGGCATTAAGCATGAAAATAAAACCATTAGATCTTCTCAACAAATGGAGTCACTATTGAAGGATATACTATTTTCCTGCTCACAGTTGGGTTTTTATTTTTCTAAATTGGAAACACACCACATAGAGGAAGTAATAACATTGCAGGGAAGTATTCAAAGCCAAATTTTTATTCACATTGATTATCTTTTACATTTTGAAGTATTGCCTTTGTACATCCATCTGTAAATGTTTATCAGATAGGCATTCAAACCCTTTCCTTCATTAAACCATTCTATAGGAACACTACCATACTTTTGTTATATCTTTGAGCAAAGGGGAAAAGAAATATGACATGGATGGTTTTTCATTCACCTTCTAAATTCAAATTCTCTATTCCTTTTTCTAATCCCCACAACTCAGAAAAATATATATATATTTTTAGTTTCAATTTTACCAGTATAAAATTAAGTGCACACAAAAAAATGCTTCTTCCAATCAGAATTTGAATGCTTTCAGGAGTATTTGAGTCTGATTTTCTCCATTTTAATCCCATTTTAAATTACAGTAATTTCACAATTATAAGTCGCACCTGATTATAAGCCACACATCTGGGTAGCTGGGTAGACCACGGGATTTGTCCATATATAACCCGCACCTGAATATAAGCTGCATTTTTTTTCTTTTTTTTTTTTTTCTTTTTTTTTCCACGCGGCAGGGTGGGGGTGCTGCTGAGGGGCCAGGCAGTGCCAGGGCCATGCCGGCAGCGGGATGTGGCAGCGCCAGGAGTGGGAGGCGGCAGCGGGACGCGGCAGTGCCAGGAGTGGGAGCAGCGGGGGCCCGGCCGCTCACCGGGAGCTGAGGGGCAGGGAACACTTGTTTCCTCCCCCAGCTCATACTTCCATGTTGGCAATTCTCCTGAAATTGTCCATAAATAAGCTGCACCTGATGATTAGCCACACTGCTGGGGTAAGCTGGATTCTTCAATGAAAAAGGTGCGGCTTATAATCGTGAAATTACTGTAATTGCATGTCCTCAGATAAAAAAAGAAACTATCATCTATAGATGGCCTGTAGATGACAGACTCCAATTTTAAGAAAAGTGGGATCTTTACTAGCACAAAATTAATTTGTTTATGCTTCAAATTGGTGTCCATCAACACACCTCATGCCAAACAAATAAATTGTGATGAAGGAGCAAGTAAGAGGAAATATCTGATTAAGTCTTTCTTGAAGGAGAAAAGTCTTGTCTTCAGGCATTCATTCCTGATCTAAAGTGCACAACTTTATTATTTGAACAGTAATAGTGTTTTGCATTGTTTGGAATGTGATCCAGGCATATGACTGTTCTCAGTGTGTTTTCTAAACAAACCATTGTATCATCACTGCAAAGATATTTCAGCATGCACATCAGTTTCTACTATTTGTGCTCTAATTTAACAGCTAAAGTGAAAGAAAGCTGCTTACGGATTCGGGCATGCAAGAACCTAGCTTCTCTCATCACATAGTGTAAATCCCATTAGGAAAAGACTTCCTAAAGATAGTGGAAGCTGTACCCTTATTTGTCAAGTAATTTATTGAGTTTGGATTTGCAGAGAACCTTATGCAGACATTTCTGCAAAGGATCATTAAGTCAAATGTACAGTGAAGAAAAGGTGCATTTATAATTTAACAGCTGAAAAGCTACATGTAATACTTTAAGTTGCCAGTCTATTTCTCATATATTTCCTGCAGAAGTTCATGTGTTCCCTCCCTTAATATTCTCATGCAGAAATTGATCACTACCTTTTGAACAGTTCCCTGCCATTCATTAGGCTTCATTTTTCAGGGTGTAAAGTGCTTGCAGCTACAATGAATTTCATAGTTATTGCAAACATAACTATTACACACAACAGATTATACCTAGCTGGTGGAGATACTCAGAAGGATTCTGCAACAAATGCCAGCTACATTTCTTGAAAAATATGCATCACAAGTTACTGCAAAATAGTAATGGGAAAATGAGGGCAAGTAAGAGTCTAAACAAAATACGATTAAGCAGTGCAACAGATCAATTCAATAAGAAATTATTATGGTCACTGTAGTCTCTTAGGAATAAATTCACTTAAATCAGCACAAATAAGTGGCTCAACTCATTAACTAGGTTATGGCTGCAGATATTACATTCCTTGGATTTATTTCAATCACCAGGTTGTTACATAGTGAATCATATCTGTCATATCAAGCAAGAAAAAACCTAAATGTACTTCTCAATTTGTTTCATCTCTTTCACAGAAAAATACCATAGCATGACAACTATTTATTTATGAAATTAATATCAGTCTATGGAAGCAATTGACAATACAATAATAAGTTTTGATAATGTCGCTCTAAAACAGAAAAGAAAGATGAGGTGACAAAGCAAAAGAAAAGTAGATTCCTTAAATAAAATTTGCTTAATAGTTCAATCACTGCAATTTAAATGTAAGAAAACCTCCACAAAGGGCTCTACTTTGGAAAAAATTGGACCAACAATTAGCATAGCCACTACTGCAACTTTCAGAAAAAGACAGTGAATATTTCATAAATCACACTGAAAATTTCTAAAGGCTTGAAAGAAATTATATCTTTCATATAATTTCTCATATCTGTATGATATTTAATTTTAATACATAATGAAACTCCTGTTACCATGCTGATACATTAAGAATTTCTCTCTGAAAATGTTATTTTACTTCCACTTTTTACAAGATTTTCTGACATAGTTTAATGTTATATCTTAAACTTTAACTTTATCTTAAACTTAAACTTTAAGATATAACATTTTTTTCCAAATAATGTTTAAAGAAATTCTTATTAATAGAATTTGTATATATAGACACATATATATAAGTATGAAACTGGATTTCCCATTATGAATTAGATTAAACACAACTGTAAGTGTAGCTATACATTTTTACAAATCAGTTTAACTCCCCTGCATTGCAATTATCTAAAGTCTCCACTGCATATTGGCATGTAACATATAAAAGTGAAGCTGTATAGGCAACATGTTGGATTAAAAAAAATATTCTCTAAGTACTTGCTGATTTTTTTAATAGCAGCACTGTAGAGGTGTTAAAACAGTGATCATTGAAGAAACATTAAATAATGAGCATCGTCTTCGTATATTTTGTTTAGCACCGTTTTCTGTTCCAAGTTTCTTTTTGCCCATTTTTTACTATCTACCATCTACACATGATAAAATGATTACTTTTCTGTCATCATCAGAAAAAGTTCATAATTATTCAGAATGTTTGTCTATGTTATGTATGTCTAATTGTGTTAATAGCTCTGCTGAAGTACTTCAATAAGGTGATAAGTTCATGTTGTTGAAACAGCCCATACCACATGAGGGCTTTCTTTTGATAATTTAAGTTACATCATGATAGACTTTTACTTCCACCTTGGAGTAGGACTGCCCATTAACACTATTCATATGAAAATAAAAGTAAATTCTAATCTCATTTTTTTTAGGTATCTCATGTTATCTCACAGTGTAATGTGGCAGAGTGGTGACCTTGCAATGGGGAAATCATAAAAGACAGCTATATGCACAGGATAAACTGTGATTATCTTGCGAAGGTGACTACATTATACAGCCACAACGTATGTAGGCAGATCCAAATTGCTGCAGATCTACAGGCAGATCCAAAGGAGGGAACTTAGGCAGCTCTATTAAATGCAGTCAGCAATAACCATGGTCAGAGGCCAATTATCACCAATTCTTTTGGTGGGTCTTTTAATATATTCCAAGAACTACTGAAGCCACCCACACCTACACTGAAACTATTACCATCCAGGCTAACCTATTTACCTCAGCTGTGCTTATGATTTCAAGCTATGTATTACTTGTAGACATATCCACATCACTTACAACATAGGAAACACACTCAGCACATGATACAAGGAACCACTTATCCCACTCTTTAATATTTGAATAGCTGCCATGGTTGTAGGCTCACAACACACATGGTTTCTGCACAGGAAGTCTTCTAACAATTGGATGTCTGTAACAGAAAATTTCTAGCCATAAAACTGTTGTCCTTCCTGGATCAGCTGCTTTAACTATAGATAGATGTAACGAAAATTATGTGAAGGGAAAATGTAGGGGAAAGGAGTAACTAGGATGTTTACCATATTTATTGCTAAATTACTTTGATGAAACAAAACCTAAGAAATTTTTCCTAAAAGTGCTCATATTTTAATGCCAAAACTTTAATAAAGCACAACTGTATCCCATTTTATCTCTTTCCATTTCTTAAAAAACAATTTTTTTTAAAAATTAGGAAATTAGAATTTCCTTGCTGGAAAGTACACTTTTGTTAACTGTTTCCTGCCATATGCATATATAAGTATGTAAATATGTGAGTCTTACCTGAAAGACAGCTGTTAATCACCCTAGGAATAATTCACCACTCATTAAACCCCAGTATAATATTGTAGGAGTGGGCACAAGAGCATCAAGAACAATGTAATGGAAAGTGCTGAGGTACTAGCATGGCAATTAAACTAATAGACAAAATTTTTCCTACAGTAGGAACTGTTACAGAACCCAGATGTCCAGGAAACCAGTGTACCAACACGTAAAATTAGAGTGTATATATATACAAGTTGTGTTTGTAACATTATATAGACACCCTTGAAAAATAATAGGCTTGTTACTTCTGCATTTTTGTGGCTCTATGAGGGGTGCACAAGTAACTGAGAACAGAAACAGGACAAAAGGGAAAAAAAATCTATTTCAGTTACACATGTATAATTGCATTTAGTGAACTGAATTCTGCCAAGATAGTGGAACAGCAAGTGACATAAACCAGTTTAAAATTAGGCCATGAGTATCTATCCAAGTTACAATGTTTCCAAAATGTGAGTACATATTAAGAGTCTCTATTGCACATAACATCATATTAGCTCCATAATGCTTTGGTCCCGCTTCATGAATGAAAAATGCTTTAAAACTCAACCAAGTAGCAACAGTAAATAGGAACGGCAACTCGAGAGACAGCCAACTGAACAGATTAAATAGACTCTTTAATAACTTTAATAAAGCTGCACAGTGAAATAGAAATCCTACAAATAAAATAACTGCAAAAGTGCACACTTTATGTGCCCAGTGGCTTTTCAAAGGCTTATATCATGGTGGTGAGCAGAACTCTGGTGATACCATCATGTTACAGCACTAATAAGATACAGAACATTTGGAGAAGCGTAACAGCAGACAGCTATAACCAGAGTTGTTTGGAAATACTATCTGTAGATTAAATTAGCTCTATGAACAAGGACATGTGGAGTGAACTTCATTTTGTTATTGTTTTCCTTTCTTATCTTAACATATTTAGTTATTATAAACTACTGATAATGAGGTACTGGCTGGCTTCATTTCCAGTAGTTTGATCTTTCTCCACATCTGGCTGGACCTATATGTATATCCTGTAAGCTTACTACTATGAGAGAAGATGACTGCTAACATGCACTCAGGGCTCAAGGTGTGTTATAACCACAGCTGAAAGCTGCTGAAACAATACAGTGCATCCTCGAATAGAAAGGTAGGAAGAGATCTGTTCATGATAGCAGTATATCACACATCTGGAAGAAAAACATACACACTGAACACAAGCCTCAACACAAACAGCTTCTAGAACTTCTAAATGTGCACAGAGGGCCCCTGAGCCACTCGGTTAGTGCATAAACTACAACAGCCTTTTCTGAAACTACATAAAGCCTGAATTTTTACTTTTGAGAGTACTCAATACTTGCAACATGACATCTGTCAGGATATGTCTGATCCAAACATCATGGAATGTAGAATTGAGCTACCCCAGTTTTCTTGAAAGGGGTAGCTTTGGCAAGGGAAGCATCTAGTCAAAGCAATACATATTTAATGAAGTTCCAATATACAGCTGGACAAGGGAATATCCAGGGTGAGTTATTATAAAATATGATACAAAACTAGAGCAGAAGAAAGGGTGAGAAAAAATATATTAAGAAAGACTGAAAATGTATGCAACAGATTTATGCAGATCAAGGCATTCCTTCTTTACTACATCAGTGGCCTGGCATGTGATGTGAGCAGCATAATAATAATTTTATATATATGGTAAATATCTACCATCTGTGTTCTAAGGCACAAACTGTAAAATGCAGCATAAAACAATTAAAATCAACAGAGACAAAGTTCAGGGTACAGAAAGCTTTTGATCCACAAAACTGGCAGATGTTATATCGGAGTGACTGAAGACCAAAAATATGAGTGAGAGCAGTTTTTAAAAGTACAGCTCAATCCATGTGCCAAAGGGTTATTTGGCACGATTGCCATATTCCTGCTGAGACAGAGAAAGAAAAAGAAAATTTATTTTAAAACTTTAATTAGGTCACAAGCTAAAAAATCAATAATTCTTTCTAATGGATTTCAACAGGTCTTTCCAAGTCGAAGTTAAGAAATTCATAAAAATTTACACTGTATTGATACTAAAGCATAGATTTTTTTTCAGAGTTTAAGGCTTGCGGACAGAAGCATTCATATCTCACTCTTTTAGCAAACTATCCCTGAGGTATGCCTGTTCTGCAAAGTCTCAGGATTTTCATTCTTTGGGCAGCACAAATAGTACACTTGTAAGGACCAAAGAGTAAACCATTTATACATTGTCCTTTTTGTTGTTGTGTAATGGTTTGATGTTGTCTTCCTCCTGAACACTTTCCAGCTGCAGACCTCTTCAGTGAATCATGAGTCCAACAGCTTCTTTCAACTACAGCTTGTACTGATCTCATTTTCCCTTCCAAGTCTTTCTGTTGCTGCTTCTGCTGTTGCTACTGCCTATTTATTTTTCACTTTTCAAACGCCCTCATTGCTACTCCAGCTCTACTCTACATTCTACTCTACATTCCACCTCCAAGAAAGCAAATAGAACTGTTTTTCCTTCATTTTGGGCCTGTTCCTTAGCATCCTCTTCACCACATGTTAAGATGGAGAGAGCAGTTCAGATATTAAAACCGCAACCTGCCACAAGCTGTGGAAACAAACGTGTTTCTGCGCTTGAATGCACAGCATGCATGGCATCTCCTATCATTAAGGAGATTATCATCAAAACCTTTACTATCCAGATGGGAACTGAAGCACTGAGAGATTAAAGGATTTCTTCAGGACGATGCCATTTAGCTGTGAATAACCAGGAATCAAAAATGTTCCTGTCAACAGTTCACATGCTTATCATGCTACATTGACTGTCTTCCTTAAATCATGCAACTTCTTTATGCAGGAAATTAGGTCAACCATAAGTACATTTTTTGCCGTGTTTGGCTGTGATTTTCTTCACAGTGGCTGGTATGGGGCTGTTTTGGAATTGTGCTGAACACAAGGTTGACAAAGTAGAGACATTTTTGCTGAGCAGGGCTTTCACAGAGCCAAGGAATTTTGTGCTTTCAGTACTGCCACACTGGCAAGGAAGCTGGGGATGCATGGGAGACTGGGAGGAGAGGCAGCCAGGACAGGTGACCCCAACTGACCAAAGGGATATTCCAGATCTTTTGGGATCTTGCTCAGTGTATAAACTCGGGGGAAGAAGGAGGAAGAGGGAGATGTTTGGAGTGATGGTTTTTGTATTCTCAAGCCACCATTTCATGTGATGGGGCCCTGGAGAAGGCTGAACACCTGCACACTCATGGGAAGCAGTGAATTCATTCCTTGTTTTCCTTTGCATGCATGGCTTTTACTTTCCCTATTAAACTGTCTTTATCTCAACCCATGAGTTTCACAGCTTCTACCCTCCCAATTCTCTCCCAGATGCTGCTGGTGGGGGAGTGGCTTGGCTGCTGCCTGGGGTTAAAGCATGACCATTTTATACTCTAAAGTAAAGAATTACACTTACAAATTATCTCTTCTTCATACAAATACTAAGGTTTGTACATATCAAACATCAAAAAATGAAACGTCAACAGCTACCAAAGCAAGGGGTTTTAATCAGTCTGCTTGAAAATCATGTGCTTGCTTTCATTAAAACTCACAATTATCACCTGATTGCAAAATTTGGAGAAAAAAATGTCGTTATGAAAAACCATAACCCTATTTTATGAAGATTCACAAGCTTTCACATGAATAGCACTTCTGCCATATTGGTACCTAATACTGCCAACTTTTCTATAAAATCAGATAACAAAATCAAGCCATGTCTTTTATAACGGGAAAAGAAGAATGTAAAAGCCTACAAGGTTTGGAGAAAAAAGATTGTCACAAAATAATAGGATTCTTTACAAAAGTATAAAGATAATACTTCCCAAGGACACTGAAGCAGAGAACTGTGCTCAGTAAAAAACATTTTAATGAAAGCAAGAAGGACACAGACAGTTCAATCTCCATATACCCAAAGAGAGCCTGCAGCCTGCCAGAATACCCAAACCTAAAGATATCCTGTCTAAGGAAGATCCATTATCTTCACTCAGGGAAAAGCTTAAATCTTTAAGGACCAATGAAAATGTATTTGTCTTCATTCAGTGGTTTGCTATTTCCAGAAGGCAAGGGAGCTGGGGAGGAAGCTGGTTGTTTTAATTTGGTTTGAAAGAATTCAGCAAGACTTTTCTTCAAAATTTATGCTTCCTTTTGGTTTCAGCTATGATGGAAATGATATTAGGAAATCCTTGGTGGTTAGCCTAGTGTTTGTGGTTTGAGTCTCATCTGGAGGCAGGGATCTAAAAGAAACACAAAACTGACATATAACAGACAAAACCTGATTTTTTTCCAAAGATGCATGAACTCCAAGCCAAGTCCATGCAACATCCTGTCTCTGACAGTGGTCAGTAGCAGATGTAGATGGGAATTTAAGAACAGAAGCAGCATACAAAAGTAGTTCTCTATAATATTTTTGTTTGATTCATATGATTTGTGGCTTCTGAACTTTCTGAAGCACAGGCAACAGCCTTCATAGATTTTCTTTTCATAAATATATCTAATGAATTTTTGAACCCTTTAATATCCCAAAAATTCTGGGACAATAAGCTTTTACAGCTTTACATTGTACTATGCCAAGTATCACTATTTGCTTGCTGTGAACCTGTCACTTGCAGTTACTATTTCATCCCCTCCAGGTCCTGCATAAAAGACAATAAAGCCTGTTCTCTGATCAAATATCTATGACACTTGTGCTTTTCTACACTTCTACAATCTTCAGACTCTTAGAAAATTGGAGTTTTGTAGTATATGTGGTAAAAAACAGTCAAGCAAACTACAAGGAGGAAAGCAGAAGAACACAACTGCTGATTTTATCTGAATGTTTCATCCACATTAGCTTGCAGTTATTCATCCTGAAAAAGAAGCTGCATTCATTTCTCACATCACACACTGTTAATCTTCTGTAACTCTCTACAAACTCTAAACTACATTTGCATAATCAAATTTTCTACTACAGCTGGCTTTCCTGCTCTTTCCTCTGGCAGTAACTCTTTGAGGGGAGAGAAAACAACTAGAGAAAAAAAGATGAGAGAGGGATTATAGGAAGAAAGGTACGCCTTTTGTAGGTGATCAAGTGAAAAAGTCCTGCTACAGGGTTAATCACATCATCACTCTTTGCCAGAAGAGCAGTCTGTTATCTCTACCTAAAAAAACAGTTGCAAGCATACATCTCATAAGAAAGTATTATATATGCAAGTTAGCAGTGACTAAGGTCCAGTTAGCACTTGTCAAACTTTTAGATTAGTTTACAAAATTTTAATTTGTTAATCAGTCGATGTAGTTTCTTTATGGGGATATGTGTATTAGAGAAAATCATAGTAAGATTAGGCCTTTTTTCTTCTTTTCTGCTAGTTCCTTGTTCAGCCCACTGTACTTGCACAAGAGAGATGATGGCAGAAAAATAAAAAAACACTGATCATGGAAAATGGTAATTTGATTCTTCTTCTTTCAGCAGTGGTGGCAATTTATTGCTGGCTGTGAGAATTCATTATTCATTGATCTAAGGCTGCTGACTGCTGATGGGCTGAGATACCAAACCAACATTTCTTTCCCATCTAGACCACAAGATTTTTGGAGTAGAAGTTTTTTTGTTCATTAATTTAAACAACCAGAGGAAACAATGCAATCCAAACAACTGGTATGACCAGCAAATATTGAAATGTATAAACTAGTGATACATTCCAGTCTTGTAATTTTCTGAACATGCAGCTCCAGGAAGGCCGCTAGAGGGCCCACAATTATTTAAAGTTTCATTCTCCATTTTGCACTCATATAAACACTGAACAGGAACTTTCAGTGAATACGCCACAGGTTAATGAAGATAGCAATAAATTACTTTCACTAAAGTCAGCCTTCAGGAAATGTGGTGCTTAAATGCTAAGACCCAGATTAGTTTAAAACCTGACCAGAAGATGTTACTTTGTTGAGCCCAAACTAGTTTGCTGAAATGTTTCGGGCTTAGCATCATTCTGAGTCATCTTTCACAGGACTCAAAATCAAGTCACAACAGCTCACCAGTGATGGACTAAATGTTAGTGCTTAACGACCTCAAAAGACAAGGACAATAGCCCAGCAGGACTGCCATGTGGCCAAGGAAAATGGTTACACATGCTCAGAGACACCTTTCTGGGTTTCTGCTGCAAAATTTGAAAAGTGATGCAGTAATCTGGCTCTTGGTGGACTCACTTGATAGCTCCAGGGTCTAGTACAATTTTCCTCCTTATTTATTATTCAGAAAAAATTTGGAATTTATATAGAGATGCACATATATGCATATCTCCCCCTCAAATTTGGATAAAATAAAAATATTGAGAAAAAAAAACTGTTTGGATTGCAGAAATACTGATTCTCAAACCCTTTACTAGCAGTGTTATTATCACGCTATAAAATAAATTTGAAGAAGCTAGAAACATTTAAAGCTCCTCCTCTTTTTCCATCTTCCTTCTTCCTTTTCTTTTGTCTGTCCAGGTTTCTGCATTCAAGCAGATATCCTGTTAGGTTTAGGTATTTCCTCAGTTATGCAGGAAAAAAACAACTGTCAAAACCCCACTACTAACCAGGCAAGAGAAGTGACAAGAAATAGATTGTCCATAATATACCATCTGAACATGAGGAAAATGTTTCCTTCCAAGTTGTCACCATGTTGTATACAGAAGCAGAGTTGTCTCTTATCAAAGCTTAGTGGTTTGTCACCATCACCTTTATTATTCCAAAAGATAGTGAGAATCACAAAAGCTAGTAAGAAAAAGAAGCAACTCATCCTTTCCTCTTCTTCCCTGTAAGAATAAAACAGTTTCTGTAAGATACCTCACAGATGTTGTTGCGAGGGGAAAATTACAATTGATATGGATTTAAAAAAAAAAAAAAAAAGAATTAGTCTTGTATAATATTAACCTCTCCCTATGAGTTTCAGTCAGAGTGAAATATGAGATTCTCTCATCATCCTTGATTCTAACTTTCCTTTCATGAGAAAGAACAAATTATCTCAGTCACAGCAGCAAAGCCAATGCTGACATGTATAGTAAATTGTTGTGAGGAAGTAAGGTGTACTGCAGTGGCCATGCACCTGGAATGAACAATATGAACATAAAGTATTTCTCTAGGGAAATAATAAAGGTTTGTCTGAATCCATTTCAGGAAAATAAAAGTGAATTCCTGGCTACAGACAGGTTCTTCTGTAGCTGAACAGCCAGCTACTTACAATAGCAGCTTTAGAAAGCAATTTAACAACAGCCAGGCTGGCTCCGATGCTGCCTTTTCAAAGTAACACAAATCAGTTTCAGCTGGCTGAGCATCTTTCCCACCAGGGCTACAGTACCTTGGATTCACACTCCTGTACAACATCATCCAGTAATTAAAAGAACATCAGTAAGCTCCGGCTTTTCAAAGGTCTGAAAAGACATGCAATGTATACAAGTGTTTTCTCTTTATGCCAGAATCCAGTTTTGAATTCCCTGAAGTAAGAAGCAGCAACAATCCCTAGAAAGTCTTCTGACAAAGTCTGTAGATGTTCCTGTCAATCATTTCAACACCATCAGGATTCCGTATTTCATGTTTACCATTTAAAGACTACCACCTTGCATTGGTCAGCCAGCATGGAAGACTGTCAGGCCTCACTTGAAAACTGCTCTGAAGTCAGCTATAACATGTCACAGAAGGATGAGGAGCTCCTGTTAGCAGGAATCCAGACTGAGAGCATTTGTCTCACAAATTGAAGCCATGAGTTCACATTCAACAACATTTGCCAAAACCAAATTTTGAACTTTGTCATTATCACATCTGGGTTTAGTTCCATTTTGTTCATTACTGAAGCAAAGTTGTCTTAAAGTCATCTCTACAGGAAAAGTTCTGTGCATAACTACCCAAAGATAAATACCATGCCCTAGGGAGCAAATGCCAAGAGTAGGAGGACTAGCCAGAGGGAGGGAGGGAGGGAGGGAAGGAAGGAAGGAAGGAAGGAAGGAAGGAAGGAAGGAAGGAAGGAAGGAAGGAAGGAAGGAAGGAAGGAAGGAGTCTACAGACTGAAAAGAAACTAAGAGACTATAATCAAATGGATGAACACTAGGAGTCAAGTGAGGAAAAGAAGTTAGTTGGCAAGAACAAAGACATGCAAGAGATAAAGTAGTTACTGGGGTACAAGGAAATTCGAGGGTCTGAAGGGAACAGGAAGGGACAAAAATGGGTGAGAACTAGAATAAAAAGAGGGAGAAATGTTGCATTTCATTTTAACAAAAAACTCAATAGCTTTTCATTGGAGCTCACAGGACATGAATGTCTAATTGCAGTAATATTCCTATTGACATGTATTCTAGTTATTCAAAAGTAAAGAGCACCCTTCTACTTCTTGCTTGTCCTCTGCAAATAACAGTCAAAATAAATTATTTTTGTAAAAGGAGAAAGTAAAATTTTTTAAGAAAGCAGTCAACTAGCAACTTCACTGTCGTGTTCAGAGACATCTGATTTTGAAACATTAATGATTGCCTGACAGTCAAAAAAAAAAGATAAGACCCAGAGAGGTCATGTTTCAAAGACATTCATAATTGTAACATCAGCATAAAAATGAAAGATGACAACATCATGATGAAAATTTTTTCTTGTGGCATAATAGTTGGGGAACTTGCACAGCTGCATAAAATAGTATGACTCACCCCATCACAGGAAGATTCCTGGAGAAATGAAAATACATGCAAGTGTTGCTCTTCCTGAGCATATACAGAGGACAGTGGCCTATGTGAGTGTTAACTTGCTGCATCATTTGGGGTCATGAAACGTTTCACATGACTGTAGTGAAAAATTCTAGTTTATCCACAAAGTGAGTTCAGGAGGAAAGCTGTACAAACAGTTCTGCCCAGCAGGCTGAGATGGAAAATCACTTCAAAACAGCTGCCCAGTGAAAGTGAAGTGAGAGCATAGTGCTCTATATCCCCTGCCCTGGGTCTGGGCAATTTGCTTTGTATCCAGCTGGAGGGTCTATCTGCACAGCAGCATGTAATATACAATGGCCATTCCATAAATGTGGGACAAGCCACAGGTGGAGCATGTACTGGAGGATTAGATTTCATAAAGCACTTGGCAGCCTGCAGAAAAGGTACCAAAAACTCGAATGAGGAGCTACAGTTCAAAATACTAACAAGTAAGAGGTGGGGGGAGACCAAAATCCCACATCTATCTGAAACTTAGTTAGCAGTCTTCACAAATTTTGTATACAGAGGCCTGAATTCTAGAGGCCATAATAGCTAGAGATATTTTAGCAAAAAGTGTCACAAGCCTTTCACTTGTCCTTTAGTTTTGCTCTTTTCATCCTCTATATGAAAAGGTCACTTCCATCCCATTCCGCTTTCAGCTGAAGTGAAACAGTCACCTATTCTTTTCTAGATGCTTGGCTGATTTGCAAACGTGTGTATAACCTGATCTTATTCAAATAAACAAAATGTCTGTTTTATTAATCAATAGCAGAATGTTAGCAGGTTAAAACTTTTAGCAGCTCCATAGCAGCTACTCAGTAAGCCTCTTTCAGACCTTTCCAGCCCTGTTTTTTTTTCCATTCTGAAGAGAGAACCATTACTTTTTGTAGATAAATGGTGTCCAGCATTATGCCTGGTACACCATTACGCCTGATAGACAACATGTGACAAGGAGGTGAACCTGCCAAAGGCAAACGACAACTCTCATGACAGAGTGTTGTCACAGATAAAACAGCTGGGTGCAAATTGATAGGAGAAGCCAACCAAACCAAGTTTTATGAGTCACAGCTTGTCACTGACCTAACCAGTGCAAAACAGAGTTCATTTGTCAGCATCCCTGCAAAAGCAGATTCTCCAGTAAGCAATTTCATAGCAGTAACCCAGCTTTAGCAAAAATCCAGGCAAGTTAAGAGGAGAAATTGTGAAAGAAATGTGACTTCTCATTCAATTATTAAGTTGTTTGATGTCATTTAACCACTCATCTGTATGCACTGAAATGGAAACATTTATTTTAAGTACTGTTTTCTACTCTTTCTCTTTTTAGATCACATCAACAGACATTTTGTTCATCTCTAGGGACAGCAATCTGCTGCTATTTTTCCGTTAAAAAGTTCGCAATATGGAGAAGCATCAGGAACAATTAGGAAAAAATGCTGATGTGAACTCAGCAGAAAGTCCACATAGACTCTCCAAGGAAATATTTGGAAGCACAAGAAAAAAAGCAGCCAAAAACCCCTCTGTCATCTTATATACTTCTGGAAGTATGCAATAATTTATGGAAAAAACTGTGCCTATTGAAAAATCTGTCGAGAGAGCTTCAAAGTAAGTGGGCTTTTTTTCCGCTCAGTATTTCCATTTGCATAAGCTTTTGCCACCTTGCAGCAAAATCTCCTGTGATGGGCTGCATCTGTTGCTGCATGTTGCATGCTGCCTTCCTCCTTCCTCTTCCCCCTGCCTACTCAGGAATCACAAGCTAATATTTGCTACTCTGTCCCCAGCCTTCTGCTCACCTGACAGCTCTTAGCAGAATGGTCCCACAAAAACCAGACAAGGTATAGCTCTTGCACACAAGAACACCAGGCAGTAGGCAGAGTATGATAATAGGCACCCTCTGCTAAAGCAACTGGACTTACACTAGAACAGTCAATTCAGCAGAATGTATTTCTCGGGACAAGGCGTTCTTTTTGCCTCTTTGTTGCAAAGCCGCTTCTTGCAGGTCTTGCTGTTCTCTAACTTTCTTTCAACACTGAAGGGGTTTATGAAGGATCCATTTATATTTAAACATCCAAATAATATCCCAGTT
>VRYO01002355.1:11160667-11193094 GCA_009812075.1 Sialia sialis
GCTTATAATCTTGAAATTACTGTACATCTTACAGCAAGAAATTTCCACCTTCAACAGTAAAAAGAAAAAGCAGTGATAAGCTTTCCTGATCATAAACACCATAGATTTTCTGCATGCAGTGCAATTTAAAGGCTTAAATACTTTTCCCACTGAAGTTAACAGGAATCTGTAACATTTAACACCTTGTTAATGGCTAGCACTGCCAATCATTATTAGCCCTTAAAGAAAAGAATTTCTCTAATACAATGTGTTTAGCCACTATAAGTACTCCAGTTGTTCTCACAAGAGGAAAAGTGGCTGCTATTCCTCCATTAGGTTTTTCTCACATAATCCCAATCATAAAGTTACCCAGAACAGCCAATGCCTAAAAGACCAAAAAAAAAAAAAAAAGAAAAAAAAAAAAGAAAAAAGAAAAAGATAGTAAAAACTGAAGTTCAACTAACAAAAAAAACCCTCTATAAAATATTCAGCAGAATTTCTGAGGCAGGAAATACAGCACATCACAACTAACACAGTGTGGTGCAGATGAAAGATATCCAGGGTTTAGATGCACACAGTAGCTCATCTGATAGAAGAGCAGTATTTTCAAGGCTCTGGTACGTCACATACATCATCAAACAATATTTCTGCTTCACACTTGTTCAAACATTACTCAGAGTCTGACAGCCTTTCAGGCCACTCTCTGCTGATTTCACTCATTCCTCACATTGTCATGTTGCTGCTGCTTTTCACACAGCAAGCTGACTATCCCACAGCAAGCCAATGATCCAGTGTTTCCTCTCATGTTAAGGTTAATACACAAGCAATACAGCTTAAAATGTTCATGGAAGCCTATAGCATTCTCTTACCAACTCATTTGGATTCTATGCAGTAAAACATTTCACACTGATTTGAATAATGATGAAAACAAAAATGTCTGCAAAATACTTTGTAAGTACTTCTGTTAAGTTAGATGCTGTAAACATTTTACAAGATACAGTGGCATGAATGTCTCTTTGCTGATAGTTGATAAAAAAGTACTTGCCTAGTAATATAAAAATATAAATATGCAAATAAAAGAGCCATAAATATATTGTCAAATAATACGAGAATGAAAATTAAATACACATCTTTCAGTCCACGGTTACATACACAGCACTTATATTCACATTGTGTCTGTAAAATGATGAATGATAAATAACCTAACACCAAACATACCATAAACACAATTGTCTAAAAAAAGTCACTGTCCATGAAATAAGTAATATAGCAATTAGTAAAGTGGATACACATTCAGGAGTTGGCTCACCTGAACATCATTTGTCCCCAGAGCTTATTAAATGGTCATGTAATATTTTATTTTTCACACATAATTTTTCATACCAATATTCTGGGTGGTGAGATATAGGTGAGGTTTCAAATTAAAAACTTGACTTTCTGAGGTACCTCATAAAAAGTGTCTATGAAATGAATGGGTACCTTCAGAAAGATAAACAAGAAACCTTCTACACTATGCTTCCATCTAGTTCCTGTCTAGAAAACTGTCTAGTTCCCTATCATTTAACCCACATAATACATGTTTGCTTAGAGGAGTAGGACATGCAAAATCTGCGATTCAAGACCTTCAAAGACCCTGCCCAATTTCCTTAGTATTACAACCTTGAATAGGAAAACAATATGCAACAAGTTAGAGAGTATACTAACAAATTAGCATGATGCTAAATCTGTATCGTTTTATCCTCAGCATAATGTAGCTGAAAAATCCATCCCTAGAAGCTCAGTTGTCACGAAGGGACAATTCCTTTAAGTGTTGTGGCAGAGATGATTTCTTCTTGAAGGGTTGTATAGCCATTGTACCTTGAACTGTTCCGCTCATAAATCCTGTCTAAAGAAACAACATAATACTTTGGAAGGGGCCAGTCCTGTCCTCTATCTGTCTTCCAGAATCCATCCATTTTGGAGAGGTTGGTTGCATATTTAACACGAAGTGGCTAATTAATCACTGGCATGGCTGCATCAGTGAAACATTTTCAGTTTCTTGTTTGTTTATAAAGTTGCCATCTCTTTGTATCATTCCCAATAAAAAGGAATTGACATCGTTCACTCTTCAAAAAATAAAAGAGGAAACAGAAAACTTCACTTGGAGAAAAGCACTGAAGACAAAAACATACAACAAATAGGTAATAGGAAACAAAGAATGAGAGTGCCAAAATCCTGTCAGGATGTTAACATCCTGAACAACTGAGCCTAATACTCTACTCACAACTTTAACAACTCTCTGATACAAAACAAAACATATTTTCCATGAAAATGGTGTGGTAAAGAGGAGATGTATAATGTATGAGACAAAAGCAAATTATCTGTATTCCCTAAGGGAATAGCTTTTGTCTCAGATATAAGTCATGCAAGCATTCGTATTTTCAGTATTCTTTATATGCCCATTCAAGCATTATAGATTATTATGTCAAAAGGGTACACTGGAATTTTTTATTGCAATTAATATCCCTTTTAAGGACCTTTGTATAATGAACTCAAATATCACCAAAAGCAATTAAAATCTATTGGAGATGTAAAATGAAATGTCAGGCTAACTAAAGAGAAAAGTGGTGCTACATAATTTTCTAGTATATGAGAAGCAGGACAGAAAATTAACAGAAAGTATACCAGCAAGGCATAAACTTCAGAGGCCATGAAAACAACAGACAGGATAGTAAAAATTGTCCACAGGTGAAAACAAATACATATGTAACAACCTGAGACAAATCCCAAACTTCTATTTTAGCTTATTTTAGGATAATTTAAAAAAAAACACTAATAAAGTGAAATTAAAAAGAAGAAAATGAATAATCAGGAATTCATTTAAGTAGAAATTAATCTTTACTCCAGTTTGAGACATCTTGGAGAAATATAGTTTAATACCTATGATGCTCAAGTCTACAAATTTTTTTTAATGCTTGAAATAGTTTTAGTGCTTGAAACTCCACTGGTTATTATTTTGCATTCTGTTTTAGTCTAAATAACATGAACTGTTATAGACAACAGGTAATAAGCAAAGATGCAATTAGTTTAGTCACACAATTTCATGCTGTTTAACTTACGTTTCAAACTCAGAAAAAAAAGACTATACCTGAAACACATACAACTATGTAATCCGCATAGATTTTAAAACTCCAACTTGAAAAGAGATATGAATGATAGATGGTGTTCCAGGGACTGTTTAAATTGTAGTTCCAGGCAGAAATCATTCATCTGGTAATTTCTCAAAAAACAGTGATTTCCCACCCTTTTCATATTATATTGTCCAACAATATTTCTTCTATGTTTTTCATTAAAGTTACTTTTTAGAATTACCACATTTCAGGGACAAGTATAGCTCCCAACTTCCTAAAGCTTCAAACACCCTGAATCCTTTTTCTGTAAGCTTTAGCAGGATTCAAGTCCTTAAACCTCAATGTAGGTTGAGAATTTTAGAGAGCTGTATCTAGCACTATATGTTCATACACAATGGATATTCTAGCTAATAAGTAAGTAACAAGATCTAAGGAAGAGATTATGCACATAAGAACACCTGCAGCCTCCATTCTGACATTTTGTAACTTTTCAAATGTGGACTTCACCATAGTAACATAATTCCTTTAATGTAGTTGTTCTGTAACACAAAAAAAATTATCCTTGATATTTTTAAAAATATAAATTTCTGTTGTATAGTAGGCATGAGATTGAATCTCTGATTAAAAGTGCAAAATTTATCTACCTCTAGATTACCAAATGCCATAGAAAGAATCCACAAAGATAATAAAACAGCAGTTCTTTATTGTCGCAGTTCATTAAGATACTCTTGAACAGTAACATTTGCTAGTGCCACTCTTGGGCCACTCTCTAGTGAAGACAGATTTCATAACACCACTTGGTTATCATTGATGCCCTTTCACCCTAAGTCTCATTTTTAAGAGTACTTTGATGCCTCTTGCTCATTTTCTTATTTCAGCAGACTACAATCTATTTCTACCTACAAGATTAGCAGTAAGTGAGATATTTTCCACAGAATATAATATTTTTCCATGAAGAATAGCCATGTACAGCTACTCTTGATAAAGTACTGAAAGCATTTTGCACCACATTTAGTAGATTGATGAATTAGCTTTGAAACTCTCACCTCTCTCTCCTCTAACTTCAGTATTCTTTTTATTTTAAACTGGTAAACCCCACACTGTTCGTCCTTTCTTTACAAATGCACAGGATTTCATGCAGAAAAAAAAGTGATATTCACATGAGGAAGGCTGTCACAGACAGCATTATAAGCAAGCAAATTACAGCGAAGTACAAAAACACACAGCAGGCAACTTCACAAATAACAGAATCACTAAACACCTTTCATTTTTAATTTAAGTACAACAGTTCCACCTTATGCATTTCATTCTGACTGTGTGATAGTACAAACAAAAGGATAGTTCTGTGGCTGAAGAACTAAATTAAAACAGGAAACAAAGTTTTTTGCTCAGCTTTATCATCTTCTGTATGCTAAGACCATTCTGCAGTTTCACATGACTTCAAAGCAAATTAAGTCTGCTCAGAAGCACTGAAAATTCAAGCATTAATTGATGCACTTAGATGGGAGTCTAGAACAAATGCTGTACCCCAAAACCTACTTTGAGATTCCATTCTCATAAGAGCTTTGCACTGAAATTTATTACAGATATTAAATAATCTGGTTTTTGATATCATATGCAAATTCTGTAGGCAGAATGTTCAAAGAATAACCACCAACATCTTTGTTGCAGTGTTCTGGAATGTAGGTATAAAAATAAAAACTCCCCTGGAAGTATGGTTTAAATCCATATAAAGCATCATAAAAAAAAAATCTATATAAAGAGTTCATCTCACTGTCAGTGCTTTTTTTGTTCTGAGTTTCCCTTAAAAGATGCATTTCTGCCATTCACTGAAAATAAAATAAACACTAACATACTAAAGAATAATAAAGCAAATTTTAGAAATTATTTGCATTCTTATCGTATGTCAGTCATTATATGTTAATCCAAAGATAAAAGAGTGAATAAATGTACAAATGGGTACAAAGTTTTCTGAAAACTTTTTTTTCCTTTAATAAGAATTGTCACTAAATTTTAAAATCTCCATCAGATATTCAATCCTAGTTCCAATAATGGCATGAAAAGCACCCATTTAAATCTGAAATAATATAATCCTATTGCAGGATTATTTGTAAAAAAGTAATTTTTCTGACTGCTCCCCTTATGTTAAAATTAACTGTATGACCAGAATGAGCATTGATTGATTTGCACCTCTGAGCTCAAAAGAATTCTTTTGATAGTCTCATATTTATAGTGGTGTAGTTGAAACTTGAATCTGTCCCTCTGCTTCTACATGTTGAAAGCCATAGGTGCAAATGATTAGAAAACATGATTATATGTTCCTGAAAAACAGCCAGCTGTCAGGTTTCTTGTTGCCAGTGTATCAATGCAAGAATCTGCAGCCATGGTTTCAAAAGACACAGCGCCAGCACTATACAAAAACTGATTAACAAACAACACTATAGTCAATGGAATGTGTTTGGAGAGAGAAAAAAATAGAAGATGTATTTCAGCAAAGACTGAGGCATAAAGAGCTGGCACACCTCCAGTCTGAGTGAGTATTGCAATGAAACTCTCATTTCCATGAAAGCAACAGATTTTTAATTATTTTTAACACTAACAAAGAACAATAAAAGATTTGTCCAAAGTATTTAAATAGAAGTATATATATAAGACAAAGCACACAAACCCCTTAGGCCTCCACTCTTTAAAAGTGGTTGCTTCTTCTTTCCATGAAATTTAGCAAATACAGGATAGAAGCACAAGAGGTTTACACCATCAGAGCACAGCAGCAAGCACAGTACTACAAGGAGGCATTTATGCCATACTAGAAGGAAATCTAGCCTAACATGTAATTTTTAGATCCATACAAGCTTTCCAAAACCTGTATCAAGACATCAGGAGACACTGAGTTATAGGGTTTCATGTAAAATGGTATAGCTTTTTTGACAGGCAACCCATCTGCATTTGCTATTATTCCCTCATGTAAGCACATTAGCATATCAATATCAGCTAGGGTATAAAGATGGAGTTGAGACAGAAGAAATTTGAGATGTGGTAGAGAAAACCTGTTAGTTTGCCTCATTTAAGACTTGTCCCATGCCACAAACAAATGCCCAGACTCTTGACTCTATAAAAGTTATATTCTAAATAGGAATCAAAGTTGAATCTCCTTATGCAAAATACTCATTCTTTCCTTGTTATCCCTTTCTCCAATAAGTGAGAAAAAAAATTGTGAAAACAAAATCTGCATTAGAATTAGCATCCAAATCTACAAATTGAATTTTGTTCCTACTGGTAACATAAGCAAGACTTGTTGCAATCATATTCATTTATTATTAAAGAGTACCTCAAACACCTCCAAGTATTTCAGTGAGCATGGCATCACACTCATTATAAAACAGGACTCTTTAAAACACAAAAGAACATACAAATAGTAGGAAATAATTTCAGATAATTACCTAAGCTTCATTGCACTCAATACTCAAAAATCTATTGGGTGGAACAGATGGCAGAAAAGCAGACACATCATTTTCATTGCTTTTGAAATGAATAGGTCAGAAGTTTTAGGAAGGCAGAACATTCTAAATAGCACGATAAATTCTCTCCTTCAGAATTTCACAACCTCATGAGAAGTAAGTTTGGGTTATATTGCTTGATGACTGGCTGCATTATGGCTAATGAATCATGAAGATGCTTGCTGAAGAAAAAGTGTACCCAATACTCTATTTGTGTGAGAGGTAAACAGTTGGGGATAGGGCATTCAAAAGAACTTCTTCTTGCTCTGCTGCAGCATATAAACTACAGTATTTCAATCTTGGCAACTATTTCCTACTTTGGGACCAAAAAGGGATCCTGTCCAATGCTTACTGCCTGTTGTTTAGTAATAAACACCTGTTAGTCTTTACCATTAAAACTTCTTTGAATTGCAATTAAATCCAGATTTGAGAAGGAGATGGATGGTAAAGTTCAGACCCTCAAGATTTTTTTATTCTTCTCTCCTGGTAGAAGATATTCTAATTCCAGTTTTTCAGGTCCTATAAATGTACACATGGGAAGCTCAAACCTGAATGATGACTAAATTGCATTAGGTTGAAAATTCAAGAAATCCATGTTACATGATTTTTAAGAAGTTGATATTAGTGCATTAAATCTCAGAATCTGCTTTATTTGTTTTATCACAGTTTTTGCTGACAAGGCCTATGGGTAAATTTTTAATGTAGGAGATGGTGGAGGAAAAGGTACACAAAACTGTGGGTTATCTGACACAAGGGTGTTTTTCTTTCTTAACAATAAACCACTGTTCTCTTTCTTCTATGGCCTGTAAATCTAGAACTAATCCTAAACACTGCCATGTCTCATAAAGTCCATTATACAATATCCCTAAGGCATCCAAATAGTCACAATTCTGTTTAAAGAGATATTCAAATAAAATTTAATTTTAAAATGCTGTTTGCCTCCTTCAATTTTTCTCCTTTCTGATGGGTAAAAAGGACTTAAAAATTAACTAGTTAGCAAAATTGGATTTCAGTAATTACAGGTAGGAATCTTACTCTAGTGCTTTTCTAAATATGAAGGTGAAACAAATTAAGTTAAACAATTCTTTTATAACCAGCTTTTATGTCTTCCGTATTGTTCTAAACAATGTTTCCAGATTTGCAGTATAAAACAGAGACAACCTTCACACATTGAAAGAGATTTGGTTTCAGTTTAGTACTTGGTATGATAACTAAGCAATGTTGCTTTCATTCCTCTTAAACCTGTCATGAAGTACATATTAAAGAAGGCAGAGAAGAGGTACACTGCCAAAAGCCTTTGCTATATTGGGGCTTTATTTCAGAAATAAAAGGAAAATAGTTTATTGGTAATGGATATCCCTCAAATTATTATATCAACCAATCTACATTTTCTGGTTGTTTGGGACTGGGAGCTCACACTGGAACTTCACAGGCTGATTGAAACCTTGTACTTAGCATGCCTGAAAAACACAGGTTCACTGTTCACAGCAGTGATTTGCTGGTCTCACTGCAGGACCTAGAGAGAGAGAGTAGAGGGGGCAGAAATGCAAACAGAACCAAAGAGAAGAGAAGCAGACACATACACAGGCAAACAGGATCAGTTTTAAAAATATGGACAAAGGGTTTAATTAACACACTACAATTTTCCTGGGAGCTGGAACATAATGCAAGTTCCATCACAAGTTTTCCCCACTCTCAGAGCAAATACTTCTGAAATCCCAAGGAAAGAATGTGTCTATTGTCCTTACTTTAAAAGAGCCTGATCCAAAAAGAATAATCATATTGCTAGTCCATGAAGGTGATAAATCTAGTCCCCTCATACTGATGTGCTCCTTGGTTCCACACACCAGTGTCACGGGGTTGTCGTAGCTTTCTTTTTATCACAGAGACAAGGACAAAACACAACTCTCAGAAGCTGACATGCAACAATTAAGATTGCCAAGGCAATCTAAATTCAGTCTCAAGTCAATACTTCTTATAAATGGTCCTTAATTAAAACAACACAAACTATTTTCATTGCACCTTTATCTCAATTAGAGATTTCTTATATATATATACAATGGCATACCCTACTACCTCTAAAAATACAATCTCACATGTTTACATTTCTCTTGAATAGACAGAACAGCATTCTCTATGTACAATCATTCACACAAGTTGCTAGTTTCTTGTCTCTAATACAGAAAAAAGTGGGAAAAAAGCATGGATTATATTCATAGTACAATAAAACACTGTCCTAATGCTCAGTTCTTGTTCAAGTGGCTTTAAAAGAAACATACACTTGCTATTATTTCCAGGCCTCATAGAGGTAGAGGAGTTTTATTTTATTTCCCCCCTCCCAGCATCAATAATTTAGATATTTTAAGAGATATATTGTATAATTACTGTGCTTTTAGCATATTTCCTCCTATGTGCTCCAAATTCCACTGAGCATTTCCAGTATAATACCACAGCATTGAATTTAATTATGCTGGAAACCATTTTAGTCTTTTTATTTAAATCCATTAGAGTGCTTATAATAGGATATTCTATTGAGTTTTTTTCTTTTTAAATTGCAAACATGAAATAGGTATGAATTTCACAGAATAAATGTATCCTTATAAACCTCTACAAATTGGAACAATTACTGAAATAGCATATATCTGTTTTACTAGAGTCTGTGCCAATTGATGTTCCTCTTGTTTCACACTGGAAATTACTTAATGCAGACAATTAAGACCAACCATAGTACCACCATACTCTTTCTGCTAAAATATTACCTCAGCAGAATTACTCACTCTAACAATATTAATAGAAACATTTTGACAATAAGGACAGCCTTGAAAGTGCTGTTACATAGTTTGAATAGCACAGAAAACACCTAAAAATGCTACCTGACTAGATCTAGTCTAGTTAATCATAGTGAGGTCTGTAACAGCAGCCCTTAAATATCTCTGTTGTATGTGTTGTATAAATAATTGCTTTGAAAGCAGTGTACATCTACACACTGCTTAATCTGGAAATAACTATTAAAGATTTACCTACATTTCAGGGCACAAATGTACCATCCCCTGAGCATTCTAGTTAGCAAGCCACAAATGTACTTTTCACAAGTGTTCTAAGATGACAAAACTCAGACTTGACTCTAGGTTATTAATTGTACAAAAGATGTACTGGGACATAACAAAGGTAATACTTTGGAGAATTATTGCTAGATCAGCCAGGTTTTTAAGAGTTGGTCTTTAGCCAACTAAGGCCAAGACTGTAAATACGACAAAGTATATCGTACATTGTTTATTTTCAGTTTAAAGCAAACATGACTCAGCTATCAGTTCAGTATGTGAGCAGTGGTAAAAGTAAAACTGTGCTTTTCTTTACCCCCTGAAAAGCCTAAGGGAGATCATTATGGTATCTATAACACTTCTTCAGTCTACTCTTAATTAGCACTGATCCAGCTCTAGAACTAGAGCAGCAAGCTGAACTGTCACTCAAATCACATGGGTTATAACCAGGTCACCTTGTCTACACTGGGAAGGCAGCATGCTCGTCCTCCAGAGAGAGCGCTCATTCATCAACTTTGCCAGTTAATGAGTGGATTAACACCAGCACCAAAAATGAAGGAACCTTTTTCCCAATTGGTTATTGTTCAGATAAAAAACGCAATCCTAAAGGTACAGTGACAGTCCAAAACTATTTGCTCTCCCTGAGCATACAAGGAAGAGTAGTACTAATATGGATTTCTTCTCAAAATCAGTATCAAGATGCAACAGAATAATTATATAGAGTAAAAAAGAAGGCTGATCTTCCATAATACAAGATTAAAACAAAAATGGTAAGAAGGATGAAGTGCTGAAGAAAGTCTTTCTTCACAGACTTCACAATGAAAAAATTGTCAGCTATGTAAAATTATACAACTGCTAATACTGCCTAAAGGCATGAAAGACAACTATTAAGATTTTTTTATGTGTCAGAATTTCTTTACATGTTGGTTAGGAAGGCTGAATGACCTTGACACTGGAACAAGAAAAGACTTTGTGAAATATGCAGACTCTCACTGAATAGCCTGCCTTAGAGAATCACAGCACATGCACTGCTCTTGTAAAGACTGATGAATTTCAGCTGCTAAGATCCTTTTTGAAACATAGCAATCCTGAAACAGTGATTAAATATGGAGGTCTTTCTCCTTAGCTACTCTTGTTAGTACTGTAGAAAAATGTTGTAAAAGCAATGTTTTATCTTGCTTCTGAAAATTAAAACTAAATTATCAAGAAAAAAGGGCATTGTAGCTCTAGGATACTCACTCTGAAAATATCTCAAAACAATTTATAGACATGGATTAAGTTAGCCTGGAATAAACTGCAAATATATTTCTGATTTATATGAGGAAAACTGGACAATTAGAAAAATCAGCAGGAAGGAATTATGAAGGTATTATGAAAGACCACAGTATTACCACCCAAATTTTCTAACCTCCTACTCCTAACATAGTTAAAAGACATCCTTTATTCTATTAGGTAGCTAAATCTTGCCCATTCAGCGGAACGCAAGAAAATGAAAACATATTTGCCACAGCACACAAAACTGGCAAGATTTCTAGTACTTGTAGGACTGCTCTCCTTCACTTCAAAGATCCTTCACCTTCCTTCAAAAACCCCAGTGAGTGCTGAGCAAACCACAGAATAAACTCTGCTGCAAGTTCTGTATGGAGGGAAGGCAGCTTTCAGAGCTCAGAATGGTACAAAACACATTGATCTCTCAATATTTGAATTCATAATGTGTTTTTAAAATGTAAGTCATAATGTATGGATACAGCACAGGCTTGGTATCATGGTATCTGTTTATTGATAACTGTAACTATCATAATCAGGAGGCATTTGTATCAGGTAAACATTACCTGAAAAAAAAATTATTCCAGACTAGAACCATGAACCTGCAGTCATGCTTATTGGGCAGGGTTGACAGAAACTTGGGCTAAGTTACTGTTATATCATGGTTAAAAACAGATTGGAGAAATGCTTTGGCAGCGTAATTGATATTGCCCTAATGTTTTTAAGAAATAGCAAATCATAAGACTGATTCCAATAGCAGGTCATATCTCACCTGTGATATTCAGATCCCATATTCATATCTCTCAAACTGAGTAACTCTATTACTTCTGACTGAAAACTTCATATTTACTTTATCAAGTATTAGGTTTTGCTCCATTCTCACAATTTGTTACTTGTTGATTAATTAACCAATTGGAACTAATTCTAAAGGGAGTATTTCCACTGAGTTGGGAGTCTGGCTAAAGCCAGTAAAGACAGATTTTCAAGTTCTGGGAAAAATTCACTGAATTGCTTGTAAAATAGTAGTTGTGCTGCTAAAATATAAAACATATTTTTGATTCTTCATGAAAAAGAAAAAGGACCACAAACTACAGCTTGTCATTCAAAGCTACCAATTTCCTCAGTATTCTTATCAAGTGTACGGGACTGTTATTGCCTGGCTAAATATACTTCCAGAATTTAAGACCCAGAACACTCAATCTCATATTCAGCTTGGTCTTTCTTCTGTAAAGAAGCCTAAAAGGAAGTTCAAAGGAGACAGCTGTGACAGTGGGATGTGCTACACTCACAGTATTTCTCATACGCTGAAGAGGAATTAAGCATTAAGTCTTGAGGCTGAGCTTTAATATAAAGTTTGATGAAATTATAATCTTAAAATTTTCCTGGTCTGAAAAAATGATGCCTTTCAAGCCAGCCAGATCTGTCTCAATGTCAACGATTTTCAGTCTAGCAGAATAGCCTAGTAATTGCTTCAGATTGTTTAGGGAAAAGCTGGAAGGAAGAGCTTGTGGTTGAGCGCTATCACTGAAAGAATTAGTGAGCATTTCCAAAGACAGGTGCAAACAGCTCCTCTCACTTCACTTGGATGGAGATTCTCTTCATCCAGGCACTGAGCTGATGCAGTTCAAAAGCTACTTATGAGGTTAACAAGATATTTAGCCTAAACAAACATATCCTACACACATGGACTACTGCCACGCTAAAATGACTCACAGCAGATGAGCACAATGAACTCACTCCCACCTGCTCTTTCCAGGGAGTTACACACTCAAGAGGGCCCTTACATGATAGACAATGCAACAGAATGTAATAGAAGATGATGAACTTTTTTAACAATCATTGAATGAAAAGTCACGTGTACATTGCAACAAGAAGATAAAATATATTTAAATCAACCTGGTTTCCAAAACTCTCTGGATAGTTAAAAGCCAAAAAAGTTGGCACAATAGTAATTATCTACATTATTATAATTAAGGGAGAGAGAGTCTACATCTTCATGCTGGAGAAAAGAAAACTTGAGCAAATAAAGCAGAGCTGAGTCATAAGTGGGTTACTGAAAAATTTAAGCTGCTGAAATACACTTGCCGGAGAACAGAGAAGAGATTAAAAAACAAACTCCTGTGCAAAATCTGCTATCTTATTCCAGAGAAGCAGAACGAATTTTAAAGAAGGACTTTCAAATAAGAAGCAAATTGGCAACTTCCTAAGAAAGAACTGGATAAGCTCTAAGCAGCTTGGTTTATCAAATGGAAATTTGCTTTCAAAAGGGGTATGCTGAGACAGAAATAAAGAAAACAGGGAAGTTTGCCCAGGAGCAAGCCTTTAGCTTATTTGCAGGGAAAACATTGATCAAAGCTTGCCAAAACTGGAGAGTATTTAAGGTCTTGTTAAGAAAAGTGACAAAAATCAAACTTCATTTTCAGCTATTAATAACAGCACAAGGGCTACAACAATCAAGATTTAATCTGAAAGAAAAAGAACAGTTTCAAGGAAGTTGATTTTACCTTGATATTTCCTCTTATCTTAAAAAAAAAACCCAAAAAGCCTACATTGATTCCTGACATGATTACAAAATGTCAACATACAGTGATAGAGACCTACTCAGAAGGAGCTTGGATTTCAAATGCAATCTGATTTGAGTAGCTACACATCACAATGAGTGTAAAGATGAAGAAAAAGAATCTCAGCTGGGGAAGGGAGTACATACTGTGGGAACTAACATAGAATTTGATGCAATTGAGGAATGAAACACAGGACAGCGAAACTACCCACAGAGGTGTTGTCAGGGAAATCACAAGATAGCACAGAGGAAACTGTGTGCACTATTTCTAATTCAGCAGGACTGCCCTGCTTACACTATCAAGAGTCCATGCAACAGCTAAGGTATAGTTCAGTGCTACCTGAAAAGGGAGCTACTGCACAGTGTGTATTTCTACAGTTCCCAGCTTACAGAGCACTGGCCTCCATGTATCTTGAAGTCAGTATCACAGAAATAACTACTAATTCTCTGAAAAATTCAAAGAGTTACTACAAACAGGAGATTTTTTTTTTAAGCTATTATTGAAGTCACATCATTTTCCTCTGTTTCAATTAAGCTTAGGTGATGACATTTTTACTGTTCCTGTGGTATTGCATAGAAAATTGAGAATACTTGACCAATGCCTGCACTTTTCTACAGGATTAAGCCTATACAGAAGTATTCTTCCTACTCTTTCTGCTAAAATATCTAGCCTCTGTTTCATCATTAAACTCTGTGAATGTTTTCTTGACAGCCTCTGCAGCTGCTCTGCGCATTTCCTGCTGGAGCTCTTCCAATTTATACAATTTCAGTCAATGCTCTTTAGACCAAAATGAAGGAGATTGACTATAAAAACATAAGAAACAAAAGTAGTAACTTCAAGACATATATCATTTATTCATAGTGGAGCAGTTTCAATCAGACAGTTAGAAAGAACCTACCTAGAATAAAAAAACAAGAGCCTGCTTATTGGACAATTGCTTGGGTTCTTGGAAATCGATATTACACTGAATCTAAGGTGATTTTATCCACTGTTTAATCTACCTCTGGCCATCTATATTTTACCTTGAAGTCTGAACCAAATACACATATTACTCTTCAAAAATACCCTAAAAATGCAAGCGATTTTTCATATTCCAAATTAAAGAAGAAGCCCATTCAAATATATAAATCCACACACTTCCTTTTAGCAATGTACAGAGAGGTTCTCTGGAGAATTTGCAGAGGAGGTAAATTATTACCTTTGTATGCACAACATCTGCTTATGTTTACCCTCTGAAGAACAAATAGGGACTTTAGGGAAAGCACTGCAGCAGTTTTAGCTACAGCTTTTTAACTGATCTCTGAAGACAGGTAATCTCTTTGTGAGTGATAACCATTGGCTGAAGTTGGATGACGAATGCAGACAATAGCATAGCTGTTGTATACTTGGAGAGAAACTAGCAAACGCTAATAAAAAATCTCAAATGTTAAAAGTAGTTAAGTTGTCTTCCACCACAGGACCATTCAGATTTTGTGCAACAGCAAAGTTGATCCACACAAGTTTCTGAGGTAGAGAAGGGAAAATAATATGGACTGAAGCTCTCCTGTCACTTGGATTGAACAACACCAGAGAGCTTCAAACCAGCAACTGGCGCCTCCATTACAAAGCCCTCAGTTTTAGTCTATCCTAATTGTGATGGACACTTTGGTACATGTAGCTCTTCCAGGAATAGGACCAAAGCCAATCCTAGAAGAGAGACGTTGGCTATAAAGCAATAAAACTAACTAGAGCACAGAAGAGTTATCACAATCATCCGCCAGAAGCTTCTGAAGCTTCTAGCTCTGAAAAGGCTGTGACTTCCAGATTTAATGGCTTCATTTAGCTTCACACAATGCTTCCTGGTTTACAACAACAACCAGTTAACTTATCTTTTCATCTCAACAAGACTAAATGCCCCATTAGCAGCTTAAAGAAAAGGCTGAATCTAATTTTATAGTTACTCTCATCCAAATACATTTTATGCAGGAGCATTCTGGTACATAAATACATGCACATTCGCAAAAGGAAACCAAACCCAAGAAACACAACCAACAATGTTCTTAATTCTGTTTTTTAGTCCTTGGGTGAAAAAAAAGGCACAAGCATCTTGTGTTAGTTTTACTCCAGACACTTCTGCAATAAATGATTCCTTTGAAATTTATATCAGTCAGTAAAGCATATTGCATGAAAGATTTCTGGCCAAAAAAATCTCATTATTCATAGAACTATTAACTAATATTTGACAAATAATCTAACAAAACAACAGGAGGCTGTTCTAAGAAATGAATATTCACGTTTGCAGACAGGTATAATAAGAAAACAACCTGTCAACTAAGCTGGCACTACTTTCATTAAAAATGAGGCAAACATTATGGACAGGTAAGACTTGAAGAAACTGGAGGAGTAACCATTCTCATAAAAATTTTTCTATACTAACTTCCATTAAAAGAAAACCTATTAATACTACCATTTCAAGAGTAAAGAGAAACTTCAGCCATTTGGTATAATAGTGTTCTAACAGCCAGGGGAGACTCCATGAGTCTCCTCACCAATTAAATATCCACCTGGCTTTGGAAAAACAGAAACCAAAACCAGGAACATCAATCAAATCATCACACGATGCATAACGATGAAACTAACTAGCATAGAATGTTACAGAGAAAATTTTAAAAAAGGTTTCAAAAGCAAATACAAAAATTCATGAAAGAAAAATATACTAAGTGCCATTAACAGCTGTAATTTTCTGGTATGTTAGAGTACAGAAAAATAAGTTACCTTTCACTTTAGAAAAGGACTTCTTGTCATTACCTCAGTGTGGTTAACCACAGTACAGAGTGGTTAAAATTGCTCACCTGATGGTGTTTGGCTAACATGACTGCTGGTTAATTGACTCATTTATTTAATTTTAATTGCAAATTTGATTAATACTTAAAATATTTATATTTTTTTCTAGTTTAATGAAAATCAAAGCGACCTTAATTTTAACTTGCTTGTTACAAGTCACAGAAAGAAAGAAGTTGATTTTTTTCCCCTCATTTTCTTTCTGACAGCAATTTGTACCTGAATTGTGAATGTAAATAAAACTATTGAATTTATCTAGATACCACATTGTTTTTCAATAAATTAATTTGTTCTTTCTTTTACACTCCTGAAAATGTCAATACATCTCATGGCATGTGCACATGAAATTAATGGCAATTAATGATCTCCCATGGCACCCACCTTCCTGCTGTGTGATGAAACCAGCCCAGGCTGGTTGCCATTGCCTGAATCTCTGATGTTTGTTTAATCTTACCTTTTCTCCCATCAAAATTAACAGAAAAGGAAACATAAACAAAATTTTTCTAAAGTTAATTAAAATGGTCTTGATGTTACAGCTAGCATTACAAAACTTTTTTTAAAAAATCACATTAATAGTCCCTTAAGACTTTGAAAGGTCCAGTTATCAAACAACATGGAGATAATAGAGTTTTGATTTGGTGACACCAAAGACATTCTGTGTGTGTACTAAAGGATGAGTTAATGGATAAGATACAAAATAGCCCCTATCAAGTTCTTTCCATAATCATTTAATTTAGCAACATATGTCCCCATTGCACTTATTGCCAGCGATTATGCTTTTAAAAACAAGCAGACTTCCCCATATTGTTTATAGGTTTTTACCCTGTCACAGGGAAAGAAGTACATCATAACATTAATGGTGAATACAAAGTATTCCACTATATTTTACTGCATGAAAAAATATCATTCCCTGAAGCCAATATCTAAAATTCATTTCATGTCATTAGCTTTCACTTATAGCAGCTAAAGATCAATTAAGCAATTATATTTTTATTACATTAAATAAACGTGAGAGGTTGAATTAATTTTTTTCATCTCTCAACTGTTACAATTTGTTTCTATTAATTATAAGTTGATTGCTACTTTTGAAGCATGGTAGTTAACACTAATATACAAATACTGTTTAATTGCTGTTTATGTTTGCCATAAATTAATTGCTATCAAAATTAACCTCTCTCACTGACATGTGATAAATTACAAGGAAGTTGATAGTCTTCTACAGGCTTCAATAAATTTCCATTCAGGACAATAACAGATTAAGAGTAAGGCAAAGAAAAGAACAGATATGGGTCAGCAATACATCCCAACATAGGCTAATAAAGTAAAGTAATTTGATATCAATCAAATGTGCAAATGCAAAACATCCATTCAAAGAAAACTGAGAAAAGCATCTGCTACTTAGGCTCTCCACCTCTGCCAGGTATATCATTCAGCTCATAAAACCAATGCTGCAACTGCACAAGGACACAAAACCAGGGTACAGGGGCGGACAAGCATTTAGGCAATAAGATGGAGTCAGAAGTAAGAGGTCAGTGCATTAGTCAGACAAAAACAAAGCAGGGACTATATTTGAAATTAGGCTACTGGGAGGAATGTGGCTGAACAGTGAGACTCAGGTGGTTGTGACCTGTGGCAGTTCAGGTGGTCATGACTGGCAGAAGCCTTTTGCAACCACAAGAACTGAACAAAGTAGTATAAGTTCTCTGCGACCAGGCTAAACTTGCAGACACAATATAAACTCCAATCCATCCTCTTATAGGTGCTGCAGAAAAAGAAAGTTCAGCCCACTACTTGCAATCTGGTTTTGGTAGGTCACACAGTTACATCTCTCTGCAACAGACTTCAGGAAATAAATTCTGCCCTCAGGTGCCCAACAGAAATCAGCAGAGCTGCTCAGATGTAAGAGAAAGAATAATTTATTCCAACCAATCTACCTCTACTGATTTCAACTGATTTACACCTAGGATTAATTGGCTATTAGTGTTTGCATCCAAGCATACAGACCAGACTACAACTTTACAGCAAAGGCCCCAGTCAGCACAGGAAGCAGAAACAATGCAACCTAGATGTACAGCTGAAGAGGAGTGTGATAAATATACAATAGATCCCGAATTTTGGGTGTCAGGGGGGGCATGGATAAGCCTCATGGAAGAGTCTTAGTAAGTTATATATATTCTAGCTTTGCTGCTTCCCTGCTGAGTATGCATTCTTCAAGGATGCAAAATGTTTTAATAAAGGGAGGGTGACCCAGGAGGAATGTAAAACAGCATTAAAAACACACAACTCAGAGCTAGAAATCAAACTCTTTCTATTTTTGTGATGACAATTTGACAATTCACCAACTGGAATGCAAGGGGATTTACTTTCTGCCAAATTTAACACAACAGAAAGATTGTCCTTACTCTCAACATAACAGAAAAAACTGAACTTTGGTCTGCTATATATTAAGCAAATATCTTAATCAAAAGGAAACTTCATCCAATAATTGCATTTTAGAAAGGCAGGACCCACAGCTATACTTCATAAATGTACGGTCATTTCAATCTGTGGTAGATTTACCTGCAACATTGAAGGACTTAAGCACTGGAAGACTACTGCATATAGGATCAACAAAGAAGGCCTAGGTAATGGACATCTTTCCTTCCAGGAAACTATGAAGACTAATTCAAGAGATATGAGTTGAACTGCTTTCTCTGTTTCACTTAAGTAGACCTGGATTCCCACTAAAAAGTAGCTTTCCTTAAAATTTGTGTACAATAGTGTTTAACAAATTCTGCACTCATAACTATCATGTGTGTGACTCTTGATAGACAAGATAGCTTTAAAGCTCTTGCCAATAAAGCTTTTTACACTTAACCCTTCACCTAGAAAAGCTAATAAAGAGTTTGCATATCACATAATGCAACCTATATAAACTCCCATATGCCCAGGTGCAGCTCTGAGGACTGTTAGATTGGAAAATATTTTCAGATCATTCTTATGTGGTCATGTGTTTGGAAAATATATTCAGTATTTCAAGCAACTTGGTATTTGATGTAGATTAACTCATTGCATATTCAGATTCTCTCACACCTGCCATTGTAAAACAAGAGAATATGAACTATGAGACCCTTAAGCAATGAATACAGAGGATCAATCACGTTGTAGCCTAACTGGGCACTGAATGCCACCATTGCTTCACACAAACACTGTTCCATTAAAAGTGCAATTACTAGAATGTTGATAAAGTGAGCCATTAAATGAGAAATCTCATCATATTTGACAGTGCATTGTGAAGCATCCCCCATTAAGGGATGAGAATAAAATGTTTATGAGCTAATTTATTCCAAACATGTTTGCAACTGTCTATGGTTAGCACTGCTTGATCCAAGAAAAGGTTATACTGATTTGAGTGAGAAAGACAAAATCCTCAAACTCTGAGTATTTATACCAAGCTAGATTTTTTTTTTTTCAAACCAAGACTATGTCAGCAGTCAAATCACACAAATTCATTGCTCCCTGGTGGCTAAAACAAACCCATTGTTTCTCTGCTTGTATTGTTCAAATAACTGGTATGGGTGTATTATTTTGTCTTCGTCCTTCCTGCTGTCATACTCAATATACTGCCAATAAAATTATTAGGTTTTTTTCCTTCCACATACCTACCTACAAAAATGAAAAGTGGGAGAGGAGAATAAAACAACATGGATGTGAAAAAAAACCAGAAAAGCTCTTAATAATGAAAAGCTGAAAGGCATTATCTTCTGCATTTGACAAAAGCTGTTAGAAAATATCAAGTTCGGCAATATGAAGCAATAAAAAATAATGATTTTTAAAAATCCAAAACAGCTGCCAAAATTTAAAGACAAAATGCAAACTGCAGAATATAAGTCTGAACAACAGTGGTGTAATATAAAACTGAATATCGTCTAAAAACACAGCTGATCCTTCTGAAAAAGATTAAATAGGCTAATAATCCAGTTTAAGTGATAGTCTGTTGTGTTTGGAAAAGCAATCTTCACTCCCTCGAGGTAATTAAAATTTCCTTCATCTGTCTCAGCTTGAGCAGTTGCCAGTACTTATACCCAACACAAAGAAGACAGAGCAAACTTTAAACCATAAAGAGTATTGAACTGAAGCTATCCACCAGCATGAAAAAGAGATTAATTTGGTAGATTAATAAATTAATTATAACCCATGATAATATAAGGACACTCAAACTCATCCCATTGTCACACAAATACAGATGCAAAACCAGTGAAAGTGAGCTATGAAACAGGGACCTCTGTAATCTAAAAGTAGAGGGATTTGGTTCCTGAAAAAGGGTTGCAAAGAGCAACATAAAATTAGAACCTAATCTTGCCATTCGTTAAAGTAGGTCACACTGTCTTCTTTTGCATTTGCTCAGCATATTGTGCCTTTATAGCTGAGTAAGGGGAGCTAGTGGTAAAGCTGAGAGCACCACTTTTAGAAAAAAAATAAGAGACAGCATACTATTTTGATTCATTTGAAGAATCCTTTTACTCTGAAAAGGAAGTGACAACCACTGTACCTTCTGAGTTCATCTGGTCCACCTATTTTGGAGTAGGTGACAACAATATTCCCATGTATATGAAGAGAGGAAGAAGTTTTCCAGTTGAAAATGTCTTTAGAGAATTACGTAGCTTTTTCAAACTCACAAACCTGTATGGTCTTCTGATGCCTCATGAACGCCTCTGCTGAGACCACAACAAGCCATCATGAATATGTGTGTTCCCAGCTGAGATATCACTGACAGGCAGCCAGGCTTCTGGCTGGGCCACAGCCCAGAAACACTGGGAGTCTTTGCTACAGTTTCGTCCCTTGCAGACAGCTCTAAAAGGTTTCAAGAAAAGAAAAAGGAGACAGTACTGTTCGTTTTTATAAGGAGGACTTCTAAATTCCTATTCCTAAGGAAATCCTAAAAAATACATTGTTCTTTCTCCTTACCAAAGTTTGCTCTTTACCCCTCAGAACATTCATGCCAGTTGTTGAATGCCTAAAATCCCACTTGTTAAACTTAAGGCAAGAGTGGGCTCTGTGTTAAAAACAGAAGTTCTGGCACTCTGACTTCATTCCACTAGTCTATTCTCACAAGACATTGTTACAATTAGGAAATCCATCCTTTAAAATTTCCCAGCAGATTTATATTCCCTAGAACAATTCTGTCACTATTAGATCAGTCCAAAAGGTACTGAAAATTAGAGGATTTATTCTGCTATATTATTGTCTTGCCGTTTTATAACTTGCTCTTGCATGTATGGTAGCAGACCTATAAGTCTGATATGTTTTATTGCATTCTACTCAGAACATCCAACTCCCACCGAAGTGAACTATCAGGTGGAAGACAGGCTTCACTGGTGAAGGCTGTTGCTTAAACAGACATACATTATCTGTGGAGTAAAAAAAGATTTCCCAAGATACCTAGTGAGAATTGTCACACTGCATTATGTCACCGCCCTAGGGACAGCCTCATTCACTTGGAACAGTAGTAAATGTATGCTGTAAAGGTACACTGTTAACAGACCCTGGAAGTGATAACCTGAAAGAGATTCAGGCATTTCAGGAAGAGAAACCATTACTGAATGAAACTGAGAAGAGCTACAGCAAGCAGAAGAGGTTAGGATCTCTAAAAATGAAAACAGAGGTAGATAAAGAATTGAGATTATACTTACCTTCTGTGTGAAGGTATTTTTATTGCTTTTTATGGAAAACTTTTGCCTTTTGTTGATTTTTATTCAATTTGTTCTGTTTCCCAGAAGGTAGAGGGTGGAAATGACAAATATTCTAGGTTTTTTTCAATTGCAACAATTTCTGTTTTGATGGGGAAAGGTATGCCTGTTTTTCAAGCACACAACTGGATAATATTTATCTATCCACTTATATAACTTCTACGTAGCTCCTGATTAAATAATTGGCAGAACTTTCTTCTTTCTTTCAAAATGGAATTCCAGTACTCTTTAATCAGGTCCCTGAAGTATCCACTCTGAAGTCAAAATATTTGTAAGCTGTTCAACATCTTCCTCTCAACATCAGGAAAACCAATGCTAAGAAAGATGCAATGAGTTAATGTTATTTAATTCATTCCATTACTACAAATGCCATAATAGGATGTGTTTGCGCAATACTAACTAATTTATTTTCAATAGGAATCTGTGGGCTCTGCTGCTCTCCAGAACCTTGGGTTAAACTCTGGTTATAAGTCTTTATACTCTTAGGCCTGACTATAGACAAGTTACATTTGCTTTAAAAACATGATGTGAAAATCTAGTAAAAAAGGGAATCTCGGGGTGGGGTTTGAAGACAAAGCTAATAATTACAGATTTCTTGATTTGAGTCATACCTAACCTTTGCCTTCCATCCCTTCTCCCTGTAATCTTCAGTGCTCAGATTTTTAAGCATTCACAGAGTAGTGCTGTCTCTTTAGACACATCCTGCACCAGGTCTGGTGGAAGCATTGAGCGTATGAGGTGATGCAATTCATCACTACAAACTGAGGGATATAAAAGTCTACATAACTACAGTAATTTCACGACTATAAGGTGCACTCTTTTGACAAAAATTTTGATCAAAACCTGGCAGTGCGCCTTATAATCCAGTGCGCTTTGTAATCTGGTGCACTTTATATACAGACAAAGTTCGGAAATTTGCCAACACAGAAGTGCGAGCTGAGCCGCAGCAGCCGGCGCTGGGCGGGAGTGCCAGGGCCCGCGGCACAGGGAGGGTGCCTGGGGCTGCATTTAAAGGCTACGTCGATCCATGAAAAAATGTTTGCAAATTGAGCACTTGCCAATAAACCCTGCGATCGTGCGATTCCATCACTAATTTGTTACTTCGTTGCACGCAGATCCTTGTTGCCAGAAAAAAGTGCACCTTATAGTCCAGTGCAACTTATATGTTGACAAAGTTCGGAAATTTGCTGACAGCCCGGAAGCGCGCCTTATAAACCGGTGCACCTTGTAGTTGTGAAATTACAGTATTTGTTTATCTGCTCTTCACATTTTGTTTGTGTTGGACAAGCTGACATCCAGTTTCTCACCAGGATCAGCAAAGGACAACATGAAGTTGAAAGCTTATCCTGCAGGTCTCACTGAAAAAGGTGCAAGTTTAGCCCATGTATCATTCAAGCAAAATAGAAAGAACAGCTCCAAGGCTGCATCATACAAACAAAATCAGAAGTATGGTAAACTGACAGATAAAAGACAAGACAAGCACATGGTTTAAATATTCTGCATACTACATCTGTACCTGCTTTTATTTCTGTGTTTCTTAAAAAAATATAATAATAATAAAAAAAAAAAATACTATTCATACTACACAGTCTCCTAGATGTATAAAAGTTTCAAAGCCCAGCTGTTGAAAAAAATGTTTTTAAGAAATGAAAATCAAAACATCATAGTAAGTAAAATTCTTTGGATAGTATGTGGCCTCATGTGGAATAAAGAAATCACATCAAAATATGCAGTAAAAAGGAAGAAGGCATAAATATTTAATGTCCTTTTCCCCCTTTTCTTTTTTGTTTTCTCTATGTTTAATCCATCTAGATATTGTTCTAACAATGTCTTTCCTTTTGCTCTTACCTCCCGTTTAAGGTGCAAAAATGAAGATGCAAAGTGACAGCTAATTGCAAGATGCTGGGCACAATGCCACAGTGCATATCAACATACATCACGAAAAGCCACTAATACTTCAGTACAAGCAAATCAGAGATATGTCAAGACACGTTAGGGTGACATTTCTACAAAGAAACTTATTTTTCTCTCATAAGACAACAATGACAACCTCCACTGATGGCAGGAACAGCATGGGCAAAACTCATCAAAGCTGAACATTGCTGACACAAGTACAATACCTGTTGATACTGCTGGGAGATCCTGCTGTTCACCATGGTCTCAGTTCTCCATCTGCCTTGCTGGATAGTTTTTCCAATGTACATTTCCTATTCCTGACATCTTCATCCTTACTAGGTAATGACCCAAATAAAAGAAAAATGTGAGTCTACTTCCTGAACTTTTACACTGAATTTTTTGTTTCATCATCCAGTGTCCACTGGCAAAACTATGAGAAGAATCCTATGAAAAGGGCATTTTCTTGTTTTGTTGGTTATCATTTTGTGAAGACTTTTGTGGGCTTGGCAAAGGTGAATTGACAAGACAACTGAACCACAGACCTCAAGCCTTCAAGGTGATCTGTCAGGCAGATCTTTCCCTCTGTCTCCATTTGCATATACCATTTCATCTAATGCTGTGTCAAATAAAGTATTTTAGAAAAGGTTCTGATCAGCACCAACTTTCATGCTATTCTGGATGACTTTTACTGCACATTATATAATTACTTAATCAGACAGTTACCAATTTTCCTACAGTTCTTTAACTTTAGCTACAAAATAGATGAGCACAGTAATTTTTGTCTAGTAGTAAAGAAGAAATGAGGACAGTTGCCTTAGTGAATACTTAAAATTTAAGTTTGAAGGCAAGAGAAATCTCTGTAAAGGTGATATAATAAATCTATCATCATATTCAAGAAAATCCAGCCATTCTAACAGTGATGAATCTTAACACAATCATGTGTATTAATGGAATCTTATCTTCAAAAAGAATCCCACTGGCATTAAATATTCAGAAACAGTTGACCCCTACATCAATTTTATGGCATAAAGTTTTCCCAATAAGTTCAAGATGTACAGCACTTTTTCACAGAATGAAGTCTCAGGATCCTTAGAAAGATCTTAAAAAAAAAATCAACTGTAATCTACAATGTTAACCTAACAATGAAACTTGAGTATAGGAGAAGCATTGGATTATTTGATTTATAAAATGGCAGCAAGCATAAAGAAAATTCATGATTCAGCTAATTTAGAGTCTTCATTTTTATGGGCTCAGTTTGCACATAGATAAGCACAAAAATTTAGGCTCCAGAAAGCACCTATTCGTAGTAAACAACTGTCACACCCATGCTCATATGCTTGGCTGACTCTGGGCTAGAGTTATTTCTGCAGAGAAATCTATTGCAGTACCTCTAAACTAACAACAAAATAACATATATATTTCCTACTAAGCTAAAGCTTTACCAGGCATATTCCAAGAAGAAAGCCACATAAAATTGATTGCCAAAAGGAAGTAAAATTCTACCATTCTACTTACAGAGCCCTTCCTGACTCAGGACATAAAGTAGTAGATACCATTTGCAAGAATGAATTTTAGGGAATTCCTAGTTCTGTACCCAATGAGGAACCCTCTCCATCCTTTGTATTCCTTATTAAAGAATTAATTTCCTGACAGCAGGAAAGGCAAGGGTATAATTTTCAGAGCTCTTCAAAAGAATTCCATCCTGCTGGCCCGAGGCAGGGTAGTTGGAATTACATCATCCTTAGGGCCCCTTCTAACCCAAATCATTCTAGTATTCTATGATTTTACCTTCTTTTTTCACTTTCTCCACTTCCCAATCATGAACTGCCCCAGTCAAATCTTTAGTCTTTGTAGACAACACACTTCAAATTGGTTATCTTGTTAAGAAGCCTTGAATGAGTTCTGCAATTCTAAAATTAATTGCAAATTACACAAACCCTACAGACACACACACACAAAAAATCTCCCACAAAACCAAACAACAAAAAAAAAACCAACAAAAAAAAACAACCACTCCACCAAAAACCCAACACAAACAAACAAACCCAGCAACACTTGCTGATTTAGTGAAATTAGGTGTGAATTCTGGATGCTATGTAAAGGCCAAATAAACTAATTGATTTAATTAACATATACTGAGAAAAAGATACGTTTTTATGTTCCTGAATACTGATAAGGCCACAGAAGTCATTATTTAAACCCAAGGTTTTTCATATAGAAATTAAATCCAGAATTTAAAAGAGAAAAAATAGTCCATATATAATTAAAACTTAATTTGAGGTTTTTGATGGAAGAAAGTGGAAGATAGTTTGAATCTATCACTTAATAATAGATTTCACGGCTTTAAGCTGTCAGAAGCACCTAAATAACCTTTCTCCACAGCAAAATTTAAAGCAAAAGCTGTGTTTGATCCTTCGTAAGGACTGCATCAGCTAGAGTGACAGCAACGAAAATCTCTGAAATATACAACATAAAAATCGTATTTTCCAAGGCTGTTTTCCAACAACCTTAATGACCACTTCAAGACCTTTTTAGGAACTCTGAAAGTCAAAAAGAACTATAGAAATTGTACTATGAATATAAAGCACGAACACACATAGCTGAAATAAAAAGGCTGAAACACCAATCAACTAACGAAGAAGCAGAAAAGATCCCATAAATAAACTAAAAGACAAAACCAGAAGAAAATACAGGTTGACTGTTTCACAGGGAAGCCAGGTGAGCTGATGATAACAAAAAGGTTAATTTATAAAACAGTTGTTTTTTTTTTTAAAGGTGAATTGTAACCAGATATTTTTTAAGGGGGTAGAAGAATTGGCCAAGATAGGAAACATAAGGAATATCCTGATAAATTGTATGTACACGGGTCTGCAAGGCTTGATTAAATTCTCTCTTTAGGACCCAGTGAAAGTCTCTCAAACTTTAATGGATTTTTCTAAAATTCACTGGATAGTCTCGGGAGAGTGGAAAAGGATAATCTTGGTACCATCTTTAAGAAGGAGAGAAAGAAGGGACTGGGGAATTGGAGACAGCCTAACTGATTCCTGAAAAGATTCTGGAACATATTATTGAGCAATTTATAAGCACCTCAAGAATAATAAGATGATAAAAAACATATGACATGGATTTGTCAAGAAAAAAGGTTGTATCAAATTGGCATTATTTATTTCTTTGACAGAGTTGCAAGCTAATGGATAACAGGAAAGCAATAGATGTGATAAACATAAGCATTACTTTCTTTTATTTTATTAATTCTCTACGGCATTCTCCTAAGTACGCTAAGAAAATCTGGTCTGCATTAACTCCCTGTAACATGGCAGAACCCTCTAAAAATCTTCCAGGTACAGGCTTCAGCAGTTCCATGTCAAAGTGAGACAGCATTTCAAACAGACAGCAGCAACCAAAAAACCCCCTTACTTCTAGTCAATATTTTCACTGATGATCAGAATGACAGGCAGCATGGACAGTGAAGAAACAGGAAAATAGAAAATTAAAAACTTGCAGATAACAAAGCTTAACAACGTTGCAAACACTTTCAATTCACATCTCTTTTCAGGATGGTTATGAACATTTCCAGAAATTATTCAAAATCAGAAGCTGAAATTCATGATGACACTGTACTCAGAGTGAAGAAATCCACTGCCCCACTTATGATATTAAGATAGTCTGCCTAAGTTAGTTACTATGAAGAAGATGTAGCTCAACCATAAACTGAGTGAGGAGATAACAACAGAAAATGCAGTGCAGAATACTGAAATTTTTCCTCTAATATGCTAACTGGAATTTTATCTGTAATACAGGAGTAATTTTTTCACTTTACTTACTGCTTTGAGTCCTAAGATAAAACAGATGTGCCTTGTTTTAGATAATGACTTTGACAAGAACATATAGCAATTTGAAAGAGTCCAAAAGAAAACCAACAAAAACACAAACAAGTTTGGAAAAAACTGTTATTTGGGATTAAAGCTTGAAAGATATTTACATCCTTTCATCTAGGAAAATAAAAGGAAAATTAATTGTCAATACTTAGAAAGTGGTTGTAAAATAAATGACAGTTGACTCTTCTCTGTGCTGACTCATAAAGAGAAGATATTTCCATTTGAAAAAAGATTAAACTCAGGTTCTAAGAAATATTTTTGGGACATGAGATATATCCAAGTTGTCTTCACACATTTCAAGGGAAGGAATTGATCCACTCTGACATGACAGGATCTAATCAATAAGAGCTCTAAACACTGAGCTGCTCTTTGCAGAAGGAGGATGCTGCAAACCTTCTTCACTGTCTGCTCTAGTGATCCCAAGTAGTAGAGCACATTCAGAGCATATACCAAGAAAAGGAAAAGCTTCTTCCAGGGACAAAAATACTGGCTATTACTGCAGGCTAATGAGCAAAACTTCAGACTCACAGGAAAATTCAACATAAAAACTTAGTGCACTTTTGTCCACGATTAGGTAAGAAAAACGAGCAGAGGCTTTGTAATGCAACTTTGTATAAGCCCATAAACCATAAACAGGTGAGACATCGAAGTCTGATATCTTCTATAAACATACAGTCCAAGCTCTTTAAACAGCCTATTGCACTTTGACATTATGAGCCCAAGTCTGCAAAACTGCCATGTTTTTCAAAATGACACTACATCATCCCTGTTTTATATAGCCTTATCCATGCATTGAGAGAATGGATGAAGTAGGATCAGTATCAAAAAAATTTAAAGCTTCAGCAAAAGTATGAATGAATTTACTACTAGTACATAGAAAGATTACTGATGTACATGGGAGAAGAGTGAGTCAAAGACAGATGCTATGGATCCAATGTAGCATGACAGAGCTCTATTAATATTGTTCATTTACAGTAGGTCAGATTCTACCATAAAAGACAAGTTTGGTAAGGCAGGAAATAGCATGGAAAAGAACAACCTAGTATGCAGTAAACCTAGGATCTGCTAAACAGTGAGGGACTGTTGTTTTTATCTTTCATTCTGAATACAAACATTTCACAGAGACTAAAGTAAATTGCTGTGGAAATCTTTTGCCTAAATAAACACAGATAATATGGTGTTATAATGAAGAAGGAATACACTCCATACTATATTTTGTCCCCATCAACTCCATCGCATCCCTTGACAATCGCTTTCTTTTAAAATATCTTAAAGACATGTTTTGTATGCTGGGAAGAAATTACAGCAGGCATCAGCCTTCCATTTTCCCTAGAAAAAAAAAGGGTGGCAGTGCTCTCTGGCTAGTAAAATTAACAATCTGTACAATCTAATAAGATCCTACTAAATTAAAATTAACATTATCATATTTGCACATTAACTTCCCTTGCCTGAAGCAACATAAGCAATGACAGTTTTCCCTGACCTATGCAGAAATCCTGGGACTGAACTGAATACCCCAGTACTTTTGCTCATGGACTTTTCCTGAAGTCATCCAGCTTTATTCACCTCTCACTTATACCTTAAACAGGTTAGAATCAGAAGTGACATCTACCAAAATGATATGGTAGCATCAGTGCCAGAGGTGAATTAGACATCTCAGGCTTTAGTGCCTCATGTTGCCAAATATCCACAGCTACCTGCTAAAGCTATGTCTTGGGAGAAAAAAGAAGGACATATAGGTACTCTAAGTGGCATTTCTTACCCAAATCAGTATGGATCTATAGCTGAAAATCTCTCACTAATGACTATGATGCTTAATATCTGTAGGCAGAGATTCAATCCATCTTTTCTGTATTGCTCAAGCCTTTCTTTCTGCTATCCAATTGTTCAATGGTTTCCTAACTTCTATACTTCACAAGGTTCTATAAAGTGACAGCGTGTACTCCATCTAAAGCTCATACAATTTAAAAGGAAAAGTTTGGTGAGCAAGTGAATCTTTTTCAGGTTTTTTCTATCACCAACACTTTCTGTTTCTGGAAGAGGAAACATTTCTTCCATTCAAAAGGAAAATTTTCCCATGTACAATTTTAGATGTTTTTTTAAGTTATCTCTCTGCATATATGTACAGACCAGTTAACAAAACAGTTGTGTCTGTCTCCCAAAATCTCTGATTGAAGGAATATGACCAGCTGTCCTCAATCATCTCTCATGCACTTTCCATTTAGTAAGCTTTCTTTCTGTCTTAACTTTCACTGTATCCCCTACATACTTCTCAGTTAAAATCCTAGTAGTAAAAGAGATCCTGCAAAATTAAGAGAATAAATTTCATTTTAAAGGTTGAAAAAAACAAGATTTCCTACCTAAAGCTGCAGTTAAATGCCAAATTGATCTAACTTTAGAAACAGTTCCTCTATCTTCTGTAAGTTGTAATGTGACTGCTGCCTCTTATAACACTTCTGAATTACTGTCACATTCATCATGACAGATGTGGGTCATTAGAACCGAGGAATTAACTACATGCAGAAGAGATTGGGAGCAGACTGGTTTTGATGGAAAACCTAAAATCTACCAGAACTGGGAGGTCAGGTAATGCTTAAAAATTACTTTCTGCCAGCAAAAACAGAACTGTAGGAGGTAATTATCTGACTCTATAAAAACACTGTGCTTCTTGATTGGACTAACATATGGACTCCACGAGTTCTCCGGACACACAAAACAGTAAAACTGTGACCCTGATAGAGTCTGACATCAGTCATCATAGGTGGCATGGAAAACGTGCACCACATGGAAGAACAAATCCAGAGTTCTAATCCCAAAGGGTACCAGAAAATCCTTACTTCCTGCAGAAATGCTTGCCAAAATATATTCATGGGATTTCCTCTGGACAAAGCAGTAAACATGATTTTTGGTCAATTATTTTATTAACAAGAAAAAAAAATCAAAGTAAATATTCATGAAACACAGTCACAAGTATCTTTCATGTAACAAACTCAGTAGTTCTCAAAAAGAAAATTACATAAGCAGTATTTATTCTAAAGGATAGATTTAAAATGCTACAATAAAGGATAACTTATGGAAATTAAGGGTTTCAGTTAACCACAGTGTACAAAGGCTACCCTATAGCGAACATGTGGTTTGCCACTGCAGTGCTTGCATATTTAACAGCAACTAAAGTGCATGGGCATCACTTTGTATCTCAAAAACTGCCGAGTTTTTCTACTGACCATATATTCATGCAGAAAAACAAGACATTGAGAATTACTAATTCATCATAGCATTTAAATGAAAATAAAATTACCTTACAAAATCTTAAGAGAAAGCAGATTGATCAGATCAGGACAACACAGATTGATAAACAGAATGATGACAAGGAACTGCCTCTTTTAAAGTTAACAGAAGGAAAAAATCAATTACAGACAGTCACTGTCCCTTTTCCTTTGTCCTTTTTTGTTCTTTCCTTTTTGTAATTAAGTTTATAAGAGTCTTTGTTCTGAGATCACGCAATGAAATGTAAAGAACTTATAAACAAGCCCAGGGGTGAACTTCTCACCACTGTTTTGTTAATTTATTTATAAATTTGCTAGTTTTACAGATCTTATATCATGAGAAAGGATATACCTTTACCACTAATATGCTCAGTGCAGTCACAAAACACAAGCATTTACTAAAAATCCAGCGTATTTCACCTGTAAACATATGGGGGAAAAAAGCCACAGGACCTGAATCTCACACACCAACAGGAATTTGGAATGAGGCATCTAGTTATTTTTAAACTTCATTTAAACTTCATTACAGATAAATAATGGCAAATTAACCAATGGTGTCTGCTCCCCCTTGAAAGCCTCAGATGCCAGAATGTTCATTCAGTGTTGTTCAAATTGAGAAGAGTACAATTTTGATCTGATGGCTTTTTCTTTTCATTTACAGGAAATCTGCCAGCCAACACAGAGTGTTGCACTGTTGCACCACCATTCATAAAAGATAAGCAAGGCACAACTCTGCATGCATAACAAAAGTAATTATTAATCTAGGTCTTGTTGTCAGAATATATTTCAATTGATCCTAGCTGTTTACAGGAAAGGAGCAGACAGGTGCTAGAGCTTTGAGCCTCTGTTTATGGTAGTAAGCATAAATGATGACTTGACAGCAGCACTCATCATAATCACTCTTGCCCCTGCTGTCTCACATATATATACAACCTGCAAGGAACAAATCCTTATGCAACAGAAAGCTGAATATAATGCAAGTTATGACTTGTGGGGAATGTAAAGTGATTCTTTCGGGGGTTATTTGGTACCACTCCCTAATGGCTGACATTTAACAGATGTGCGTCCACATGGTGAGTCAGTCCGAAAAACCTCTTTGATCAAAATGAATACATCTTAAACACTAACTGCATTTCACAAATAACTTAGACCCCTGACCAGTTCCAACAGGACAATTCACAAACTATCCCCTTTTACAGAAATCTTTCTATGACATGTTTTGAAAGAAGCATTGACTGGAAGACAGATGCCTTTTAGTGCAATAATAGGTATGCTGTGTTATACGTAGATCCAAAATTGATTGGTTTTCTAATAGAAGCAATACCTTTTTCCTGAACTTAATGCATTTCACCCAATGCCATGATAGATGCCTACAGCACAGTGA
>VRYO01002355.1:11194094-11207080 GCA_009812075.1 Sialia sialis
TAGTCACTGTTCTTGACATTAAGGAATTCACACTACAACTCCAATTGAATTGGAGTTATTCAGTGTATTTCAAGTAAGCTGGTCACTTGCATTTTTCTACAAGATGTATCCCTTTTTAAAAGGTATAGAAAATGACAGGGTATACAGAACCGTGGTCCTAACAAAGGCCACTTTCTCTTCCAAGCTAAAAGAAACATAGGGGTTCTAGCAACTTAAATTTTCAATGGTTGAAGGCTATTCATGAATAGATTAGGTCCTTAGATTAGGTCCTTAGGTCTTGCTAAGCTATATATTTATGAGTACATTTTCTTCTATTAATCAGCTTTGAAAGCAATCAAAAGTAGTCATTATACTAACTACTCAGAAAGGTTTTTACTTTCTGCCAAATGGAGAACAGGTGACAAACATGTTTTTCTATTCAGCTATCTCTGCCTCCAATACCTACAACTAACAGCAGAAATGTGCTGTCAGAAGAGCAAGAGCCACAAGCCCAGCAGTCCTGCACTGCTTTGCATGTCTAGGCCTTGACAGGCCAGGCTATTTCTGTATTTTATTACCTGTTATTACAGTGTCTTTACATTTGACCTGTAGCTTGCAACTATGAAATGCATTACACATCAAGGTACACTAGGTTATTGAACTTTTAGTACAGTAGAAACAAATGTGACTTAATGCAGCAGTTTAATTGCCATTTAAAATGAGTGCCAATCTTTTAAGTGATTTAACTAAGAATCACTTACAAGTAGCAGGTGTTTTGCCTGCAGATGAAAGAAGATAGCAGCTAATTTCTCAAGAAGCTATAATGTCAACAGTAAAGCTATTATAGGAAAAAGATATATGAATTTTATAGAATCTGTTATGTTTTATCATAAGAGAAAAGGAACTTGAATTACTCTGTTCTCATAAAGAAGTATTTAAATTTATATGCATCCCTGTTATTTCTTAGCAATGGATCAAATTCAGCATTAACTAAAAGCTAAGTACTGTCAGCAGCAGTATTCTTACCCTACTGCTCAGTAGGCTACATCACAGCCTTTGAGGGGATGCCAAATGGGCACAAATGTCCTTGAACTTCAAGAGATTGGACTGTCACTTCTACCAACCAGAAGTATAACCTGTAGGTTCAAAGCAAAGATGTCCAGAAAAAGCTGGACTAAAGCATCAGGAGACACTGTACATCTTTATATTAGTAAAACATTGCTTAAGGACGGGATAGTCACCAGAAACATAGGCTTGATGTAAGATACAGCCTAGCAACAATATATCTTAAAAGTACTTATATTTTTATGGCTAAATATCTGGTTTCAAGCACCAGTTTTCCAACAGGGAGGGCAGAGATTGTGGATTTTAATCAATAGGTGTCTGATTGCAAAGTAAATAGCATTTAAAAAGCTAAGACTTTGCCATTCAGTGCAGAAAAGTGCCACTTGATCCCCCTTGCATAAAAGCAAGACTTAGAGGTATTTTTTCCTATAGGTCTCATTTTCAAAGCATTTACGTCCAAAGCTTCCTTTCCTTTTCTCTTTCTTTGACATACAGTTGCACTACAGATTTGTGAGCATTTAACACTCGCAAGAGCTTTGCATATTGATTGAATTCAAAGGCAGACAATCCCAAAAAACAACAAAGATAAAGGGACAATCCTATTTCATAAAGGTTTCAGATCACCTTAGTGGCTTTGATATTTTTCTTACCTATCAGTACCTCAAGCATTCTCATTCTGATATATCAGTTCAGGATATTCCTGCATTGTAAAACAGTGGAATCTGACATATTCTTGTATGATTAGCCACAAAACATTTCTTTAATAATTAAAAGGAACTACCTATACTTTTATTTGTCTTATATACCTGTTCAGTCATTGATGCCATTACTAATAATGTATTAATATTACATTAAAAAGAAACTGTGATCACCTTAGGAGAACAAAAATGGATGCTTATATACTAAAGTCGAATGAATAAATCTAAGTGCCTTATCTGTAATATCTGAAGTACTTCCCACTATTTGTCCTAAATCAGAACCAAGGCTTTTATTTTGAGAAAGCAATTTTTCTCTTCACTCCTTTTTCCTCGTCTCTTGCTCTTCTTTTTCTTACTGTTAACCTTTTTATCCTCTATCTTTATTGTCTTTAGTTGTGCCCATGGGAGCTAAGTTGTAGTGAGTTTTATACTTCGCCTAGGAGACAGAGAGATTTGTGGTCATTCTTATCTACTCAGATAATAATTTCCAAAGCTTTGGCTGTGTTGCTGAGGAGGTCTTGTCTTCTGCCCTCTTAGGCTTCACCCTTGAAGTTGACAGCTTCATAATTCCTGAGGAACACAGCTGTCAGGAGAGGTTGTATTCACACAGAAAGTTTCTCTGAGGTAACGTGTACCAATTCTGTTAAAGACTTTGAAGATTAACCCCATGACCTTGAATTTAACATAGCATCCTGTGAGGAGTCAGAATCATGAGGCAAGTATCGATATGATGTGACCTAACGGGCTGGCACACTGAAAGAAAAGGGATGTTGTGTTCTGAAAAACTTGAGAACTGTTTCAGTCTTCACCAGAGACACACATTCACAGACAAAAGCTTGCATAATGCCAATGTACTCCAGGTCAGAGAATCACAAAGAATTTACTCACTCTCTAATGTAAGTACGTGAACAGCAATAGCACCAGCAAAGGCCTAAGTTGTGCTTGGAGGAAAGCATGCACTTAAAAGCATTGCTAGATTGGCAGAGCATCCTTCATTTTTGCAGGTTTAAACAGGCAGTTGGAATGAGGGGAGATCTCCTATTTGAGAAACAATTTCTGATCAGCTACAGGGGAAATAAATGTGTTTCTCTTTCTGCCATGAGCTCTGTGTGTAGTGGTTTGAAACTATAAGATTAATTTCCCAGTTTGCAGAGCAGCTTGACAAACAATAATAGATTCATTTTGCAGAGGACATACTGGACCTTGTTTTACCAGCACTCTCTCTAACATGCTTGTGTTAAGCTCCAGGAAGATGAGTTCCAAGCAGAGATAGAAATCAGCAGGAAGCCAGAGAGTTGGCAGAAGCAAGTCACACGTAGACCTGCAGTCCTGCTGGAAAGACAGCTGCTACACCAGTCATTTCACCACCTGCATGTGATAACAGCTCCAGTCTCAGCATTTTGTGTAATCACAACAAAGGAAAGAAGCAATACCATAGTAAAGGTAATAGGCACACAGGAAGTTCAAGAATTAAAAACAAAAAACAACAAAACAACTAAAAGATCCCCAAACACACAGCTCCTTTTTCTGTGAATTCCATAACAGCAGTGCTGTCACGTAATGCCACTGCAAAACCACAGCCAAGGCCTGACTTCAAATGAGTTTGAGAGCCACAAGTGTAACTAGTGCAGCAGAAAAAGCTACAGGAAAGAGCATAAAAAGAGAAAGTACAGAAGAAACTTGCCTCATTTTGCCATTCCACATTCCAGCAATCACATTTTAGATTGTATTAGTTTAAAGATTCATCAAAACATTGCTTCACATTTTCTTCCATGAACTTTCATAATCTCCATTTAAATGCATTTATTCTTCATGAAGTCCTATCTCAGTGCATTGCAAAACCTAACTACAAAAAAAGAATCTTAATTTCAAATGTACCAAGTCTCCCCTTTGATATTGTCAATGGACTGTCCTCTACCTCCTATAGTGAGGGAAACGGGAGGGTTTTTTTCCCTTTATTGACTTTCTATCTCTATCTCATTTATGATTTTGTATTAACATATTGTACTACCAACTCGCCCTTTAGTCCAGCTGTCTCATTTAAAAGGCAAGTGCTTCAGAATATAGGCGAACAACAAACAGCTGTTTTCCAAACAACTCTTTAGATTATCTGATTAAAAATAGCATGTGCTTATTCAACAAGCTAGACAGTATTTAATGGCTCAAAGGCGACTTTGTGCGGCAGAGGAGTGGAAGCCAATTGGTACATTTTTCAGATTTCTTTATTTTAAAATCACAGGAGAAAATACACAATATTAACCAGGATAGTTTGACCCTGGACTGTGGTTCATGGCTAAATGATCTCCCAGTACTTTAAAAAGATTTAATGACAAAAATATGTCCTATTTAGTTCCACAAATTTACCCAAAAATGTTAGGAGAAAATGTGTTCCCTGTGACAACTTGGAAAGAGCATCCTAAATACTAATGATCTTGAAATAGAAAGCCCGAAATATGTGTTTTGATCTCTTGTGCCTGCTCCAGATGTAGGCTGCACACTATTCTGTCTTGAAACTGTGATACATATAACATCCATATCTAATAACAATTTGTATCCGAAATACACTTACCCTCAGCAAAGAATATATGATTCTAACTCTCAAGATCATGACACATGTTGCTTTATATGAATCTGTATAAACTTTTCCCAAACAAATATCTCTAAGTATAACATTTGATAACTGATGAGTCATCTAAAAATAACTTGAAAATGTCTAATGCTAAATATTTAGATCTTTGTTTAATCCCAGTAATTTCAGGAGGTATGCGTGAAACTGTGGAATCCTATAAGCCTTCTCTCTTTGTTTCTGTATATACACGTTAACAAATATCAAGACTAAATTTTTCATTTAGATAATGATAAAGTATGAACTATTTTTCCTCACTGTTCTGTTAATTCTGTTAACAAAACATTACTATAAACTTTTTTAGTACAAAAATAATCTATTCTGCCAAACTAGAGATTACCATACCTATTGACTGAGTGAACTTAGTGACAAGAAATTTCAGAGGGAAAACTGTTATTAAAGCAACACTGAATACTCTGATACTCAAGAAAGCACAGACTAATCATGGGTGCCTTAGATGATATAAAATAATTCTCATTTTATACACAGGAATACGACAGACTGGACTTTTAGATTTATATCATTAGAGGACAGAATTTTTTCTTTAATATACACTAGCTATCTAGTTAAACCAAGTCATTGTTCAGGAAAGAAATGTCTAATGTGCACCTTTATCCAAGAGATTATCTCGAACTTTATAAATTAATTTACCTCTCCTTAGATCCTGGGACCAAGTCTACCCCTCTTTACCAGGAGGCCATATCCATTGCCCAACATAACCAACAGTGTACAAGATCTAGGCCTCTCCTGCCCAAAAGTACAGTTTAGAAATATTACATACACAACTTCTCTGCTACTTGCATGTGTTGCTCACTGTCTTCAACTACTCTATAAACTCATATCATTTCACAGTTTGAAGAATCCTAAGCAAAACAGGAATCAGATCTATATGGAAGTTTCAGGAATCTGTATTTCTCCAGCCCACCAAATTTACTACCTCAGCCCTGTTTTCTAGGAGATCACCATTGTCTTTTTCAGAAAGACTAGCAAATTAATTTGTTTCTTTAAGAAAATTTCATCATCACCGTTCCTCCCACTGTTCCTTTTCTCCCTGCTAAATCAACATACCTCACTTCCAGCAAAGGTCTGCACCAATCTTTTTTTCCACCTTACTATGGGAAACTTCTCCCAACACCTGCTATTGCAACGCCAGTTGGAAAGAAAATAGGCAATTGACAACAGTGAGGAATTTTGCACTGGAAGGTTTATCCATGCAAAAGAGTCAGGTTATTTGACAGTCAAATGGGGGGCTTGCAGAGAAAATATGAGAATTTTGTCTATACAAGCACTTTCATGTGCACTCTGGATAAATGGTTATTTTCTTGAAGAATTTTTGTGAAACATCCAGCAAATGTTTTGACAGGTAAGAAAAAGTGGTCAAGTTACCTTGGTCTGTCCAATTTCTAACAAAACTGCTTTGTCAATTCATTTACAGATCACACACTCTTCAGTTGCTTTCATCTTCTAATCCTCTAAAATCTGAATATTAGTCTGAAAGCGAATTTGGAACAGATATAACGTATTTTGAACTTCAGTCACCAAGAAGGATTTTTGCCTTGTTAATCTCAAAGGATTGGCATAGAAATTTTACCACATTTTCTAAAAAAATCCATACAAATTTAAGGTCAAGTTCTGGATTTAATTGAAGTAACCTTTTGTACAATCTAGCTTTAATGAAGTGCAATGAAGTTAAACTCCATGGGGGCCATTAATCTGAAACACTCCATTAAAACAACTACAAGGGGAGTTTTTAATAAACAGTGTGAACTAATGCCCATGTGGAAAGGTAATTGAGAGGGAACTGGTGTCTGGGCCAGATTGTTATTAAATCCTTATCACAGGTAAAGCTGAAACCCCAAATGGCAAGCCGCCATGTGATTTATAGTGACCTTCTCTTCCCAGCCTAAAGAAAAGACTATGTTCAATAATAAAAAAATCCTGTGACTAAGCTATAAAATAACTGAGCAATTACTTAGAATAATTTATACAGTGCAATACACTGACCTTGCTCCAAGCATAAAATCTACAAAATAACTTCAGTAATAAAACTGTGAGCTACTAAAAGGACTAAAGGTTCAACCATTTTTATTGTGCAGAACCTGAGGGTACTATAAATACATATCACACTCCTAACAGGAGAGCTTAAAAAAAATCCTAATTTTTTAATCTTAAAAAAGCTTCTCTAAAGTCTGATAGGGTTTTGCCATATTACAGGAAAGCCTACTGTCCTATTTTAAAACATTTTACTGGGTTGCTAAAGTCCACAGTTTCTAACATAGTATACACTCAGCAGCTGCACCCTAAGTCAAGTCTCACAGGAAGCAATGCAACAAGAGACAGAAAACTGCATCACAGAACACTTAGGTTTATAGCAGTATGAATTGTACTTCTAAGAAAGGAACAAAAAATCTTTTATTATTCTCATGAAAGGTAGTATAAGAACTCATACTTGATATAACAAAATGTTTATACAAGTAGAATTTCTATATAAAAACAAACAATAATTGCTTTAAAAAAATAGAAATAATTTTCTGTAAAAATCTGAATAGAGTTTACTTCAAATCAAAATGATAAGAACCATGGCGTCAGAGCAAAATCAAAGTGTATCTAGTACAGCATCAACTCTACACTTTTTTCTATGCTTCAAATGTCTGCCTTTCTTATCTAAATAACAGAATTGGATGTGTTTTGTGACCAGACATATAGTAAGTGTAAGAGTGCTACAATGAAATTTTGACAGGTCAAGTATAATCAACAACAGACTACTTCAACTAAAAAAAAAAAAAATAACCACTTTTATTTCCAGTCTGGCAAAAATCCAGGTTATAGCAGATGCCATCCAGAAGGATACAGGCTATGCACAGTATAACTGAAAGAGAAGTTTTCAACAGTCTTATAGCATGCAAGACAAAAAGCTGTTATCTTGATTAATTGGATCTTAGTTAATTTGGCAATGTGCCAAAGGTTAGGACACTCCATTACATAAAACTTGTGTTGCCATCATCACAGGGCACCTTTTCACTGCAAAATGCTATCTCTGATTTCAGAAAAGAGGAAAGAACCCCAAGAAGGCCACTTGCAACATACAGGTAAAACTACTGAGAAAAAAATATACTTGTCAACTTATTTGCAGGTATTGATCTATTTCTAGGGGGTTAACATGTGCTATATTTTTTGTCTTTTGGTCAAAACACATCTTTACACTCTTCTCATGAGAAGAAATACTTTTGGTAAAATTAGATTAAATATAAAGGAGAAATTCTCTCCTGTGAGGATGGTGAGACATTGGAACAAGTTGCCCAGACAAGGTGTGGAGGCCCAAGTCCTCGAAGTGTTCAAAGCCAGGATGGATGGAGCCTTGAGAAAACTGGTCTAGTGAAATGTGTCCCTGTACATGGCAGAGAGGGGATGGAACATGATCTTTAAGGTCACTTCTAACCCAAACCACTCCACTATTCAAAGATTCTATGACTCTGTGATGGTACTAGGATGCATGTGTATTTTATAAATACAAGAAAATCTGCACTTGTTTCTGTTTATTTGCACCTGAAACATACAGCCAATAAATACAGTCAGTGAAAACTCTTGGTTATTAAAAAATTATTCCAGTGGAATTTTGTGCTTCCTCAGAAGAAAGTGTGAGGTTCATATGTCTTTGTACCTCATTTTAAAAATAGAAATATAATTTAGCGACATATCGGCAAGTGAACAACTCTGTCATTTTAATATGAGTAAAAGTGAAAGCTCTGTTTAAAAGCCCTGGAAAGAAATGGACTTCAGCATGTGACTAAAGTTAAACACATTATTTAAGTACATTATTAAACAAGGATGAACTGAAGCATGTGTTTAAATGTTTCACTGAACTGTGTCTGACAAAGGACTATTTTCAGCTTCTGCTTATGATTTTTCCAATGCTAAATTTCAAACAAAATGAAGCCATTCCAAACAATTAAATGTGCTTAACTGTACTGGTCTCTTTCTTCAGCCAGCTGATTCTTGTATGTCAATGGAGCCACTCCAATTTGTATCAGCTCACTACCTGCTTCAACATCTGACTGGAAAGATTTTTTAGTTTTAAAAAATCTTGGAAAAAAAATCTGTTGAGGTCTTTGAACCTCACAGGAAAATGCCCTACAGGATAGGGAGTCTTGGTCAAAAGAGCATACTGGTGAAAATTCTGTCTCTTCCAAAAATCATTTTTCTTTTCTTGCAATTTCAGAAAACAACATTTGAATTTTTCAGTTTTATTTGAATAATTCAGTTAATTACAAGTTTCAAGAGATTGGAATGAACAAGAAATATTTCTCATAAATTAAAGGAATTCAGTGCTACATTTTAAGCTGCTTTTTCTGAATTCTCTGATGGAAAATTGTTTCTTTCTCAGCTCTCAATTTTGTCCCCTCACAATGTATTTTCTTCCTACCTTTTTTCTTTACCATGAATCTAAAGAACCTGTGCAGTCCTCACACAGCTCTACTCAGTACTGGGGAGGATACCTGGCTATCTTTGCATTGCTATCTAGAGAAGAGATCTGAAGACAGTCTGAGCCATTTCTGCTTTGAAGAGCTACAAAACGTTTTTTGGAGAATTTAAGCAAATGTTAAGAATCCTACATTGTTAACCCCAATATTTGCTCGACATTGCTTTATTAATGGAACATCATCCATTTCAGCACCATTTGTTTGATTAAGAGTTATTGACTAAATCAGTATCTTCTGTCAGTTATCTTCTTCAAAGAGAGAAATCAAGCTCTTTTCTTATTTTTGTCCTATTTTCTCCAAAGATTTTTCTTAATGGGTATGGATAATGTACTCTAGCCATATGGCAATATATAAATATACATATACACACACAAGCCCACTACATGTGTATGTACAAAACACCTCTAAAAGTAAGTTTCATAATACTGGCCATGTGTGTATTCATACAAATAAAGTATGTAAAAACACACATTTCTGTCAGCTTTAAAAAGCTTTATTTCCTGAGCTTAAAGTAAATAGCAGGCTCCTGAAGAACAATGCCTAGTCAGAAAGGAACATACTGAATATTTAGAATGATTTCTATATCTGCTGTTCTGCAATTACAGTTTCCTCCCAACACACATATAATTTTTTGCCATATAAAATTCACTGCCCCTTAACAAAAGGAAAATTACCTAAGTTTCAATACAAACCTGGCTGTCAGGAAGTTGCCAAGACAGACGACGGAAAAATTATAAAACCCTCTTCCTCTAATAAAATCCCACTGTTCCATTTCTGGCCTCTTTGAAATAGTTAAGACAAAACATGAAAACAACATCTCATTTTTTTGGGAATCTGCAAAATCATTTTTCTAACCCAACCCAGAACTCAATGTTGTTTCATTCTAAGGGGATGTCCCAGTTGTAGCAAGGGTGGCTCATGGAATTCATTACCTGCAATCTGCTTCCATAAGTGATTGACACCTTCTAGTTCTGCACTGTCACATGAAGGAGCTAGACCTTCAGATACATTCCAACATAGGATTTCAGTCACCTGATGGAATATTTTACCATAGAATCATTCAGGTTGGAGAGACCTTCAAGATCACTGAGTCCAACCTTTGACTGAACACCATCATTCCAACTAAACCCTAGCACTGAGTGCCATGTCCAGTCACTTTTTGAACATTTCTAGGGACAGTGACTCCACTACTTCCCTGGTCAGCCTATTCCAATGCTTAACCACATTTTCAGTGAAGAAATTCTTCCGGGGGTCCAAAATAAACCTCCTCTGGTGCAGCTTGAAACCATTTCCTTTTGTTCTGTTACTTGTTACCTGTGAGAAGGGGCCAACACCCACCTGCCTACAACCTCCTTTCATGGAGTTGTAGAGAGAAAAGCTCTCCCCTAAGCTTCCACTCCTCCAGACTAAACAAATGCAGCAAAGCTCCAGAAACATGTAACACCTGTAAATTCGTGCTGTTTAGTAATGCACTTTCAGAATACAGCATACACTGAAAACAATGAAAAGCTAAGGAAAATAAAGCTTTATCTTTACTGCCCTCTTCAGGCTGCAATAATTTTGGGTTTGTTATGCTTAACAAACACATTCTTCAATGCAGCAGGTCCTTAGAGCCATACTGAAATATTTTTTTTAATCTCTGAATTTTTCTTAAAAGAAGCTGATAAAAGTGAGTGAATCTATGGATGCATGAAAATCAAAAAAAACTTTTGGTGGCTTCATAAAAAATACACTATATGAAGCTGTCACTGTGGCAGTAATTGAGAAATTCACAGTGAAACAAGCTCTTAAGATTTTTCAGAATAGCAGAAACATGGTAGTGTTCATATGAAACAGCTGTTCAATAATTTAGAAATGTTTGTAAAAGACAGAAAGCTTAGGAATCAGGTATGTAGTAAATGCATGGTTTTTCACCCCTTATAAAATTAAATTTTCATATTAAACCATGTTGCATAATTTCCTTTTACAAGCAAAAACTGCCATATACTATTCTTTCCACTGTCTAAGTCCCTCTATTTCTTTAAGATCTATTTAATACTCTTAATGGCTTATCTCATATTTCTTAAAGTATTGTTCAGTCTCTCATCCAGTATGTTGATGGAGACTACTCCAGTAGTAGAAATCTACTCTTGAATCTGAACTTATTTCTGAACCATTAAGTCACCCAATTTCATTTAAAAAAAAAAGTATTTTAATAGTTATAATATTTCAAGTGCCAAGATTATTCTTATTAATTTCCTTGAAAACCATTAAAACTTGTACTTTTCTGTTGCATTTTAGAATTTTGCCATTTTAGATTCCCAACATCAGCCATATAAAAATGTTGCAGCATACTAAATCTTGTCCGTAGTTTGCTTCTATTTTGGTGTAAAATCATGCAAGACTTGTCCATTAAATTCAAAATGACCATGATTAAAATCTCTACTACTGTGTTAGCCCCTACAGCCACTTTCTGAGATCTAACAATCTAATTCACATTTTCGCAGTATTCTGGCACCATTCCATATTTCAAGCAACAACACGTCCCACCTTTTCTGGTTATCTTCCCTTAATTTACCCCACATTTATTCTGACTTTTCTCCAGTATTTTGGGCTCACAGTTCTAGTTACTTCTAAGATTTTTATTCCACTTTACTTTACCTAAACCTGTCTTCCAAAATTTTTTCTTTCCTTGATTTTTGCCCTTCTGTCACCATCCTTTTGACTGCTCTTCTCTGTGTTTTAAAAAAATTTGACCTTGTTATCTTGATTAATCTCATCATGTAGAGTCTGAGCCCACTGCTTCTGAAGTCAGTAATCCAAGGGGAGGATTTGGACAGTATAAAATGGCCTTGCCCCCTTGAATTTTGTGAGTATGAGGTATGAAATACCCATGTAAGATATCATATATTATCATTTTGTTTTCTAATATGTACATAATACAGAAACAGCAAAAGAAGAGATGCTCTTCCAATAATCATAAATACAACTGCACTCAGAATAAACCCTGAATAGTTGTGTTTGCTCAGAAGTAGTAAGGCTACAAGTGTGACAAGAATTGTACCTGCATTACATGTGACTTTGGCTTTTTGATTATGGCACATTCTTATGGAAGTTGGATCTTTTTCTGACAGTTTGGAGGAGGAAAGGGTTAAGAGTTCATAGAAAGCAGGAATGTATAAAAAGCAAAGGTATTTGGATAAAACCGAACAAGTACCTTTACTTCTTTGTGTTTTCCAGTATTTTTGTCTATTCAAACTGGTTACTTTAGGCACTAACCCACAAAGCTTTTAATTTTAAGCATAAAACCAGGTTTAATCACATGCTTAAAATTAAATATGTGCTTTTGTTTCATACTGAACCAAGTCCTATGACCCTCTGACTGACTTAAATGGATTAAAATACAATTGTATTTCCATCAAATACAGCTTGTGCAAATAATGCCAGGCAGTCAGGCTCCTCAAAACTGATACTTTCTATTATTTATTTGTTCCTGAAGTATATTCATCACTTTGGTACATCAAATAAGGGAGACTGAGGAAGAAAACTAGCAGACAAGGCTGAATTAGTTAAAAAGAAAAAATAATAGTGCCTTGTTATGTTTGCTAGATAGCATGTGGCAACTTAGGGAAAAAAACTTATCACCCATCACAGATATTACCACATGTGCATGTATTTATACATATCTTATAGTTCCTGAATTACTCTTTTGCTATTTTAATTTAGTTTTTAAAATGTGCCAGACAAGCAGATACAAACAGGACCTTGTTTGATTTGATTAGGCTAGAATGGAGAGTTTGATTTCTTTCCAAAGTTTTCCAAGAGTTGACCTGAAAAGTATCAAAGCAACTTCCATCTCTTTTGTTTCTATCAAGTTGTCCCAATTTCCTAATTTCACCAGACCCCACAGTTGCCATGTCTTTGAAGTTCACTTGTTGTTCATGGTTATTTTCTTTCTTTTGATTAGTACAGCAGACACTCAGACTGAGAGTGATTTTGAGTTTGTCCGTTTTATTATTTTATTTAATTTCTTCTAGCTGACAATCTATATGATGAGCCAGAAACATTATATTCTGCAAATGAAGCATGCGGAGATCAGGATGTTAACATCGTTGGCACAGAGTACTGCAACACCATATCATAATCACCATATTACTT
>VRYO01002355.1:11208217-11222635 GCA_009812075.1 Sialia sialis
ACCAGTGAAGTCTTTAAAGGCAGCCCCAGGTGCCCTCCCCACCCAGCTCTCACTTCCGGGTTGGCATTTCACTGCGATTTGTCCATAAATAAGCCGCACTTGATGATTAACCGCACTACTGGGGTAGGCTGGATTCTTCAATGAAAAAGGTGTGGCTTATAATCATGAAATTACTGTACTTTTAATCCCTGTCGTCATGTGTTAGCACAGTCATTAGCTTTGCCTCAAGCTAATGACATTCATATAAATATTGCAAAATATGTTTTCATAGCTTTGTATTTTTCTTAGGATTTTTTTTCCAAAATGAAGAGGAATGGTTGAGGGGATTGGCAAAGAAATTATGCAGCAGCCATGAAGTATTTTTTTAGTATCAAAATTCAGGACTTGCTGAAACTTCTTTTGAGACAGCATTTTGTTTACTTACAAGTCTAAGTAGGACACTGACAAGAAAATCTTTTTCTTCCCATCAAACATCATGGAAGGTAAGGCAAATGTTTCCTGAGAACACAATTTCCATTGAGACAGACCTTCAAACATTAATTGCAATTCGTGGGGGTGTAGCAAAACTCCCAGAATGGGAGGGGGTCTCTGTTGGCCAACATGCTCAGGCAGCACCATGCCATAAGATCCACATCTCTCCTGAATCCACATCAATACACAGAAACTGAGATCCTGTCCAAGTACAGGAGGCCCAGAAAGATTTTCTTTCTGGCATTTGGAGCTACGCTAATCAGAAAATTTGGCACTGAGAGAGGAGTGAAAGGAATCCCACTTCATAAAACAAACTAAGTGAACACAAGGGAAAACTTCCCAAGTAGGAAAATCTCTGACACGCAAAAAAAAGTTTAGGAGACTTTTTAAGCAAGCAACACAGGAAGAGAGAATTTTAAAAATGCTATGCTCCAGTTCAAAACTGCATGAAAAATTGTTAGTATTTTGAGAAGCATCATATAAAAAAAAACATTACAGACTCTCATGTTCTCAACATTGCAAAAGCGGTGGCATATGTGGCTTTCCTGTAACTGTTTAAAGCAGAATTCAAAGCCATTAATCTATAAAGGTTATTGACATTAGTGGTCCACTAAATGACTGATACTAGAACATTTAATGAAGAAGAAGAATTGTTTTCAGAAGCAGACAGACATACTCTGGCAATAGCCCATAACTCCTGTTGACACAGACATAAACATGTCAAAAGCTCTAAGCTTTAAATTTTAAGACTTTCCCGCTTCTAGGGTTCTGTCTCTACAATGATATGTAGAGACACCTGATGTAGCTTCAAATGCATTTATTAGCAGACTGGACAAGACAGTGTTCAAAGTCTAAATTCTTTAGTTGATCCTAAATCTTGAGGACAAGTCGTTGCTTTCACTTTGTTTGCACACCTCTCCTCTGCTGGTGCCTCTGATTTCTGCTAAATTAGAATTACTCTAATGGCAATATTTAAAACTGAAATCACAAATCAACAGAAGCAAATCTATGTACAGATATTTTTCAAGTTTGAAGTACCCTTTGGTGTCAAAGCCTTCCAATTATTCAACATTAAGCTGTGTAATTAATTCTTCTGAGACATCATGTGCAGTCCAAAAAAAAAGTACAACATCCTAAATGTGACAAAGGAAGAATTTTCCTCACTTTGGTAGCAATGGCATTGTTGGTGATCTTTTCACTTGCAATCCTTGCACCATCAGCCACACCTCCTGGATAGAAAAAGAGATGAGTGCTAGCCTTTACCTTATGCAGAATATTCAAAGTCAATAAAGCTGGGTATGGCACACAAATGCCTAATATCTATTCTTTTCAATTTTGAAAGCACTCTTTGTTAATACCACAAACTATTGTAGAATCATCATTGTAGCCCACATTCTTTACCATTTTTATAAGTAACAGTTGTTTTGTACAAAAGGTTAAACTTGACACTTGTAGACACCTCATTCTTAAAATGGGAAAACACACTGAAGACATTACCACCTCCTCTAATCTGCTAACATTCCTAGGCCCCTCTCCTGAACTGCCTTTCTTTTCACACTTCTCTTTCTTCAATGCAGCTTTTAGAGAGAACAAAAAAGAAAATTTTCCATACTTTGACATTAAAAAATCTCTCTTAACACCTCACACCTCTTCACTTTCCACTGCAGCTTTTTCCAACTAAGCTAAATTTCAGTGGGAACTTCTTTCTCTCCTTACCAGATATGCGTTACTGCACTCCTCTCAAATGACTTAAAGAACTGTCCTTGGCTCAAATGTTACTGATTTCCCACTGCTTTGAAATAATCAGTCATCATTCTTTCCAAGGACTGTCTTCTCAGGAATACTGCATTTCTTTGATGAAATTGTCCCTCTAACCATTTTATTCTTTCTGTAACCTTTCTTTATGGCTCCTCAAACATGACCAACTATTCTGTTCATACACAGTAACTCCCAGAGTTTTCTCTGGAATCTCACACTGTCCACATTCTAGTTTCCTGATTTGTCTTGCAGAAATCTCTAAGTCCAGCTAGCTCCTGGCTGACAAATGAGTCTGATACAGTCAAACTCTGACAGTATATTTTACATTTCTGGAACAGAAAAGCTAATCCTTTTGTTGTCGAAGGCTGTTTTCAGCAGAGAAATTTCCCAACTCACCATACTGGGAGATATTCAACTGGTGTAAGTTTACACACATGAGATTCTAAAGGACAGAAAACAGAATAAAGCTTACTGCTCTTGCCACCTCTTACATAGATACTTTGAGTCTCTCGAAAATGCAAGCATATATTTATATTCTAAATGTGTCCCCCTAAAGCAGGGGACATAGTACATGTAATCTAGGAAAGTATTCAGACTCAACAGCAAAAATTGGGAAGGATACACTCTAACTTATGCCCATTTTAATTGAGCTGGCTATTCCAGTCACTCAGCCTGCCAGTTTGATATCGCACAGGACATTCTGCAACACCACAGCATCCTAAGACAGAAATGTCTGCTCTCTTGCTGGTGTCAAATTCCCTGTTGCTGATCCCATCTGCTGCTTTAAGTGACATTTCTGGCAAGCACTGTTCTAGATTAATCTTGTAAAACCCATCTGCCTTTTCCCAAAAGAACACCAAGTGTTTCCTGCTGCCACTCAGGGGAAAACATGGTAAGAAAAATGTCTTTCCTCCTCAGGTAAATGAGTGCTAAAATGATTGAGGCTCTGTTTTTACTCTTACACACCCTCAGCTTCCATCATGTCTGGATAGATGTTAAGATACACAATACTCCCAACTCATTCATATCTCAAGGTTCATCTTTGTCTTATCGTCTGCATCAGATTTATGTATTCAGGCATCTCTAGACTTAAATAAAAGGAAAGCCATCAGTATCACATAAGCCAGCTTCACATCTATCTAATTTTGTTTCTAAGGTTCTTTAAAAGAAAGAGATCTTTCTCCAAAGTTCCTAAAGGATTTCTCAGTGCCAACTGATGTCAGTAATAATGAACTAGAAAATGAACAATCAATTAACTGTGTCACTACATTACTTTTATTTCTATGAAGAGACCAGAAGATTTGTGTTAAACAGGAAAAGAGCTACTTTCCTTTAGCACAAGCAGAAACCAGCATTTGAAACTCTGACTTTTAGAGACATCACATGAGTCTTCATATACAATGCCACCATCTAGTTCTTCCATTACCTTGCATTCAGAATAAAACAATCTATTTCTTGAAGTCTTACTAGCCTGAAAATTCACTTAATAGAGTTTGCTACAGTGCATACCAGCTTCCTGCTTTGCAGGGGACAGATAGCTATTCTCAGTTATACACATTTTATGCCTAGAAACCCAGTAAAAGGATAATCCACTGAAATGTGTGTAAAATTCCAATGTAAACACAGGCAGAGAGAAATATCAAGCAGCCTTAAAAAGCTGATGAGACTTCGTTTATTTTTTTTTTTATTTATTACATGCAAAATCCCATTGGTATATGCAAAACTGATTTCATACATCATTTTCAGCTATGGATATGACTCCTAAAACAGCAGCAGGATAGGAGGCAAAGAAGATCTAACAGTCCTTGGCACATCCGTGCTCTTCCTTTGATCCTTGAGAAAATCAAAAGCATTAAAAAAGAAAATTTTCACAGCTTGCTCAAATTTAGGTGTACTTATGGTGTTATATGAACAGAAAAGTTAAATTCAGAAAAAGAAAAGCAAGATTCTCTGCTTGAAACAAATGCAACAATTTTTTTAAAACTTCTAGGTTGCCATTAGGGATACTCACCATCTCTTCACAGTTTTGTATATATCTATATTTTAAGAAATATTTTGAGGATCTGTGACATATACAATGATGCTTATAGGAGCATATGAGGTAGAATTTGACAAGAGATATTTGACAAGAGATATTTGAGGTGAGTCCATACACACAGATTGACCACTGCAGTTAAAGTCCTAGCACGTAAGAGCCTTGAGTCAACTGTGTCGCTCTAACAATTCGCTCACACCAAAGTGGTGTTGAAAAAAACTTCTCTGTCCTTCAGAAGATTAAAATACTGCTGATTGCACTTAGTCCCTCTGGTTTCAACAGCAAACATAGGCTGGTGAACAAACAACAAAAACACAAGCATCCCTTAATATATAGGAGAAAAATTCCTGCTATCTAGAAGGATTTGTAAACACTGATGCTCCAAAAGGACTTAGAATGAGAGGTTCTTGTTCTTATATCATGTTCTTAATTGGTGCTAAGTATCATCCATAAACTGCTAGACTTCCAAAATGAAAATGAAATCTCCTAGAGAAAACAGACTGCCTAGCCACTCCTTAAAATCAACAATCTGGGGGAAAAAAAAAAAAAAAGCAGGCAGACATTGGTGCATCTCTATCAGTAGCTACTTCTAATAGCTTTATACTTATGTCTAGTCTTCATGTATATGTGTGTTTGCATATATGCAAAAGATGTCACATTCTTAATTGGCAGCTGTAGTTTTGTGACTGACATGAAATTCATTACTAATCTTCCTAAAAATGTTGCTCTGAGATATTACTTTAAAAGCAAGTTTTTAATACGAATACTCAAAACTTTTGATACTCCTTGGCTAAATTCTATTGATAAGATTTTTAAACTCCTGTTTCTGAATTCTGTGCCCTTTGGTTAGTAGAATTCTATGTCAGAATAACATCAGTTCTGCTTGAACAAGGAAAGCAGAGTTGCTCCAACTGTATCAAGAGAGCAAGACCAATCAATAAGCACTAAAGAGATGCCTCTTGAATCTACAGTCATCTCCAAAAATGCTCTTCATCTACTAAAACATACTTTATCTCCCCACTTTTGATGCCACTTTCCTATTCTACAAAGGACTGAGGGTGGCTTTTTTCTAGGCTAAAAAAATTTGTGCAATTCCTGTCATCCTGTGCAAAATTATTTCCCCATATGCCCCTACATGTTGTCTTTAAAATGAATATTTTAAAATGTATTGCAGACTTAATAAAGGGAACACTTGATAATTGACTTCTGTTATGACCTTTACCTTCTCTTATGATCTATCACTCAGGAAACAAAAGGTCCAAGGATGCCTCAGCCATTGGGTACTCCATTGCCCTCTCTTGAAATGGCTGTATTCATAGATATTGGTAAGTGAGATGAATTGGGGCACCTTCATATTTTTATCCCTTGCATTTGCTTTCATGGGTAAAATTGCCAAGTGCCAGTTCACATATACAGCTTGTCCTACTCCTTGCCATGCTTGTGTATTTTCTATTGGGGCATGAAATAAAAATTACTCCCAAGTGTTTTTTGGGGTTTATGTGGTTTTATTTTTAAAACAAGTCTTTGCCTGTTAGAAATTATACTGGTAGAATGAAACAAGTGTAAAAATAGCAGCAGCTTTACTGAAGATTAACAGATGAGGGCAAAAACTCCATTGTTATGAAAGAGTTTGTCTGAGCAGAAACTTGCTTAAGGTTTGCCTTTGTTCCCTTTCTGAGTGTAGGTATTTTCTAGTCTTGTGCATAAATTGGAATAAAAACTCTCAAGCAACTTCCATAGAAAATTCAGCCATCACAATAATACTGTGATGTGAATAAAAAAATTATTCTCAATCTTCACTCTAATGCTGGGCCATAGTTTATTTCACAGATCTTGATTGTGACATGGTATGGTTTATATAAGTGGAGCAAAAGTCACTTACAAAAACTTGTTCCCAGGTTTCCTCAGATTCAGAGCCACAATCCACCAATAAGCATTAATTTCCACAAGAAGTACAGGTGAGTACTTTCAAGTGGTCCTTTTCCCGAAGATGTGGCTTAGTCAGCTAGATGAGGCCTAGTCAGCTACTAACAGTGTGTGTCAAGTCCTGTAGAAATACATGAACAAAAGGATCTTGCCTACATACTCAGAAATAAGAATTTTACAAAAGCCTGTAATAGTGGTGCAGATTTTCAGTTACTGAACAAATCACATCTTTACTAAATTGACTCCAGTTTGGATTCTTCAACAAGCAACTCTGAGCTTGAAATGTATGCTAATGAAATATGTAGAGGTATCATGGATGCCCCATTATTTAAAGAAGCATAAAATAAATGAATACATGTTCTCAAAAGATGGGGCCAGTGCTTTTGGGTAGTCATTCATCAAGCAAGTGCCCATCAGGGGGGCATTTGGAATTTCATATTTGATGATACTCCTCCAGTGTTTCATTAGTTCTGTTCACTTAATTATGTCTTGTCTAAATGATCACTTTAATCTTTTATAGATCCAGATTCCCTTCAAAGAAGCCAGTCATGCAATACTAAAGATGTGGCTTTATAGCTCCTAGCAGCCATTTAAAGGAGTGGAATCTCTCTGGAACTCTATGGAGATTTCAGTGGACACAAATGCAATGAAATATTATCGATTTTGCATTATTTTTATACAGAAAAGGTATAAAATATTCCTACTCAGGTGCTGACAGAAGATGAACCATTGAAACAAGGCAACGACTTCACTTTAAAACAATCGAATTAGGCAGTATAGACTCTTCCCCTGTGTCTTTATCTGGATAGGGTTTTATGTCAGTGGAGAGCAACACTTACAAAATGTAACCCTCCAGCAGATATAGCTTAAAGACATAGGACATTATAATCACAAAACGCTTGAAATAATCACAGCATTTTTTCCCCTCAGGTGAAAACAGTTGTAAAGGGTGCAAGTGTCATGTTTTACTTATGTGCTCAATCACAGAGGAAGATGTTTGCCAGTTCACAGAAAAATTTTTTTTTTCCACATATAAAAGGTTAAAAATATAAATTCAAGGAGCCCGGAGGAACGAGTTAAAATTCCAATCCCATCAAAAGATCATTTTAACCACTGATGTCAGCAAAAGGCTTCACATGGCATTTATTCAGCTCCAGCCTGACCCACCTTCCTGCCATGCCATGGAGTTTTGCAGACAAATTCATGCATCAATACCATAATCATTATTCAGTCAAGTACCCAAGGGGGTGTGAGAGCAGAGGAAGAAAGGAAATAGATATTCAGTGAACCTCCACCGAGTATGCAATTCAGAGATGTTAATGAGCACAGCCGTGTGGAAAAGATCAGCAGACTTGCTCCGCCTCCTCCTCAGCAGTCAATGCTCTCTCTGCAGACCACAGGCTTTCCTCTTTAATCTTTTGCTTCTAATGGAAGAGTTATTCTGAGTCAGTACTCTGGTGTGAAATGAGTGTTCGACTGAAAACAATGCTGGTCCTGGTGCTCTCACAGGAAACCTCCTAGCACAACATCCTGGATAGGCAAATCACTTCAGTCTGTCATACAAATGTTTCAATTTTCACTTGTTTCAATCAAATGGTTTTTTCCCAGTGGGAAAAAAACAGTATGACAAGGCTGTCTATTTAAAAGAACTCATGAGTTTTAGGGTATAAATACAAACTTCAGCAGCAAGGATGAATAATGTGACTGTGGTGGTAATCAGTCCAACAGAAGGCTGATCCCAAAACTGGATTCTCTCTGCCTCTGTTTTCTTGACAAGATTTTTAGGGGAATTCAAATACTTTAAGTTTTTTGCAATTCCTTACTCCTTAAATAATGTTTATCTTGTAATTGTAAAACATATACTGTGTACTTCGTAGATCTTTAATTTTCTGTAGTATTTTGGCCCTTGAGATGGACTTGAAAAGTTATTTGAATTTAATTACTTTCATAATGAGGATGCACAGCATAAGTAAACTTATTAGCAGCAATACCAGTTATAGATATAATATATAGTACTAACTATAGTTAACAAATGTTACCTTTCTCAACCAGCATTATGTACATCTATTTCCTAAGACCACTATTTCCTGTTCTGCCAAAAGATAAAGGATCTCTTGATTTAAAAAAAAAAAAAAAAAAAGAAAGAAAGAAAAAAGAAAGAAAAAAGAAAGAAAAAAGGAAGTCTGTGACTTCTGTCATTTTCAGTAAAGAGCTGTGGGTGAGCTGGATAGTTTTCATATCCTACTGTGTTCTTTTTTACGCAATTTTCATGTCTCACCTGCATTTTTTTCAGATAGGAAATTCTAAGCTGGGAAGCTTTTCTCAACAGGCAGAAAATTAACACTGAAAGAGTGCTCTAATGTCTAAAATATATTGCTACTAAACCTCCACTTATATTTTCAGACTCCCCTGGAAATACTTTTCTCATTGGTGTGTGCCTACATGAGAGAAAAGGACAGTACACTACAGAATCACTATTTGTGAAGAACAACTGTTGCAGTCTAGCTTGTGAAGGTATCTCTGGTTGTTCAACTTTCAAAAAGTATTACAAAATCTTAGAGCTAGCTTCAAAAGTACAGTGGCTGCACTGTGCAGCTTTCTGACAATTTCTGTTCTGGCTCTATTTTTACATTAAAGAAACTCCAAATATAAAAAGTGCTGTGGTTGGGAACAAAATATATCCAAACCACTGACACTTAGGTAGTTACATTTAGCGGCTTTTCAAGGCTTTGATCACCTGCCGCTTGTCTGAAGGTGATACATGGTTAAACACTCCCAGCCAAAAGCAGTTTCTGGGAAGAAGATATTATCACTGCAAGAGTAGCAAGAGGGATTGATCATACTGCAGTACATTGAACTATACCTCTGAGACTTCAGATTTTCTTCCTCAATACACAGACAACTGCAAGAATCTGTTCTGATTGCTTTTAATGACTCTTAGCCAACTAAGATTTCTCTTTTTTTGAAGGCTTTCCTTTGCCCAAGCTTTGGGTGTGTAGTAAGACAATTATTTTTACAAGCAAAATTATTATTAAAAATAAATACTAGAGAAAACATCAGAAAAAAAATCAAACTGACTACCACAAGAAGATGAATATCTACAAAGATATAGAACTACTAAAACTTGACAAAAAGTGATCACCGGACTAAATTTTCAGAGCAACAAGGGCTCACATTAACACAGATAAAAGGGTAAAATCTCGATCTAGAGGGCACTAATGTCAATAGAAAGACTGATCGAGCTCTAATTTCCATGGACAAAGATGCAACTGGGGAGACAGGTCAGCCCTCAGAGAATGGATGAAGAAAAAAATTACTGAGATGTCAGCTAAATCACAGATTGGGAACTCATCAGCTATTCTGCAGTAATCACCCCAGTGGAAAGTATTTGCTTCCTTTAAAAAATGTAAAATAAATTCCCTGTGCTTGCTCCAATAATAAAACAATTTAGTTACATTAGCCTTAGAGGTCTAAGAAAGGCATACAGATACTTGCAATACAAAGGATAGGCTGCAAATTGACATCTAGTCTACCATACATTCATCTATTCAAATAGTCACAGCCCTTCTTGCCAACATATTGTTTGTCCTCACTATCACAAGCAAAGGTGAAAATTCCAACAGAAAGCTGCCATGGGACTTACAAAGTTACCAGGTTAGCATTCACACAGTAATCATTAGAGTACTGGGGGCAAAACTGAATATTAACTGAGAGTAGCATAAGCCTTGACCCACAAGGTGGTTAGGCTGGATAAAGTCTGGCAGAAGCTTGGGGGGTAGTGCTGTCACTACCAATAGGAACCCCAAGGGCTGGGCTTATGCCACCTCGCTAGTCAGGGCCAGCCTGGTGGCTGCTGTGTTCTGCTGCCACAAGGAATCAGGCAGGCAGAGCCATATGCCAGTAGCAGACCCTGAGGCAGGCAGTGACCAGCCACACCTCTTCCTTACCCAGTTTGACTCTAAATCCTTTAACTGAAAAGAGGCTTTATTACCAGACATGGTTTTAACATGGGAGCTCCTTCACATCAATACCATCCAAGACAGGTGTATGGGCCACCTCTAACCCACAGAAGGGACACATCGGTGCATGTGTTTGATAAATAGTCAGTTCTGATTCTCACTTGCCTTTTTACTGATATCCAAAAGTGCATTTTTCCCTCTTCCTTGGAAAGCCTAGGAATACTGAGTATGCACCAGTCAACAAGCAGTGAAGTTTGATCAGCCAAGGGCTAAAGAACCTCACTTTTCTCCCTATGGACAGTTTTCTATAGTTCTGCCATAGATCCAGAAAGGTTAAAATGGCCCCAGAATTTCCCTTAGCATGTACCATCAATTTTGTTCAGAAGGAAGTAGAGATATGAATCACATTGGAACTGAGTTTCAGGCTCCAGAGGCACATCTCACTTAATGTTTGGGAATGAATCCCAACTTACTTGTAAACAAAATAACTACACTCTATATATAGGCATACTGTCCCACTCTAAATCCCTGAAAATCCAGAAGTTCCTAAATATCACCTATGTACCAAAAATACCCACACAAGAGATAGTTGTATTTTATGATGATAAAGCACAGCAGCAACAGAAAAAAATCTGGAATCTTGCTATTTAAACTCAAGGAAATCATACACATCACAAAAGGAATGATAAACAGATTTCAATATTTGATTAACATGCCATCCAGCCTTGGATACCCAGTAAATTATTACACTACATCCATTTACCAAACAGCTTTCACTGAGAGAAAAGGAAAGTTCAACTACATATTCAAAACCAACAGAGGAAAAAAATATTCCCTTTTGATTCTTAAAATGAATATACCGGAGGTATCAGTACCGGCACTTATCAGTGTAGGGCTGAACCCAGGTCAGCAAATGTCTAGTACCTTTCCTGTGCAGATGTTGGTATTCCTGAAGTTATTTCCCTGGACTATGAGATGAGAAAAGAAATAAGGAAATGGGAGCACTCTTACAGAGAACCACAGACCCCCTTGTACAATGTCAAAAGACTCTTCATCATAGCAAATTCTCATGTCACACTTTTTTGAAGATTATATTTCAGTACTTCTGCATTTGAGCTATACAGACACGATCCCACCAAACTATTGGATTACTAAAAATCAATTTACTATGGGATTACTTAAATACCATACTATGTATCCAATGACTAACTGCACATAGTGTGTGTGATATTCTGACTTGAGTGAGCTCAGCTCAAAAGGCACCTGCACAAAGCTTTTCAAAGCAACTGCAATAAATTTTACTGGTTGTGGGAAACCTTATAAAAATTAAATAATGTCATGCTTTATAAGCATTTCATTCAATGTGACTAAACACATGGATAGCATTGAGGATGATATTTAACTTTTTCCATGTGCAGATTTAATACCACAAGAAAATTTGAGTCCCCTATTGCTAATTTTCCACCATGTGGTAACTATTTAGTTGTTTTTTAAATGTTACTGAATTACAGAATTAAATTACAGAGCACAGCAACCACCACTGGGCGTCGTATGTCCCTCTGGCTTAGCACAGGGTCACATATACTGGCATTAAATCATGACAGTATTCCTACTACAGTACTGGTTGAGTTAACACAGGAATGAATATGCTAGCTGGCAAGATCACACGGTTATATACTTCTAAAAATAGAGCACACCAATGTCAGATTTGATTGATGTGACTCCATCAGGTTCCTGTCACTTTAGCACACCTGTGACAATAACACACTGTACAGTTGTACATATAATGCTGGTGGAAAGCCCTGTTAGCATACATACCTCAATTAAATCAAGTTAGACTAATTTATACAGCTGTGCAGGTCCAGATGTAAAATGAGATGTGCCCAGGAAAATTGAGGCTAGAAACATTCACAACATGGAAAACATGGAAAAAGTATGGTTTTCAGCTTCTCCCACAGGTTAGTTTACAACCTTAACCACTCTTTTCGGGAAGAGAAGCACTTTAACAGACCCACTGCAAACTACCACAGGAGAAAACTAAACAGTAACCACAAACATTTCACTCTTTCAGTATCAGTGATGAAGACCATTTATTTCCAGTGGATGAGTGCAAAAGATCTTTGTTGTCTTTCAAAGTACAACATCTTTGAAATTTAACTTAAGTTTGGAGATTTTCCTCTGCTTTATATATTAATGTACATCAACACTGTGGTATCTGAATATCTTCCTCAAAAGGAGGAAAATATCTGTCAGATCCTATTCATCTCAAAACTGTGTATAAATATAAAGGATTACAAATATACTGCCTAAGCTTTATGGAGCATGAGAAATGCTCTTGAAGCATCCAAATTCCCAGTACCTGAATTAGTTTATTTCTTTACTTATCACATCTTGGAGTTGTTTGAGGCAACACTTACAATACAACAGATTCTAATCACAATCAGTATTGGTAAGAATGGAACACAGAGTCCAATTCCTAACAATGTAAGCACAAAGATTTTACCCATTCTTTTTATAATCAATGGTAATTAATGTAGCCTTAGTCATGTTTAATGCTCTCCTAGTCATTGTCTCTCAATATTGAGAACAAAAATTTCTCTTACAGTTTCTACTACCCAATATTTGTAAAGGCATGCATAGAAAAAGAGTGAGTAGTTATTAAGAATAACTCCCAATTATCTGCCATTGTATTCTCTCTAGTCATATTACTTACCTAAGGGAGTAAAGAGAGCAAGGTGTAAGTTTAGTACCTTGTACACTGCTGGTTCCAATTTATACCTGTCAAAACCCTCTGTATTAATATTATTACTAAGAATAAATCCACATCCTGTAAATATGTGCAGGGCACAACTTGATGTGAACTCATTACCAGTTTAAGATTACACATGAGCAACATGGAGAGGGGGGCAGTTTTCTGTATTTACTTATTTATTGAACTGGAGCGTACTCTTTGCCTAGAGTAACTGTGCTCGAGTTAGGTAAGAAAAAGTAGCACAGAGGGAAGCTAGAAAAGGCAAAAAGTATGATATCGTCTGCTCTTTTAAATATGACTGGAGTAGAATGGAATAGTTCAGTTGGAAGGGACAACAGTCATCTGGTCTAACTGCCTGACTACTTCAGGGATGAACAGAAGTTAAAGCATATCATTAAGTGTGTTTTCCAAAGGTGTATTAAATACTGAAAGGTTTGGGGCATCAATCACCTCTCTAGGAAGTGTGTTCCAGTGTTTGAGTATGCTTGGGAAACAAATGTTTTCTAGCATACGAAGATTTTCCTTCCTAACATATGAAGATAAAGGCAAATTATGACTGGTCATCCAGTGGTTTCAGAGGGTGTTTTCACACAATTGGGAAATCTGATGGTAAAAGTAGTAGATAAAATTTAACACTGGATCTACTTTCAGCTAGAGGGTAATGGAATGTTGAAGAAGAAGAAATCCAAGAAGAACTTCTATTTCCTTATAGTGTTCCAAGTTTTCAAAGCCATTTTTATCATTGGTTTCTTGACTGCTCCCTGACTTGAATTGTGTCCCATATTTTGTTATTCTTCTCACCTGTTTCTCAATACTTTATGAGTGCATAAGGATTGGCAACATATGAGAAGGTGAAAAAAAGAGGACCAGCAGGATGTAGGGGGGAAGAAAACCAGTTATGAATTATGAGAAAGCACAGCTTTTTATTATTCACTTCCCCATTCTCAATCTTTAGTCCAGTATTCCTGTAACACCCAATAAATCAGTGTTCATCTTTATTTTTGCTTAACAGTCAGTTGTCATACATGGTGAATATGCCAACAGCCATACAGCTTCACAAGCTCCTCTGATCTTTAAAAGTGGCAGGGTGATGCCATGAGGAATCAAAGCAATCTGTCTTTAAATTGCAGAGTTTAGTTTTATATATCAGGGATGCTTAAACAGTTCTCTTTACTGCTTTTTCTTCCTCAGAGCAATGCAAACATCCAGATTTCTCATCTATAGTACTTTAAACAAGTCCAAAGCTGTTATCTGAGAACCCTTGTTGACAAGACCAATTATTCCCACAGTTATAATCTCCCCTTTTTTTCCTTTGGTAAAAGATGACTTTGGAGGACAAGGGCTTTTATTTACTCTCCTCTCTCCCCTCTCTGGCAAATGTCAGAATAGATACTAAGGCTGAAATAGAGATAGCAAAGGAAGTTTCAGATTTAGATTAATCTTCCATTCTGTGTATTGATGTGCAGGTTTATATGTACAAGATTCTTGTCATTGTACTGTAGGATAATTCTGGTTAA
>VRYO01002355.1:11223635-11305724 GCA_009812075.1 Sialia sialis
GAAATTACTGTAGTTACCTGCAGCTTTAATATCTGCTTGCTCTCTTCCCTGACAACTATCAGAGCAATATAAACCAGAAAGCAGTAGCTAGTTTTGGCATTAGATCTGTTACTGTAGGCAGCTTATGCAGTAGTGCCAGGAAATGATTTAAGAAGGATGTCCAGGAACTCAGTATCTAATTTCAGTCTGAGCACTCCCATATCAACACTATACCAGTGTAGATCATAAGCAGAGATGATAAACAGATGTTTGGTGAAAAAAATAACAGCTCAACCAGATGAAATAAAACCACAGGACAGTGTCACTGTGGAGCTACTGCACCATCTTCTCCCTTTTTCCCTTGGATCAGTCCAAGCTTTGTTTGACAAAGCCTGTTGCTGAGCATGGTTGTGTTTTTTGCCTCAGTGCTCCATGGCGAGGCTATCAAAACTCTGGCTGTCTTCACCTGCTGCATCAGCAGCATTCTTTCCTAGTTAGTCCGGCATCTGTTGTCTGCACTACGTCCAATTGCAGGTTTCTTCTTCTTCTTTCTTCTTCTTCTTCTTCTTTCTTCTTCTTCTTCTTCTTCTTCTTCTTCTTCTTCTTGTCCTCAGAGACAGCAAAAAGCCTTCTTTCCTGTCTAATTGCAGTTGCGTTAAGACATTATGTGTTATCTTGGAGCTCAGAATCTCTCCCAATCAATGCAGTCTTCAAGACATAGGAATTTGAAACGGAGAATACACCTGCCTTTTCACTTACAATGCAAATAACATTACAATATTAATTGAACCAGCAAATATTTATAGGATGCAGAAAATAGTAATAAAATATACACAGAAAGTTGCAGCTTTAATTTCTCTGAGTTACCTGTTACAATGTGTGCACTCTAAACTGATCTCTAGGATGGGTTTTGTAATCCTTTGGTTTTCTCTAAGGCAGATGGCAATGATCCCTGACAATATTCTTTCCCTGGGAGAAGTTGCTTCATTGGGCTTCTTTTTTCTTCTGTGGTGATGAGCACAACCAAATCTGGTTTTTTGGCCTTTTAGCTTCAACATAATTAAAGCTATATTCGATATATATAGAACACAATATAACAAATGAAAGATTTATTAGATAATTTTCTAAAGCAACATCTTTTAAATTGCCAAACAAACGAAATGGTAGAATAACACAGAAACACTCAGTTCCCTTTACCTACAAGGAGCTTTTTCCTCCTCAGGATGCTAGGAGGAGCTTTGAAGTTCTGGCAAAGATTATCTTGCCTATGGCAGAAAGAGAATTGTATTAATCTCCTGCAGAGATGTAATTCTCTAGGTACTAATGAACTGCTTTTGTATTATAATGCAACTAACACGAAGATGGTCTTTCCTTTTGTAAGAGCTATTTTAAGATTTTCAATCAGTACAGTCAGATAAGGCCTATTAGAAACAGTCTTAGGTATGGATTGAAAAATAAGCCTCTCTCTACAGAAACTGTTAATAAATGCATGCTGTTTAGTCCTTTTTTCCACATTTTGTGAGATTTTGAAGGACTAGAGGCTGATGGAGTAAAGTGGAGGATATGGTGCCACACTGGAAATAAGAGCAGGAAAAAACTTGCATCTTGAACAAGAGGCAAATGAAGATCTGTGTACATTCACTTTCGACTTGGCCTGATAAGCCATGCTGTAGCTGCAGAGTGATGTCTCAGTGAAAGACTACTTGCTAATTCACTGACCCATATCCTGTTCATCAGACATGATGCTTAAATGATTGTCTAGATGAAGATAGTTAATGAGCTCCTGCGAGCTTAGCATTATTAACAAAAGTAGAGCAAGAACTGCTGCTTGTCCACACAGCAGTTGTGTAGTTGTAATATCCAATTAATATTTGGAAAACACTTTGGTCTTGGATATTTACCTCATGCCAAAAAATAGTTTGCCAGGGAAAGTATTGTTTGGTATTGAGCACAAAAAAGCATAAAGGCCAGACTGATGCTGTCTGAAATTTTCAGCAGTTTAATATGCAATTTAATAGTTGCTAAGTAAAATACAGTAACATTTAAATACAACAAGATCTAAAAATATGTGGAATTGTGTATCAAAAAGATGTTAATATACATTATACTTTCCAGGCAAATATGCATGGGGAGTTACTAATACAAGGACAGGAACATAACACAAGGGCCTTCATACAGGCTTACGTAAAAGGATATTCTGAGAATTAATGTGTATTCTGAAACTGAGACCCTTTGAGCCCTGGGGCAAAAGTAATGGGTTTTCTATTCTAAAACTCTCCAGAACACAGACCTTACTGAACAGATGAATGAAAGTGGATTCAGTACTCTACACAATGTCTCAAGCAGGATTTTTTAAATGGGAATCATAAGAATGGATACTTACTCAATGCTTTTTTACCCTTTCTGCTTTTGTGTCTTTTCTGCTGCACCCTTCTAGGGGTATCCCAAATACATTTTCCTTAATTTCTTCTTTGCAATATTAAGAATATATGCACTTACAGGCACAGGCACATTACTGTACTATACTCTAAAAGCAGTACCTCAAGCTAAATTAGAGAATTTATTTTTTGCTTTCTGAGACATAGAATTATACAATGGTTTTGGGTTGGAAAGCACTTTCGAAAGTCATGTACTCCAACTCTCCTGCACTGAGTAGGGACATCACATCTTCCAATAGACCAGACTGCTCAAAGCCACATGTTTCCAAGGATGTTGTATCCTTCACTTCTTTGGGCAACTTATTCCAGTGTTTCTCACTGTAAAAGCCTTCTTCCTTAGATCTAGTCTAAATCAAAGCTTCTTCTGTTTAAAACTGTAACTTTTTTTTCCTGCTAAAGCCCTGCTAAAAAGTTTGCCCTACCTTTCTTACAAGGCCCCTTCAAACACTGAGAGGCTGACATTAGATCTCTCCAAAGCCTTCTCTGCTGTAGGCTGAACAAGCCCAACCCTTTCAGATTATCTTCACAGGAGAGGTGCTCCATCTCTGATCATCTTCATGACCTTCCTCTTAACCCAGTCCAACAGGCCCCCAACCCTTCCCTTGCTGAGGACTTCACAGCTGTAATCACACAAGTAAAGCAGAGAGGTGGAATCCCCTCCCTCGCTCTACTGCTCACACTGCTTTGGATGCACCTCAGAACATGCTCATCTTCCTGGGCTGCAAGTGCATATGGCTGGGTCATGTCCAGCCTCTCATCCACCAGCACCCCCAAATCCTTCTCAGCAGGGCTGTTCAGGATTCATTCATGCCTCAGACTCAAGCAACAATTTATGCTTAAGAGAAAACTAAGTGTGTAGAAGCATACTGCTGTGAAAACTAATAAATCAGAAGCAACCACTGCTTTAGCTCAGTTTGTCAAGTACTGCTTTTTAAGTGACCTTTGAAAGCCTTCAATAGGCTGAATAGCTTTTCTTGATTGCAGGGGATGAAGCTCAATCTATTTTGCACAAAGACACCTTCAATGAAGCAAAAGGAGGTGTGGAGGACTTGGGATAAAGAGAAGGTCTTCACAGAGCTAGCTGTTACCAGACTGTGACCCATACCATTATCCTTTATACAGGTACTGTTAATTCTCTAACTACCACAGGATAAATTAGTGTGCAGAGTGGGCAACAACAGCTATATTCATTAACACAGTTGTAATCCAAGATCTATGCTACACAGGTGATCACCCAGTGGCAAAATAAAGTTGTCTTACACAAGATTCAAAGTACAATATTAACAGCTTGTCTGTGTGCCTGCACTTACAAAATATTATGCCTTTTCTTGTTTGTTTTCAGAGACAGTCAGCTGTGGAAGCAGAGTCCAGAGCCCTCCTGTGGCCTATTGCATCGTCTATGCAGTTTTCTCAAATGCCTTAATTATGTACCCTTGGGAGATTTAAATATTTATTAACTCAGATTGTTAATTGTTTACAAAATCTGTTTGTATTACTGAAACAGTTTAGAATAGTTGTTACTGAATAAATGAGGGTGCATTTTCCAGGCTCTTTTATGCCTGATTCACATCAATCACATCCAAAGAGAAATGGACACAGGCCCCAGCAACAGATTTGCAACTTGGTAGTCAAGTTGCAGCAGTTCATGCATTCAACTCTGAAAACTTTTTATCAATTCCTATCCTTGGTCCAGAGCTGATTATCTAACAAAGCAAGCAAGGATTTGGCCCACCGTGTGCTCCATTTTGAAAGCACACAGCTGGGATTGCCAGCATAAGCAAATGTTGGCAGTGTTTAACTCTGACAGGAATGCTCTGTTACATATGCTATGGGACTGTCCAAATCCCTGGCAGAAAATAAAGTGCCAGTGTTTAAGTAACCAAATATTTTTAAAATCCACATTTGTTTATTTTAGAAGCTCTAAGTATACACCCAAGGATAGCTACGGCACTAGAAGAAGGCTGTTCTGAGAATAATCCATTTCCAACGTCTTATGAAATAAAAAGCAGCAAGAGAATTTCTCACATTCCTTACAAGAATTAGCTAAACTGACATTTTTAGTCTTTAAAGGAAATTGCCTTCCATCTAGAGTCCTGAGTCACCTTTACTGAAGACTGTACCTTCCTCACTTTATTACCCTGGGTGCCTTCTGGTACTGGCTGTAAATCACAAACTCGAAAGAGAAGCTGCATCTATACCATGTTTACTGTGGCTTGCTTGTCTCCATTTGTTTAAATTGCCTCCTATCACAGATTGGCTGAAATTGGTCCAGGAATGCTGAAGCCTAGCAAATACATGTATACTTGACAAACTAGATGCAACTAAATTAAAGTTATGAACAAAATTACATTTATTATTTATCTTTCACAAGCTCACATATATACCTGCCCTTCTTTCTGTACCTTCCAATACTCTAGAACAGAAAAAATTATGACTTGAACCAACAATCACCACTCAAAAAGACATAAAAATCTAAAGTAAATCATAAAATTCTAAACAATATCTGCTCAATTTCGTTTACAATGCTTCTCAATATAACTCATTTATCATCTCATCCAAACTTTCTAACCACACAGTAAACATTTAAAGAAACTTTTTTGTCCTTGTTGCTAAAGCACTTTCTATAGTGCTGGATTTCAACTTCTAATATCAATAATCCGTAACTAATGTTTACCTAAATGCAAGTACCCAAAAGACTGACTTGGAAATGGATGGTCTATTTACTTAACTTGTGATGAGTACAAACATTCAATCTTTAAAATTGATTTATTTCTAAACACTCATTCTTCCCCATTTGATTTTCTGACAGAAGTTACCTGTAGGTTAATAGAAAGGTAAAGCTGGAGTAGTCAGCTGCAGAATACTGAGCTGCAGGAATTTTACTGTAAATGCAATTTCAAAGACAAGTCTTGCACAAGCTCCCTTTTTTCCCCTAACATTTATTTTTCTTGTCTTGATTTGCTTTCAGCAATATTCCAACATAACAAGTTTTTCTCAAATTACATTCAAGATTTAATACTCACTGAAGAAAAAATTCATAAGAAAGGCAGATAATGCACCTTCTCCAGTCCTAGACTCCAGCTCCGGAATCATCAGTGGCAGTAAGTACAGCTTTAAGGCACATATGCATCTTACAGGGAACCAAAGCACTTTTTCCCTTTCCAGGTATCCTCTGCAGTGCTGGAGAAACCCTTTCTCCTCTAGAGATCTACAGTTTTAAATAGAAGATACAGCAAATTCTCTACCTTTGAACAGGTGCGATTCCACTAAAAGGAGGACTCTGGTCCTCTAATATGGTAAGCAGCAACACCAACACATAGAATTAACTTGGCACCAGGGACTAGAAGTCTTTCAGTTTCACTGAAAATTAAAGCTCTGATTGCAATTATTCGTAAAGATGGAAATTTAGGAGAAACACCAAACATGGTAACAGCTAGCAATGCTGTGTCAATCTCAAAAAACCTTTCTACCTCACCTCATCTCATCTCTCTGAGTGCATGGGTGGCCTACAGCTGCCTGAAGAGATGAAGGGCTGACCTAGAGTGTATGCTGACGCAACCAACCTATTAAAGACTCCAGATAAAAGTACAATACCAGGGATTGATGACAGAATTTGCTCTAATCACTTCCACCTACCTTGATAAAAGAGAAAAGGAAATACCTCTGTCTCTGACTTGTTGGTAAGAGAAAACCTGCAAAATAATGCTTTAAAAAATCTGTTAAAAGCCTCTTAAAATACCTGTGTATTTCTTCTGCATTTTTACCTGAAGGTCAGAAAGAAAAGTAACCTTTTAGGGGCTTTTTTTAATAGTTCAGGTCCACAAATCATTCTGAAAAATAAACTGTTGCCCAAACATTTCAGTTTATTCCCACGACTGAAAAAAGAAATGTGTCATAATATAGGAGAGAGATTTTGGGGGTAATCCTTCTGAGAATACCAACTACTCCCTTTAGCTAGGAATTTGTATACTTAGTACAACTGCATGAAAAGCAATTTTTAAACTAGAGTTTACTTTAAGTAGATAAGAGACCAAAGCCATGTTTCAAAATGTTAAGACACATAAGTATGATAACTGCCTTGCCAAACAGAGCTTATCCAAATGACAGTGTGAAATCCTCACTGTTTGCCTTTATTAGTTTTAAGTGCCTTCTAAAACCAACTGTCATCAAAACACATATACCAAAAGGATGAAAATGTATATTTTTTTTTTTTAATATGCAGTATGTTTGGGAAAATACATACTACTTATTGTGTGGCCATACTTGCAGCAGTCTCAGCTGTTTCTCAATCTACAAAACAAGTTACCAGGATGGGAATGGAACTTCATTTGCAAAGTAATAGCTTTCAAATTAACAAAATTTAAGTCCTTCATCTTATTACTATTGCTTATGTTCAAGTGCCACAAACTCTAATAGCACTAGAAAGAGAGAGAGAGAATATCCCAGAGTTGAAGAGATTACAAATCTAAGGAATTTCTGAGAGTGTTACATAAAATAGGTCATCAAAACTACTCCTGCGTATGAAAAATAATAAAAACACTTATTACTTTTGCCAGTCAAGAAATGAACTGAAACTGATTAATGCAAAAAACTGTAATGAAGACCAGAGAAAGCATTTCATTTCCTTATTTTTCTAATAAAATTCAGTAGTTCAGTGTATTGCCCTTTCAACAATTTTTTTCAGGCTATTATTCCAAGTTGCTTTGGGTTTTTTGCAGATGTCAGAGACTTTAGGAGATGTTCAGTATTGGTTTCATACGGCAAGGGGTGTGAGGAGAAACCAGTGCCAGCTCCAAACCCACTGCAGGTCACAGCTGAGGATATCAGGCAAGTTGGGGGCATTTCTGTGGCTTATTTAAGAAAGGATAAAAAAAAACCAATGCACATTAGTTATGGGACAGAGAAGTGAGGGAAAAAAAAATCCCACAAACAAAGATAGTGGAGAAGGAAGGAAAGGTGCTCCAGGGCTGGAGCAGAGATTCCCCAGCAGCCTCCCCAGAAGACAAAGAGAGGGGACGGTGGAAGGCAGTGTTATATTTGTCTTTTTTTTTCAAACTTAGTCTGTTATGCCCATGATGGTAACTGGTAAGTGGTCTTTATCTCAGCCACAAGCTTTTCCATCGTTTTTAATTCCTCTGTACTGTTGGGAAGGTAGAGTGCAAGAGCAGCTGGGAGGTCATTTGGAAGTCTCCCAAGGTCACTTTTTCACAGATCTTTAAGTACTTTTACAAGCTAGATTTCTTTGGACGCTTCACCACCACAGATCCCTCTTTCCATATTAGCAACAGAGAACAACTCCAAATATGGCATTCACTGCATATTCCTTAGACACACCATGTTATTTCCTTCACTAAATACATTCATTTGGAACGTATTCAGTATTCACCTTGATTTACATAATTTTGAAAACTTTTTTTCCCATGTAGCTTTACCTATAATTATACACATGCTACACAGGGCTGCATCACTGAACGAGTTTGTTGCCTTTATTGCTTACTTTGGGGAGGTAAAATAGTGAACTTCTGAAATTGCTTGCAGATCTTTCAGTAATTTTTGTAATTTGATACAGGCAATCTATGGATACATAGCATTTTTCTCATGGGCATCAAAAATTTTAGGTGTTTTGTCTGTACCAAATCCCCATTCCAAGTCTTATGACTTGGTTATAACCAAGAAACAAAATCAGAAAACCTCATCTTCCCATTATCTATTCAAAATGTATTACATAGTAAGATAAGACATTTTAAATACTATCAACTAGAGTGGGAAAACTAAATTCTTGCTATTTTGCTTTCTGAAGAAGTCAAATGCTATAACATATTTAAATAGTAGCATACATGTAGATGTTACTAGATCAAAATTATATTGTTGATTAAACTGTGAAAATGATAGAACAAACGTGTAAGGCCCAACATCCTACTTATCTACTGGTACTGATTTGGAAAACAAAATGAGATATTTCTCTGCCAATACTCTCATCAGAATCATATATGTGAACACAAATGGGTAAAGACTTACTCAGAGTAATTAAGTTCATTCCCTTGATACCATGGGTGTACCCAGGAATGCCTTCTAAAAACTTGTCAAACTCCATTCTAAGTGATGTGAGCTTTTCTTCTGATTTCCACTTATCTTAATTACATTTCATGTACATTTGCAGGCACTGCTATTTAATTTCTAAATTCTCTCCAAGGTGCTTGATCCAGATAAATACCTATACATTCTCCTAAGTTCTCATTCAAGTGGTGCCTGAGCTCTGGAGATGTTTAGCCTGAACTAAAGGAGGCTGAACAGAACTTTATTGTTCTCCACAACTACTTAAAAGGAGGTTGTGACAAGGTGAGTGACAGCCTCTTTTCCCAAGTATCAGGTGAGAGGACAATAGAAAGTTGTGCCAGGAGGTTTAGATTGGATATTAGGAAAAAATTCACTGAAAGTATTACTGAGAATTTAAATGAGCTGCCCAGGGAAGTGGTTGTGTCACAATTCCCAGAGGTATTTAAAACAGGCATAGAGATGGCACTTGTGGTTTTGTAGGGAACTTTACAGAATCAGGTTTATGGCTTTTTTTGATGAGCTGAAGGGTCTTTTCCAACTTCAATGATTCTACGATTCTACAGCTGAATGTATTACATTTTCTCTCCTGTAATCGATAAAATCACTATTATTTTATTATTTAAGTTAAACTAAATTTACTCATGATAACATAATCCACAGTTACTTTCTCTGGCCTCTTGTTTTAAAGTCCAAGATTTGTTAAGTTCTGAAAGGATCTCCTGTGATCCAATCCCTTGAGTCCAACCTGTATGCTTAAGAAGTATGAGTTAGAGCAGGTTGCCAGGACCACAGTGGACTCTTAACAAAAACAAGTTAAAATAAAAAAATCTCTTCTTCTTGCAGTGCTATCAGGCAGCAAAGTTATCCTAGACTGCAAGTATGTACTAATAAAAGCTATTATGAAATTCATTTTATTAATTTTGTATTAATCATAGCTGAAAAAATTCCAAGATTCTGGAGCCTCTAGCCAAAGAGCTAGAGTCTACCAATAGCACAGAAAAAAGCATCCATGCTGCATCTAAAAACCTATCTGTACATTTGGGGCTTTATGAAAGCACAGTCACTGCAAGTCATATCAAAACTAAGTTAACTCAGTCTCAATTTTATCAGCTTCAGAGATGAGGAGAGTAAGACACAAAAGCAGGCAAATACTCAGACAGTCAACCTGTTAGAAGTTGCAGTCATGGCAGTAAGCCTGCTACAGACAAACACAGCACAAAAACAATGTAAATTCAATATTGTCTTAGTATGTATCTGCCTGCTGGAAAGACCACAACTGATCAAATGGATGACTGTTGCTCAATCTAACATCACATTTGAAGGGAAGACTGCTTTTCAGATATTCCTTCAAAACACACAAGCTCCATCCAGCCTTTCTTATTGTAAAGCAAGTAATACAGACAGGGTTATTTATGGCTGTGTCAGAGACTGTGTTTTGATTTTTATATCAGGAGTCAGAAATCACATGAAAAACAGCCTTGTTCATGTATTAGTTTTTTCAAACTTAGTTAAAACAAAATTTTGATTTTTCTACCTGAAACAGGAGATGGCTTGTTGACTTCATCTACATGCATGTCTGTGCACAGAGATGCACACACCTTCCCTCCATGAAAGCCTAGCATCAGGCAGAATACAAGAGAAACTAGAAGGCAAGAAGCCTAAAACTTTCTCCCGCTGCTGTGCTGGCATTGACAGGGTTAAACTGGGCATCCATTTGTACTGCCCGTTCAGATAAATGGGTTTCATTTTATTCTTTACTTGTACTTGATAAGGTTCTTGGATTGATTCCGGTGGCTCACAATGCCTTCCAGGCACAGGATGTTATTCATACTACTGCATCCAAAGCCTTTCACAACACAGTGGTTTTCTCTAAGAAAGATGGGCATTACAAAACTAAAATATCAGCAAAATCAGTTTCTCCTTTTTGGTAAAATGAAGAAAATTCTGTGAAATGAAATCAATTTGGTCACAGTACAATAACCATGACAACCAGAAATATCAAGAGAGCTGGAAAAAAAGAATTCCCTCTTCCATCAGAACTGGACAATATTAAGGCAGTGTGGAACCCATGATTCACCTCAGTAATCAACAGCTATAAAAGTATCTAAACATGTTTCAAATCATAGAAGCTCCTCTTACCGAGCAGGAAAGTATTTTTAACTCAGTCAATTAGCAGCAGCAGCAACTCAGGTTCCTATAACTGAAAAAGTCTGTCTCTCTCCTCATTGATCTTCATTTCAAATACAGTTAATAATAATGTCCAATGAACCCCAAAAGGATTTGCATTACTTTGCACTGGGAAATACAGTGAATCTGATTACTTCACAGAAGACTAAATTTGAGACATTTTGCATCATTGTCTCACATCATCACTGACTTGCATAGTCTCAAAGTATCTGTGCATTTCTGTATGCCTTCCTTTCATGTACTGTCTGCAGTAGGATGTACACTAACATCTAATTACCTAACAGAAATGCCACTAACGTTCCTCACTAATAATAACTATTTGAACAACTTAATTTTTTAATTAATTCAAAGAAGCCAAAGATTTTATTTTTTTATCCCCCCAGTCCGGTGACTGCATTGAATCTTCAAGACTGGGTCCATCATTTTGGAGCACACAGAAAACTTTTACTACAACAGCAATGGATAGTATTTTTGCTTATGATCTTATCAAGAAAATGTAGTCATTAAAATAACTAGCATGTTAAGTATTTTCTTGCTTTTCACATTAATTTGAAGAATATTTTACCAACATGACTTTGTCCCTACATTGCAGAACTAGAGAACCAGCTACGTTTTTTATACATACACTCTAGTCAAATTCTTCTAGGATGATTTTAAACTTCTGACATTTTCTTGAATCTCATCCAGCTCTTTCCTCCATGTTAGCCTGCTGTAAACTGTAGCTTTGGGACTGGTTGCACATAGGAACTCCAAAATTGCAATAGCAATTGAGTTACAACACCTGTCTCACACACCCTGCCTTCCTAGGGAATCCTGCTCCATGGAAATCACCCAAACACTAACTGCAGAAGTGTTCAACACTAGCAGCAGTACCTGTGAGTGGCAACCCCTTCAACTGCTGCATGGCTTACCAATTTTGCGGCTTAGGAAACAGAGCAAATCGTGTTATCTCCTCAGCTCTCCTAACTCAGCAGCCTGTACTCTCACAGTATGCTAAGGAGACAGTTGTCAAAGTCAATATTCTCATCTTTGAGCCATCACTCCCAGCAACTGCTACAGGAGCACTACAGTAATCACAGCAAGTATGACACAGATCACAAATCAGAACCTTCACAAAGAGTAGTGTTTGCTAGGACTAATCAAGCAGCCCAGAGAGCTTGTAGCCTGGTGAGTAGGAAATACCAGAGAAGGTGTTTTCAATTCTTTCTTCAGAAGTTGAATCCTCCCTCCCCACAAAGTGCATGAAGACAACTAGACGAGATAAGGATCCACATCTCTGTGTGTGTATATATATATATATATATATATATATGTGTGTGTATATAGAATGGACAGTAGTAACTGGTGTTCCTAAACCAAATTGCTGCTAGTTTTTACTGGCAATCTGAATAGCATCATATGGAAAAAATTAAAGACCTGCTCAGAGCACTGCTCTCACTAGGACTCAAATCCTGGAACTTGAAGATATATGCTCAAAACCAGACAGAGCAGGGTATCAATCCTGGTCTCTGACATACTGGATGATCACTTAAATGGATGATAAAAAGGTGAAGGATGTTTGAGTCAAAGGATTTATATCACGTGTGCTAGTTTAGAAATATTTAAACAAGAATCTCTTTGCCTTACTGTAGAGCAATATGTTCAGCACCATCTTCTTACATTCAAGGCCAGTTCTCTTACACCCATGAGGAATTTCACACCTGTGCTTGAGCTTTCCTTTCAAATTAGCTGCTCATCAACTCTATTACTAAACAAACATGAAGCAGCTGTAGCTCTCAGACTATGATTAAAATTAAACCCTTCAAATCCAGCCTAGCTTAGAGAACCTCTGTACAGTTGTTCTCCATTGATTAACTCCAACTGGCTCACTACTAAAACTAATCTATTAAGTATGAAAAAAAGTTTCAAATAAAGCCTTCCACATAAATGGGATCCAAATGATATTTCAAGTAAAACATAAAAAGATGGTGCCACTAAAATGTTCTAATAAAAATAAATAATTTAAAGGTTTAAAATGCTTTTTCTTTGCCTTAGAGCAGTTAAACTGTGGATTACTTTATTGATTCAGCATTCATTGTTTTGCTTTGCACAACACAAGAAAAACAGAATAATGCCCTTATTGGTCTTCTGGGGGAGGTAATGGAAGATGATAGAACTGAAAACCAATCAGCCAACTATCAGCTGCATGCACCACCTGTGGCGAAATACTGAGTGCTTACTAGAGGGCTGTGTTCCAACCAGGCTATAGAATAGGTTTTCGATCTGAACTTCTCAGCATACATACCCCCTCCCGGCAGAGAATAAAATACAGGAAAAGACAAATAGGGCTCATCCACAGGTCTGCATTATCCTGGTTAGTCATGATGTGATGCATAGAATGAGAAGCTAGAAAGTTACCTACACGGTAGGCAAATGAGTCTTCCAAATGAAGTTTCAAAACATTTCAGAAAATAGTTCATTGCCTTTACAACTTCTCTTTAAGAAAAAATACATCTACAGGACACGGCAAACTGAAAAATCATACATGTGAGCAATTATTACCCAATCACACACTGTCCTTTCCCTTGTTTCTGTTTTAGGTTGAAAGCTTTTGCCTCAAGATCCATGTAATTTTTACTGGCACAATTAAAGGGCTGAATCCTCTCCATGTTAAATTACTGATATTTAACTAGAACCTAACAGCCCTATAAACATCCCTTTGTATTCTCATGACTCTTTTCTCCAGCTGCTTACTGACTTCAGCATTTAAAGTCTGCCAGTTTCTTCCCCTCAAGATGGAGCTGTCTGCTGATTCATTTTGACAGCAATTCCATCCCCACTTGTCCATCACACCCTATGCTACACACAACCTCTCTAAAAATCAAAAGCTCACAATACCATTTAGCTATTTTGAGATAACAGCCTGATGCATTATATGGTCCCAGCACTAGGGATCTGTCTCTGAGTCACATGCACTCATCATAGTCTCTAGAAACTGGAGTTGAGGAAACGTCTGATTCCATTCTCAGGTTTGTAACAGATTTTAAATCTGTGCCAAATTAATGTTTAAAAATTTTTAAAAACATACAAAAAATAAGATGTCTATAGCTTTATAGGAGATGGGAAGACATAGAAGGCAAAATATTTTTGAGCTTCAGGGATGAATGAAGGCACCTTAAAGCACGCAGCCTATGTAGAGAATCTTACTGCACTTCAGGAAGAGGAAGAGAACAAAAACACGAAGGATCTGCCCTTCAGACATCACCCTAGAGGATGACTACATTGCCTTTCTCATGGCAAGAACAGACCACAAGCCCAGCAGTAGCCTAAACCACGTCACAGGATTATTCCCCAACCTTTCTGTAGAGACATGCCTTGTAAAGGCATAGGACAGCACTATGCATCCCGATAAAATGAGTGCTCTGTTGCCAATATCAAAGAAGGCATTTGAAAAAACAGCCTTCTCCAGCTGCACCTCCTTCTTCCAAGGGATTCACAGTTAATCTTTAAGAAACCCCAGCACCTCCAGGTTACTTTCACCTGAATTGTACTCCCACACTGACATGCCCTCCCATGAACATATCACTGCTATCAAGGCTTAAACATAATTTACTTTCAAGTTCATCAACTCCAGAGAAGAGCAGAGTAAGGTACAAAAGCTAGTGTCAACCTGCTAGAAGCTGTAGTCACGGCAGTAAGTCCGATACAGACAAATTCAGAATTAACACAGACAGTGTAAATTCAATAGCCAGTCTTACTATATATCTACCTGCTGGGGAGAGCAGAACTAATAAAATGGTTGGCTGCTGCTCAATCCAGCATCGCATTTGAAGCCATAAATACTTTTTATATGCTCTTTTAAAAATACACATTACTGGCACCAAGCCAGGGGCATTGTCACATGCCTCCACTTGCAGGAGAGGAGAAAAAACAAGAGGTGTCACCTGCAAGTATTCTTAGCATCTCTAATCAATACCCACACCCTGATAAGCAGAGGGAGAAAAAGACCTAGACCTTCAGATGAAAAAGGTGGGATAGTTTCTAGGTAAAGCAAGGAAGGGGGTTTTACACAGCAGAAGACTCCTTTCATTTTTATGTTTTTAGAGTTGTCACTGTCATTTGGTGAACAGAGCCTCTACCTGCATGAGTGGGACAAGCTAGGTCTTACACTGCTACAAACCCTTGTTTTTTAACAGATGTCATGCCCTGGACTAATTTTGATTCCACAATGTTTCTCATTGCCTTTACCATGTCAGGTCACAACGTGATCAGTGTTTATGTTTGTTGTCTTCCTGTGTGTAATCTGTTTCAGGCCATAATCCAAGCATAACACAGGAATACAGTAAGTCTGAACTGATGTTGAAGCTTTCCAGACTGCTGCAGTAAACCGCATGAACAGTGTTTCAAACAATATTTGAAAATATTATGTGGTTGTGAATCTTGACTATTACACACTCCTGTCGAGAGGGACAGTCCTTTACATACTCTGCCAGCCCCTGAGAAGTAGACTGACCTATATATAAACATCCTCTCTCCTATTTAATGCCCCAGCACGGCAGAAGAGCATTGAAGAGTTATTAAGTGGCCTGGCTTGCAGGACTCACTCCTTGTCTCATCCCACAGGACTACAAATGCTATTTTTATGCTACAAACTTGTTCTACTTAAACAATATGACCATGTACCCTAAATTCCATTACACTGGGAGGGGTGGGGAGCGGGTGGGAGAAAGAACCATAGCTCTGTTCTGTTTTCACTCTAACTTCAACCAGATGCAATTGCTGTCCTCTTGCATCCTGTCCTCAGGTGAGGGAGCTTCTGTACACACTGAGGAAGACTGTTTGCCTTGCTCAGGATAGAGGGAATATGTCTTTCTCCCTGTCTCCAGGGGAAAATGAGGTGCAATGCTATGTTGTGTATAACTTACACCTCTAACCATGTTACTATTGCAGGGCAGTATGTTTTGGGGTTTTGTTTTGTTTTGTTTTAACTAGACTACCTGTGGCTTTCCACTAGATATTGGGGAAAAAAAGCATGTCCTATTCATGTGTCTGGCAGAGCTATACATTTTGCACGTCCTAGAAAAGGCAGTTTTGGGCACTTCAGGCAGTGATGAAATCTGTGCTAGATCTTGGCCATCTGCAACAAAGGCAACAGCACCAAGGGACATTACCAATGTTTAATTTTTCCCCTGCACCCCAATGTAACCAGAACTGAAACCTGTTTTGATCTATCACAGGACAAAACAGCCAAACAGGTCAGGGAGAATTTAATGTCTAGTATTCTGGTCCAGTTACAGAAAATCCTCACAGATACCCCTAGGGATTCTACCCTCTAAACAGGCCAAAGAACAGTAAGGATATGGCTCAATACCCTGTTAAAAAGTTAATTCTATAAATTACATCCAATCTACTGCACATGTCAGAAATCTTTCCTGGATTATTCCCTATTACTCTCAGATGCACTGAAACATTCTAGCCAGTCTCGCAGATTTCACCTTTTAAGATCTAAACCAGATCGTACCCTGTCACAACATAGTTTCATGAAGCTGTGACAGCAAAAAAGACTATTTTTATCTTTGCCAAATTAATAAGAGTTGGGATTTCCAGAAGTAGTAGCCACCCCTTCAGCAAAATAAAGCTTGATTGGGAAAAAGTACCTTGTGCTGCACCTAGACTAGCACTGATGTACACCAACAGTATGCTGTGGGGAAAACAGCCTGAAAACAGGTGATGCATACTGAATGTTCCCTTTCCTTTTCTCCCAGGACCAGAACATGGAAAGATCAGCACATTCAACTCCTACTCATTTACCTACTGTGACAGGACAAAAGCCAACAGATGTTGCCAATGCAAAGCACTCAAAAATTATTAGTCAGGCTCCAAAACTCACAACAATGGCTTTAGATGCATAATTTAAAAGAACTATAGGTGCGCTCTTCTTTTGTTCTGCCTTTCAAAATTTTAAACCTTTAGAATCAGGTTTTATGTCATTTCATATCCATTGGGGACAGGTATTCTAGGTTGCATTGTATTTTTTCAGTGGAAGCTAAAAATTTTACATCACTCATTCCTTCAAGTTACTGAAGCTTTAAAAGAAAAAGTCAAGCAGCATTAGGATGGTGAATGCTGCCATCTCTGGCTGCAGTATTTCAAAACAGTTTCCACACTGTGTTACGGGTTAGAAACCTTATGTCAAAAAGGAGGTGATGATTGTAAACCTGTTTTGTCTTGCTTGTACTGCTTTTAGAAAGTATAAGGCAAAAAGCTGGACAAATCAGACTTACTAGATTTGTGATAGAGAAAATTTAAAAAAAAAATTACAAGACATTGGTTATCATCCTAATGAGGGCAAGGACTAGGAAGTTCTACAGGTTCCTTTCATCTCTATCTGCCTCATAATCCAATAAATATTGTCAACATTTGGAGGTTCTCTGGATGAATAAACAAGTAGGACAGTCTGAGTCAGACCATCAAAAATGAAGAAGAGTTAAGTGTACTTATTTCCCTTTTGTCTTTGGCCCAGGAGCGGGGGGAAAAACCCACAAATGAATCCATTGTAACTTAGATTTTGCACCGTTACAAGGAAGTGAGTGGAAAGGATAATGAATAGTTCAGAATTGCCTCCAGAGCAAAAATACTTTTTCTATCTTTACTTACTATATCTGTTCTATATACAATGGCCTACAGATCTCTCTTTCACCTCCAGAATTCCTAAGCCCACACAAAAGCTTTTTTAACAATATATTAACTGCCACTGGATTAGTAAAAACTTCCTTTTTCTGGAAGAGTATTTGTATTCAGGACAAATCACAGAGAATCAGAAGCTATGGAGGATAAGAGAAGAAAATCACTTGTAATAGCTCTTCAAATTCAAATGGGAATGCAAACCATCATAGCAGGTATATGCTCCAGTTCTGTTAGGAAAAAAAAATGCTGAAACTATATGGCAATCCTGGGGGAAAGGAAACATAATTTACAAAGAGAAAAGGTAAAGTTTTATGGCCATGAGGACAGAAGCACTGAAAATGAACACCCTGCCACAGGTTCATTCTTCTTTTAAGTCCTGACAATCCATATCTCCATCGAAACTTTAAAGGACACTCATGTAGTGTCAGAGAAAACAGAGTAGGAAAAATACATAGGCCAAAAGGAAGCCACATATTATTGTGGGGTTGAGGGGGGTTATCCTTGGTAAGTCCCTTCTCAGAAGAAATGCTGTGAAGGTGAGTACAACCTGCCCAACTAGTCACAACTGTTTATTGTTTACTAAATCATAAAGTAAAAAAAAAAGGAAGAAAACATATTTTAAACACTGCATTAAATAAATTTTTAAAGGCACTAGTTAGAAACTGTATTTAAATTAAACTTGATTATAGGCTAACAAAGAACAACCACAACAATGCTATATACACATGAAATAGAAAGTCCTTCCTCATGGATCCTGTGCCTTTTCTGCTGAGATACACACTCAGCCACATGTAGCAAGGGAAATAAGGCTCACTGGAGACAAGAAAAGAGCATGTCCAGAGAGGGAAAAGTCTGCATATGAACACACAGCACAAAGCAGGTAACTTGCCACAAAAATCCTGTTGTGTTTAATTTATAGTCTGTATTTTAGTCTGTATATTCCATACAGTATCAGTGAATAAAGGAAAGGAGTTTTCAGCTACATTTGTATCAAACATGCCAGCTATTTGTCAGGAAATGTCAACAATCACACACTCAACTTACAGAATCAAATTTCCATCTCATAAAAAATGAAATTACAGTACAGAGAAATAGGTTGCTTTTTTAAGCACTGAAAGTAATAGTTTGATTTTTCATTCATTAGTACCCTAGATTTACTAGGAGTTTTTTCTCACAGACTCCTTTCTGCATAAGTGTTCTCTCCCTTTTCTAGTAAGATGAGAATTTATATTGCAACCCTTCCCCTATCAGGGAAGTTACAGGTCTTTTTCCAACTTACCTAACAACAGTTTCAGAACTCACCAGATTTTAATCATTGCTGTGATTGTGCCTGTTAAAAAGGTACAAATCTGGCCAGTTTAAAAGAAGTACAGATAAATAAACAGACTAACAGACAAGCAAAAGTGTTTATATGCATATAAAATTTTTCTCTAATACATCCGGTTAAAATGCAGAGCATTTAGTAGAAAATAATAACTGAATTTGAAGAAGTACACATGCATCATTTGGAATGACAAGTAGAAACCAGAAGGTCTGAGTTCCAGTAAACACCATGTGCATGAAACCACTGCACATTTGCAGTTACTTTTTCGTTTCTCTTTTGCATTCCTTCAGTGTCTAGCAGAAAGGAATTTTGGTGAGTGCTCACAGACAAACTGTAGAGCAGGATCTTCTCAATGTCTGGAGAAGCAGACACTGAGGGTCTGGCCAGCTAGAAAAACTTCACTACAAAACTTTACAGAGTGACAGCACAGGAAAGTGAGGCAGTGATCAGGCAAAGCAGAAGAAACTGAGAAGCCAGAACCAACACACGATTTCTGTACCACAGATGCTGAGGATTGGGGGAACTAAGCTGGGGCTCCATCCTGCCCTGACAGGCTGAGATACCCTTCCTGTTTCCCAAATATCCCAAATGCTGAACCACAACCTGAGTAGTAGAAATGCAATTTTGAAAATATCAATTTACCTGTGCTAAAAATCCAACACATTTTTGGGGTGTGTATATATATATATATATATATATATATATATATATATATATATATTCTGGTCATATTTAAAATTTTGAAGTTATAATAAAACTATTTTCAGCATGCAGTATTAAAAATGCTAAGAATCAAATTAGCTTTTTATTTACATCTGTCATGCCACTGTAGTATGCACCATCATGTCCTGGGGACACTTCAACACTGGCACAACTGCTGCTGAACATTATGACAAACCACCACAACATTCCAGAGTATGTGTATTCCAGACTTTATCCCACTAGGGAAAAATTAAAATATACTTGCTCTGGTTCTAACTCACATCAGAGTTCACTCCTTCTGTAAATGAGTAAACAAAACTATATCGATCTTGGCTGTTATATCAGACAAGAGCTTTGATATTTCACAAGGGGCCCACGCTTACAAATAAAAGTGGAAAAAAAGAACGTTTCATCTGTCAGCTTGGCTATCAAGAGAGCTAATTCAAGTTTCTCTGGTTTGGGGAGGTGTTTTAATATTTCCTAGCATAACTAGAGATGATGGAAGAAAACTCCAAAGGGACCAAGTCTAGGTTCAGGCTCTTATGACGTAGACTATGTCCATAGATGCTCAATGTCAGCTCTTCACTTCCATCAGTCCTGAGGTTCTACTACATTTTTGTAATGACCCCCCTCAAACTTCAATGATGAAAATGCACATTTTGCAAATGACACCTCAGCCAATCTGCCCCATCTGCATGAAAGACAGCAAATTATTTCACTCTTTAGGCATTCAAAATAAAATGCACATGCGGCAAATTCCAAGCTGGCAGGAAAATCCAGTCATTAAAAAATGATTTGTTTTCTAGAATTGCAAACACAAAGGCTCCATTTATTTCCAATGCCATAAAGAAAATGAACTGTTATATTTTTTTTAAACAACCATAGCCCAGACATACTGGAAATGTTTTAATTTCAAAAATACTAACTGGCAAATTAGAGTCTAAATAGCTTTTCTAAAGTGGCACCATTTTAGATACAGTTTTCAGATTGATTTCATCACTTTGCCCTGAAGGAACAGGTTTTATCATCTTCTGCATAAACTGTAATGATGCCTTTTTGTTGCTGGTGTCACTAAATTTAGGAAGAAACCTAAGATACCTGAATTTTAAATAAAATTATACCCATTGACAAGAAAATACATCATACATTATGGGAACCTGAACAAAATCTACATTTCTATTAAAATAAGATATTTATTGTCTCTGTCATTCTGTCTTTTCTACTTTCTCTTCATAAAATAGAAGAAGGGAAACAAAACAGCAATTTAAGAAAACAGCAAACATAATTGATATAGCCCCATCTGAAGAAAGCTTGCAACCACTATCAACTTTATATTAAATGAACTGTTTAATTAGACTCACCAGGACTATTCCCTATACAAAATGTTAGCACACGTATAATTCTTTCCAGGGTCATGATTATGTAAGGGGTCACCTGTAAGGAAAATAAAACTACTTCCTTTTTTTTCCCCTAAACGGCTTGATCTGCATTTATTTTTGTGGCTATAGCAGCATCTGGTGGACAAATACCGAAATGCACATCTAGCATATGATAAAAATTAATATATTTTAAAATATAAGTTGTTTAAATTGCTCTTGCTTTTTTAAAATTAAAAAGAAAAACAACAACAATAATCCAGTTTAGATAATCCACTTTTAATAGCTTTGAAGTTATTGTATCTCTTATAAATCTCATTTCACCTCTCAGGTAAGTGCTTGTGTATTATGAAGTCATATTCACAGTCTATCATTGAATACAGGCCCACTTTGACAAAAATGTACAAATACTCCATAAATACTAAGGTTGCACAGTTAAGTATTCAAAAATTGGAAGCTATTGTAAATAAAGTCGTGAAGTTATACTTAAGAGAACAAAATGAACTCCTGTAGATTTTCTCTCACTAGAATCAAAGCCTAAAAAGAACTCAGATCCCCAAAATAACCACTGAAGGCCAAGTTGGCATGCTAAAGTGGCTGACAGGCATTTTTTCCTTCTTCACGCATCTCCTCTATGCATTGTTCTGATTTTTATGTAATTGCTCACTCCATTCATATTCCATTTACTAAAATATTTAGCTTACAGGAATATCTGCTTAGAACCAGCAAAAAAAAGTATTTAATGATAAGAGTCAAATACAGCTGTAACTGTATTTGCTAAAATTGCTCACTTTTGAAGTTCGCTTGAAGTGAATCCCAGAGGGTTGGAGACATGAACATATAGGCTAAAATGACAACTTCCTCCTCCAAGTGAAAGAGGAGCCAAGAAGGAGAGGTGCTATGCTGGATCTTGCTCTCACCAACAAGGAGGGGCTGGGGAATGTGAAGCACAAGGGCAGCTTTGGCTGCAATGACCATGAAATGGAGGAGTTCAAGATCCTTAGGGCAGCCAGGAGGGTGAACAGCAAGCTGGCTCCCATGGACTTCAGGCAAGAGGATTTACATCTCTTCATGGATCTACTTGGGAGAGTACCACAGGATAAAGCCCCAGAGGGAAGAGGCACCCAAGAAAGATCATTAATAATAAAGGTTCACCTCCTCTAAGCTTGGAAGCAATGCATCCCAACAAAGAGGAAGCTGGGCAAAAATGTCAGGATGCCTGTATGGATAAGCAGCTCCTGGGCAAACTGAAACATAGAAGAGAACCCCGCAGAGGGTAGGTACTTTCCTACTTACTGGCAGGAAAGTAGCATATCCAACACACAACAATTCTGAATTTAAATGGACCAGCAGCTTGATTCAGGTATTGCTTCTGCTGACAAACTCAATGCCCCCAGGGGTCTGAAATGGGGGACTTGCCAAAAACCTCCTAAAGTTCATTACTATTGTTTTCATTTTACACAGTAACTACTCCAGCTTCACAAATAACAATACGAGGTAGTGCCGTCTCTTAGGCACACAGACAAAAATTCAAGGCATTTTGGTGAGAAGAGGCAGGGTTCTGGATCCAGTCAAACCATCTGTGGAAGACACCTGCAGTCATCCATCAGCTCAGGGTCATTGATTGGGACATTGTACACACCAACCTTTATCAACTGTTCATGCTTTCAGTGACTTTGAAAGCCTTGACATAAACGTGTGAGAATCTCATTTCTTGCTTGCAGAAGTTATCTCTGAGGTGCTGAAAACTTGAAAGTGTAGCTAGGAAATTAACTTGGAAACCAAAAAGAAACAATCCAATGCAAGCATCTCTGCACCTGTACACAAGACAAGTACAGGCAGCCTTCACAGGAATAGTATTTTTAATTTAACCAGGTAATATAATCAACAGGCAACATCTTGGGCACAAAGCCCTCCCTTTCACGAATGTGAACACTAAACACAAATTACTAGGGTAACTGGACTCTCATTACACATGTGCTAGTAAGGCTGTTCCCCGAGGAAAGAGGATTGGTACCTGGCTAGAACGTGCTAGGTTAATATGAGAAAAAGGTTGTTATATGCCAAGGCAGAAGTCTGAGGTGGATTTTTTTCTGTGGAATACCAAATGGCTTAACAGGATGGATAAAAAACTGTCATATCTCATTTCACCCCCAGCATGGTACACCTGGCTGACTTGTGAACTGCATTTCTTCATGGGCGGCCCTGGAAGTCTTTACTCCTTCACCAGTGTATCCAGGTGTCCAGCTCCCGTGTAACCCTGCCTCAGGCAAGGCCTGCTGCCCTCAGCCTTGCTGCCCTCACGTCCGAGTGCTCTGCTGGTGTCCATGACATGTGTTTTACAGTAAACACGCACTCACGGGCTGTAGAAGCGGAGCTCTTTCATTCCTTAGCGCTCTTTGCCTGCAGTCCGGCAAAGCGCAGACACTGCACCCGGGAAGCCAGACTTGGAAGTGAAAGGTGCTTAGGGACATACAGTTTAAGTATAATTTTAAACTCTTCTTGTTTTATTTCCTCGCACTCTCCACGTGAGACAAGCGCAGCGCGCTGCCGGCGTTCCCCGCCCACAGGCGGGCGGAGGAACGGCCGCGGCTTCAGCGCTTCCTTCCGCCCGGCCCGGGGCGGAGCTGAGTCCGCCCGCCCTCAGGATCTCGACATGGCGGAGTATTCCTGCGTCAAATCCACCAAGCTCGTCCTCAAAGGCTCGAAAGAGAAGAGGTGAGGAACGGGCTGCCCTGCCCTGCCCCGCCGCGCTGTGGCAGCCGCAGGGGCCGGCACCCGGGGCTGGGCCGGGATGAGGCCGGGCCTTCCCTTCCCTCCCCTCGGGCCGGGGACACCCCCGGGCTGGCGGGCACGGCAGCGGGCCGGGCTGGCAGCCCCTGGCTCCGGGCCCGGGTCAGGGACCCGCTCCCGCAGGGCCCCAGCGTGAGGCCGTGAGGGACAAGGGCTGCGCCGGCGGCTCTTTCTCACTTCTTTGCATCTCCCCTTGCAGCAAGAAAAAGCATAAGGCAAAGAAAAGGAAAAGGGAAGAGGATGCGGCAGAGCAACTCGATATTGTTGGTGAGCTGCTTTCCAGGAGTTACGTGACGGTGTGGAAACTGTAGGGGATGTGGCAGAAGCTAAAGGGGTCGTTATGGGACTTTATAGAGCAAGTAAACCCTGTAGAGATATATAACTTTTTCTCTCAACATGCTATTTGTATCTTGGGATCTTCCTAGATTCCAAACAGGGCTTGTGACACCAATGGGATGGATTCAGACATTAATAAGGAATAATAATAAATAAACTGTTACTGTCTTAACGAGGTAGGAAATATTTGTAAGACAGTATACAAGGAGAAAATGTTACTGTTCAAAAAGTTCAAAAGTCATAATTCTAAGTTGTGCACGTGGGAAAGGTTGCCTTTAACATTGGTAGAATTCTGTAGGAGTCAAATGTTCAAAACCAGATTGGTTTGAGCAACTGAGGTCCAAGAATTGCATTTCATATATTTAACAGCAAAATGAAATAGTATCTCTGTTTCTGTTGTGCTAGAGGATCTAATAAAAGGATATGACCCCAAACTGCAGGAGACAGGTACAGAGGGAAAAAATATTTTCCTTGCTAGGTGTATCTTTGCTGCATCAGCTGAATGAATGAGCTTCGTCTGTGGACTAACGCAAAGGGATAAAGGACAGGAGCTGGTAACTAGGGATGACAGGAGGTCAAAAAGCAGAACTTCCTGAAGCAGCAGCAGGAGTACCATTAAATTGGCTCTAGACTATGAAATAATAAAGATTGTGAGATGGCTATAGCAATTTTATCTTTTGAATTTCAAGCGTCAGATAAGACATGGAAATATAATCTCTTGAGCTACTGTAATCAGAAGTTGTGATTTATGTTAATAAACTGTCACGGTTTTGTATTACAGGAAACTGGTGGGCTGTCAGTAATTTTGGTGAAATTACAGGAACTATAGCTATAGAAATGGATAAAGGAGCTTACATCCATGCCCTTGACAATGGCTTGTTTACGCTTGGAGCACCACACAAAGGTTTGTTCCGGGAAATTTGAAAATAATAGTTTTAATAATGAAGTACCTAAAAGCATAGAGCTAGCATCACTTCAAGGCAAGCAGTTTACTACAAAAATCATGGTAGCTGAAGCATGCAGGTAACTTAAACCTAATGACTACCAATCAGTTTCATGCTGGCTTATGTGTGCAGTAAATTGAACTTCACTGGAGATGATTACCTGTTAAAGGCCATACCACTTGCTGGATAAAAAGTGGTATAATTTTTATTAAAACCTATAAAATGTGGTGTCACTTGAAGAGTGAAATTCAAGATAGGTGAGTTTTAATGTTTATTGCTGCATGCTTGTTTTGTCACTGCAGAAGAGGACTTCTAATGTGCTGGGGCAGTTAGCTTGTTCTTTAAATTTGAGAGCCATGACTGATATGGACTGTTCAGAACCCTGACAGTGTGTGCGCTTCATCTCCAGAGTGAGATCAGAGCAACAATAGCCATATTTTCTTGTTTGGGGGATGGAGAAGCTTCTAGCTTCTGAGTTGAGTTACCATAGCTGAGCCATAATGCATTTTGTTATCAAAGAAGTAACATTACAAGGAGATTAAGGTTCTCAAAGCCACCAGGAGAATTAAAAAAAACATCCTTAATTATAAATTTCTTTACATGAGGATCATCTTTGTATCTTGTTTTAAGCACTGTAAATACATGACCATAAATGAGCACCTGCATTGCTTTTTTAGAAGTGAATGCTCAAAAAGGAATTGTAAACAAAATAAATACTTTCCATAGTATTTAGAAATGACCAGTGTTTAACTCTTTTTGATACAGCATTATTAATAGGCTAGTATATTTTATTTTTATACTTCATATTTAACTAATGGAAAATTCATTCCTCAGGTGATGAAGGCCCTAGTCCTCCTGAGCAGTTTACAGCAGTAAAGTTGTCTGATACAAGGTAATTACTGTAATATTTCAAGTCTTGACACTTGTTATCTTTTAATTTTGTGAGAGGGCATTTTAATATTCTTCTGAAGTACATTGTCTACTACTAAAAGTGTCTGTGACGTGTTGGATATTGTGAATTGCATGAATTTAAAGCACTCTTTATTGTCTTCTTGCATTTCTCTTTGAGGATTGCTCTCAAGTCTGGTTATGGCAAATATCTTGGTATAAATTCAGATGGACTTGTTGTTGGACGTTCCGATGCAATAGGATCAAGAGAGCAGTGGGAGCCTGTCTTCCAAGATGTAAGCTGTTTGGAATAGCTTATTTGATGTTCCTGCTGTTTGACTGTATTTTGAGTTAATCTATGTAGATGGCTTTTGTCTATGAAGTAAAAGCCTTTTGCAATCTCTTTCATATTGTAATGTTCGATTTTCCAACTGCAATGCATTTACTGTAATTGAAAGTTTTTAAAATACTTCAATAGCTTCATTTTGACAGCTGTAAGCATCTTAAAACTGAAGGAGCCAGCAAGTCTGCTGGCTAGCTGTTGAAGTATCCATACATAAAAGAATTAAACCCATTTACAGAGGTCTTTGGTGTATTGTAGAGGATAGATGTTACAAATCAAGGATTATACACAGCCTCATTATACTCACAATTCATGATATTCTTTCTGCAGAGGAAAATGGCATTACTAGCAGCAAACAGCCGTTTTATTAGATGTAATGAAGAGGGGGACATAGAAGCCAAAAGCAAAACTGCAGGGGAAGAAGAAATGATAAAGGTAATCTATTTAACTTCTACAACTAATACAGGATTAGCAGGAATACTCAAACAAGCAGGTATCTGTGTGCTACAATTTTCTGTTAATACTGTTATTTATAATTGCTTGTTATAAGCTGTTGACTGATCTGGCCACAAGAAAGGTAAATGAGTTCCAGGGCTGCATAAATTCTCAGTACTTTTTACAGAGATAAGAGCATACCACTCAGGAGGACAAAAGAGTCTGTGTGATCTTCCAGGTAGTTCTAAACAGCTTGGGACAAAAGAGAGGAATTATGGCTGAATCAGGGACAGAGACTGGTTATTTTGAATGATCCAGAATGGAAGATCTTTTAAGAGAATCTAAAAAGACTATCTTGACTTTATCTCAATGTGGAAAATACATTAATCTCTTCAAATAGAGATAGTGTCTTGACTACTCAGAGCAATAGTATTTTTAAGTCAATCTTTGAATTGTCCCTGTCAGAATTAAGAACTTAATAGTGCTCCTTGAAGGCAGTTATGTCTTACCGTAGTATCGAGGATTGCACACTTCAGGCACCTCTTACTGTTGCAGTTGTCTCTGGCTAACCAGTTTGAAAACTGTGAACTTGAAAAGTCACTGTGACTCTCATTCTGTTATGAAGGATATGTAGTCATCTTTAACCTGTAACTTACGGTTTGTAAAATACAAGTGTTTTCTGTTTCTTTTTTCTTTCAACTATTAGATTCGTACTTGTGCTGAAAGAGAAGCTAAGAAGAAAGATGACGTTCCACAGGAAGACAAAGGAAATGTTAAACAGTGTGAAATCAATTACGTGTACGTACTTTAGAGCTGGTAACAAGCTCAAGTACCTTTTTTTGCTTCTAATTGGGTCAGTCTTTGGTGGAAGAGTCCAATTCCCATCCAGCCTTTCACTCATTTTTCATTAGCAGGACAAGGGAAGAAAACAGGATGAGAAAGCTCATTGGTTGAGATAAAGGAGAGATGCTGTCCCAGGGTTAAATGTGAAAAGTTCATTAAATTTATTTCCTTCTAAATAGGTGTAGATACTGAGAAACAGATATTAAAAACACCACCTTTCCTTCTCCCATCTCCCAAGCTCAACTTTACTCTAGACTCTTCTACCTGCTCCTCCAGGCCAGATGGGTTATAGGTCAATACACAGTGGTTTCTTTCAGCCACTCCCTTCCTGTCCCACTTTTCCACTTCTCTGGTATGATGTTATTCATGGGCTGGGAGGTAATATTTGCTCCAGTGCCGAAAGCATCTCCTTCCTCTCCTTCTTGGTGCTTGATGTTCACACTGGCATTTTGCACTTGTAGGGTTTGGGATTTTTTCCTTCTCTGCCTGTGTGGCATTTTGCCTTATCTTAAATATTTTTCCATAGGGGTGCCACCAGCTTTGCTGGTGGATTTGGATGTGTCCTGTAGTGGATGTCTTGAGAGCCAGCTCTGTGCAGCACAGGGAAGCCCCTGGCCTTTTCTCACAGAGAAAACCCCTGCAGCTTCCCTACTGTCAGCACCTTGCAACTACATCCAGTACACTTTGGCTCCCTGATCGCTTATGCTAGTAGTTGAAGAAGGAGCTCTTTAGAATTTGTAACCACTTCATGTTAGTCACATAGGGGCTCATTCCTACTTAGACTGCCAAAAAAAATAAGACCTGAATATTGTTTTCACCTACAGAAGCCTTAGTGCAACCTTAGTACTGGGATGGTTTGCTGGGTTTTATTAGGTTAGTTACCTGCTGCTTTAATAGGAGCTAAGATTCTTACCACAGCTGCTGTTGTGTTGGAAAACAAAATTTTTTTAAAGTTCCAGTTCTTCACTACTTTTCTTCCCCCTTACAGGAAGAAATTCCAAAGTTTTCAAGACAAAAAGCTTAAAATAAGCAAAGAAGATACAAAAGCCCTTAGAAAAGCCAGGAAAGAAGGCACTTTTCATGAAATGCTCCTTGACAGGTACTTCAAAGTGCTAGAAATAATGTATTGATTAAACTACTGGGAGATGGAATTACAGTAAAACCTGGGGTACAAAAGAGGGCTAGATTTCAGGGAGATAGCTTCCTGAGCATTTTTCCATCGGTGAGTGTTGTGCCTGAGTCCTGGGGGTTGCCACTTTTTTTTCTTTCTATCTGGATTTTCACTTTGTTAGCTGAACTTTGCAGGTTTGAATTTACCTATAAATTATTTCTTTGGGAAATCTTTAACTAGGTTGTTCAGTTTGTTTAGTATGGACTTGTTGAGGGATTAATCTTTTTAATCATGAAAATCGAGCTAGTTTTTAACATTTTTCAATATCTGTGGTACCAGAACATTTGGAGAGGTAGAATTTGCATTTTAAAGAGAAATAGTGTTTATTAAGGACAGTCTTCATGTTATCTAGTGATTTTTTTTTTTATCTCCCCCGAGCTGAGACTAAAGAAACTGTCTTGAATTTTTAAAGCCTTTTATGTCAGTATATAGTATAAATATTTGCATTAATTTAGTAGGTGGAATGCAGAAAACTATTTTTGATAATTGCTAGTGATGTGAGAACACTCCTGGGCTCTCACAAGTGGTCAGCTTCAGCTCACACTGAATCTGAATTCCATTCCTCAGAGGAGACAAAGAGGCAATTATGATGATTTGAAGAGAAAGTCATGGTTAACTTTAGACACTGTAGTTCTGTCTCCTTAGGAAAACAAAGTTAATTAACAAATCCAAAGTGTTGTTAGGCCTTTATATATACTTGGAAGCAAAGTTTAAGAAAAATTGCTTTCAATGCATTCTTCTGAACCCTTTGAGGCAGATAAAACACCCAGGTGTAATTGCATTTGGTCTTAATCTTGTTTCATTCACTCTTCCCATACAGGAGAGCTAAAGTGAAAGCAGATAGATACTGCAAGTGACATCCATTTTCTTCTGCAACTTCGATGACTGCATCAAATTGAAAAAGAGAAAAATATTTTATAATTGTTTTTTTATTTAAGGCATTTTTTTAATTATCTTTGGAATTGTATTAAAATTTTCTCAAATATTAATAACCCAGCTGTAAAATCTTGTTAACTGTATCACTTGTGAATACTTGGGTTGTGTTAAGGGAGTGGCTCCAGCAAAAATTAAAGGTATATAAATTAATGATGGTAAGCTATTTGCCATGTAATTTAAGCCCTGGGAGACAGACTGTACACTGATTTAAAGCTCCCTGACTTTTAGTTGCCATTAGGACAAAATCTAGAAATAAATAGGTGATTGTTGGCAAATTTTCCTGGCCAGTGTCAGGAATTACTGGATAAAAATGCAGCATAGCTGTGGGGTGTGCTGTGGAAGAGAGGGAGAAAAAGAGTTATTGATTTTTCTCCAGAGCTCCTTAGTTTGGTCTAGGAGTGGGGACTAGGGCTCATTAAGTAGCTGTAGGTACCGTGCTACATGTCCTGCCCCAGAAATGTGACTGATGTACAATGAACCATTGGAATATCAGAGTCCTGGAAGTTACTTGCTGCCAAAACTGTTCTTAGAAACACTGAGAAAAAGACTGCAAGGAGCAGGCTGCAGGCCAGAGTAACTCTTTATTGGAAGTTCATTGCAGGTGTCATTGATCCACAGTCACTGTGAATCTTAAATACATCTAAAGTGAATGCTGATGGTGGAAGTAGATTGCTATTACTGCATCTGTTTTTCTTTCAAGAATATATTGTTTGAATGCCTGGTGGAACCCACAAAAATGATTACTCAAACACAGATACACCTGGAAGCAGAAATACATGCTCTGGTGGGGAACGTTGCTGAAAGGACTGCTCAGTTCATATTAGTGTAAATAGGAGAATACAGTGAATTGCAAGTAGCCCTAAGTGATAGTAAGAGAAAAATGGAACTGACAGGTACGTTTGTCACAAAGCAGTAAGTGAAGTAAAAAGCAATGGCAGAGCAAATGAAATGAGACTGTCCCTAGTAGGAGAGGAACTACTAGAACTGGCAAGGGACTGGCAGCTTTGTGGAGAATAGGGATATTTTCAAAGTGTTAGGGTTGCCCTGTATGTTGGGACTAATGATAGAACAAGTCTTGAGAAAATATGTTCTGGGATAGCACAGAAATGGGGATCTGGGCAATTCTCTAGGAATCTAGTCCCAAGAAAATGAAATTAAAGGTATAGCAAAATAGTGAAGATCAGTGTCTGTATTTAATTGTTGCTGTGAGGAGGCTTTTTTGATGTTTTCCCAATGGACGTATTCATGGAGTCATCTTGAAGATACTACATCCTGACAGGAGCTTTAATTTAACTGAAACAGAAAAAACAGAGAAGTAATTTGGGCAGCCTCTACTTAGAGGGAAGGAATAGAGCTGGAGAGTGGTAGGGCAGTACTGGATAGATACGTATGAGAGAGCAGAAGGGTGGATCTAAGTGCTAAATACCACTGAGATCAGCTGTCAGTACAGTTAGCAAGCTAGGCCTAAGGTGCTGGTGTGGACCCTGAAGGCATTGTGATAGGAGCACAGCAGAGTAGCCATAGTCGGAGAATGCAACTGGTGCTGGAAGAGAGCTGTTTCTTAAACTGAGAATTTCTTTTCCAGTGAAAGAGTCCTCAAAAAACTACACTGTGTAATGTGACCATGGCATCAATTTGTCTTCAGAGTATTTGGAAAGAGTTCTTAATTTTCCAAAGTTGTCGTTTATTTTCTCCTGTTAAAATTGTACTAAAGGCGGTAAAGCATCTAGACAAAGATAATGAAGTCCCTATTAGCTGTCTGCCCCAGATATAAAAAATGAGCGGAAAGGGTTGCAGATGTTCAGAAAATAGCCGGACCAACTTAATCAGACTCTTTCTTACCATAGCCTATACTATTATATTCAGATATCTGGAAGTAGACACAGGATTATTGTCTTACACATACTTGTTTGCAACTGAAAATATTTCCAGACTCTATAGAAACTGCCTGATCTCCTGTTTTTAAAGAGCACTCCCATGAAAATCTCAAGGTTTATCCTGTTTCACTGTAATTTTCCCCAGTATCTCTTTCTGTATCTTCTTTTACCGGTGCTTAATTTTTTTCTGCCTTGATCTCTAAAGCTCTGTGCAATTCCCAGCTTCTGCTCTGAGCTGGCGCCTTCCTACACTGTTGCACACTCTCCTCCCAAGCTTTCCCACACTACAGTTCATTTTTTATCCTTTCCTGTTTCTTAATTTTTGCAGCTCTGTGCAGCTTTCCAATCAGCCTTCTGCCAAGGACTTCCCCTCTTTTTCTTGCCACCTCCACCTGGTTTTGTAAGAGAGTAAATTGCACAGGCAATTAAGTAATGATATAAAGACTGCATCACTTCTTTGTGCCTAAAAACATGTGACATGTCTTAGGCACTGAACAGAACACATGAGACAAGCTTAAACACAGGCGCCCTGGAAGGTTTTGGGTACTTTTTTATGGTTCTTCCACCAACTGTTGCCAGTGTACACACTCACGAAGCATTCATTTGCTCACACTAAAATGATAATGCTCATACTAAAATGATAGTACACACCTAATTTGGCTGCTGGTTTGTACTTGATGTTAGAACAGCTTGGTCTAGTGGAAGGTGGCCCTGCCCACAGCAGGGGGCTTGGAACCAGATGATCTTTAAGGTCCCTTCCAGCTCAAACCATTCTCCAATCCTATGACATAGATACCATTTAAATAATAACTAGAAGGCAGAGTGCTTATAGACAGATGCATCTCATTCCATGTGTTTCTCATTAGTCTGTCTCCCCAGCTGCCTGTTTCATGAACTCCTAAGCCACAAGGTGGAGAAAAATCCTTCCTCAAGAATGCACCTGCCTGACATCTTTCATTACCACTGATGCTTGAAAGATAGGCTGGAAATAAATCTCCATAGACTGATGTCTGTAGAGCAGGTATTTGTTTATTGCAGTGCTGGTGGTGAGGGGGATATCTCCACCTAACTCACCCCCCTTTGTCGAGTGCTGTGGTGTATTTATACAGTAAGTATTGCTTAATATTGATGTCTAGTGACTGTGTCACTGTAACATCATCATATAAGTGCCAGAACAAATTTACATCGTATGATCTCATGGTTATTGGATAGTTCTTTCACTGTGCACTTGTGCCTCCCCAACTTGGGGGTTATCAGGGGTCTTTGATGAAGGCTTCCAAAGCTTCTTTATTACTGAACTTTTCAACTTTGTCTTTGGAGCATGCACAGTTATGGTGTTCCTTGGTCTGTGTGGTCCCAACCAGTCTAAGTTCTTTATTTTGTGGCTAATTGACTTTACATTTGCCAATTTCTCATTAGTACTGTACTTACATTTCTCTAAAGCCATCCACCTGGTGAGTTTTTTCTTCCTTATTTTTGCCTGTTCAGCATTAAGCAACGAATTAACTATATATTAGCTAACCATATATTAGCCAATACATTGTATAGAAAGTTATTTATATCAGGTTATATAGGTGCAAAAAGCTATGATTAAGGTTATATTTATATCAGGTTATATAGATATATCAGGTTATACTGGTATTTTTTAACTCAAACTATATAAGCACCTTTTAACTTTGACCTAAGTTATATAGGCATCACCATACAGCCTGCCTAGAATCTCCGCAGGACACAGAGTAATTAAAAATCGAATTACTGCCAAAGTGAAAACTGGTGCCACGGGTTTTCCCTTAGCGTTGCCGAAGAGACGCGATTTTATTTCAGACTGCTGTGCGGAAGTTGCCTTTTGTGGATGCGCGAGTGGAAAGGAGCTGCTGCGCTGTACCGTAGCTGCACGGGCGGGGCCGGGCCGGGCGCGCCGCCGCTCCCGCCCCCGGCGGGCGGGTCTCTGTCATGTGGCCGCCGCTCCGGGAAGCGCCGCTCGGAGCCGAGCCGGGCACGACCATGGCGGGCTGGGGCCGGGCGCTGCTGGCGCTGCTCGCCCTGGCGCTGCCCGCCTGGGCGCCGGACCCGGTGAGCCTGGCGGGGCACGGGGAGGGCAGGCGGGAGCGGATCGCCCCGGGGCTGGCGGGGGGGATGCGGCCGCCGCCCTTCCCTGCGCGGGAGGCCGGGAGAGCGTGTGAGCCCACGCGTGTGGCTGTGCGGCGTTGCCTGGCTCTCCCCACGGCTCCCGAGCTCGGGGAGAGCTCTCATGGCGAGCGGCGCGGCGGCGGGAGGGGCTGTGCACGGCCGTGTGGGACAAGTCCTTGCTCCTGCGCTCGCCTTCGTGCGCTTCTCTAATGTCAGTGCTGCCCTGCTACACCGCAGCCGCGATTTCCAGAGGGAAAGTTGAGAACGGGTTAGCAGAACCGTGCTGAAAGAGCGCACGGTTCTGAATCTGCGGAGTGTGATTGCTGTAGTTCACCCCAGGGGAGGAACGCCGAGCAGGTGGATTTGGTGTGCCGTTTTTCGCTTTCTCGGCTGTTTGGGTGTTCTTAACTGAATGAGTGAGATATTTTAACGTCTGGTGGAATTGGGAAGGCGGGGGAAGTCGTTTGGAGCAGGCTGGCCTCCGTCTCCTGGGCAGGTAAACAGTTGCTGTGCTTCCTGGTGTATTCCTGAAGCAGCGAAGCGTTCTTGCATCGCTTGGAGTTCCTACATTTACTCGTCTTCTATGAAGAGGACAGGTTTTAAATATCTCTGGATTTCAAAGTATTTTTTGCAGTGTATTTTAAAATATTTTAGGAACATATTACCTCTTTTATTCTTTAGCTTGCTCCGAGTATTTTTTTTTAAGCAAATTACATTGATTTCAAAAAAATTGGTATGGGTTTTGTGAAAGGGAAGAGCTACAGGAAATGGCTGTGGACATCTGGATGACCAGTTTTTCCTAAGCATCTTTTCTACACGGAATTGGGCTTTTCTTTCTCCCATCTCTTCTCTTCTTCTAGTCCCATCCAACTGGCCAAGAGCATCTTCCTAACACTGAAAGCTATTTCCAGCTTAAAACACCTCCAGAATTTTAGACAAAAGTATCCTGGAGTGTGGAATCGTAGGAGAAAGTGCCAGCTGTCAGAAAAGTAGTAGCATTAGAGCTTGATTTGCATTTGATTTCACTTGGTACATCTTGGCACTTGCACAATATCCACTGTGTATCCAGGTTGCAGGTTGTGCTTCTGTGCAGCCAACTATTAGTCTTTGATACTTTATTTTGGTTTGAGATGCAGGAATGCATCATCATTTGCTGAAGAATTCTTCCTAAGTTCATCGCATAAAAGAACACAGAATATAAAAGCCTTAAAGTATATCTCAGAGGTGCACACTGTCAGTCCCTTCAGCTTTCACTAAGGCCCCCTCAACCATACTGACCTTTGTGTCCAAACTGCAGTTTAAGTTGTCTTGTCACTGTTTCTTCAGTACTGCAAGAGTACTGCTAGCCTCTGTGTTCAGAAAGGTGAACAGCATTGGGACTCCTGCATTGGCATCATCCCATCATGGAAGAGGAGCAGAGAGAGAAATGTGTTAGATCACAGAGTTCATAGACCAAAAGATGCTGAATATAACAGATTGACTGAAAAAATTGAATTCTATTTAATAGCACAAAGAGGTAATTTTCTATTTGTTTTTATGCAAGAAAGTGAAAAATATAAAATACATAAATATTAAGGAGGGATGCCAGACATGGTCTACCTCAAAAATAACGAAATAAAAAAAATATTTTTTCTAAGGTATTTCTTAGACTGGACAAGCTACATTTGGTCTATTTCATATTAATGAAATCAGGCTAGGTGTCAAAATATTTGCTCATTAGTCATTAAACCATGCATTAATTTTCTGTACAGCAGTCAATAATAACTGTTACTACTTGACTTTATTTTTTTACAGTTCACCCAATTCATCTCAACAGCTTGATAGTTGTTGGTTTCTGTTCCACTTTTTTTTTTTTTTTTTTTTTTTTTTTTGCTACAGTTAGTCAAAATATAAATCTTCTGTGCTACTTCCACTTTTTATTTCCATCTTTCCCCATACCATGTTCTACTTCTCCTCTGCTGCGTTATCTTCCTATTAGTGTTTTGATCCTGTGCCCCACATGTCTGGTTTTGTATCATTACCTATCTCTCAGTTTGAAAGTTGCCAGTATATGAGATAACCAAGATATGCAACCTACTGGTAACAGTAGATTTTAAAAGGCGAAACAAAGGGTCCATTAAATCGCCATTCAAGAATAGCTGTATTGCTCTCATGGGGTTCAATGCATGTTTGGAAAGCACATTTATTCTGATAACCTGCTGTTGGGGTCCAGCTTCCAATAGCTTTTTCTAGGGGACGACCTCTGGCTTGTCACATTGGAAACTGAAGGTGATTCTTTCATGCTGGATGTTCCTGCTTTTCTTGGACAGAATTTATTGTTCCTCTTCCACTGTAAAGCTTCTGCAGAGAGGGGAACCCTGCTGACCACAGTAGTAACTTCATAGCTGCTTATTTTACTCTGGTTATAAAAAGTAGTTTTTGATGTTTTTTCTGCTGCTATCAGAAAATTCTACAGGTGTTCTTGTTGGGTTTTTTTTTTAACCTTCTCAGAAAGCTTTGCTGTTAATCTTTAGCTGGTTGCAGAGGATAACAGTCTTTTTGTTCCCTGTTAGAACTTTATGTAAAAAACCAAAGCAACAAAACATCCCACTTCCAGTTTTCTGATTGTGTTGACATCTTTTTAAGTTGCTGCCTATGTGCCAGGGTGTTCTCATTGGAGAAGAGACTGAGGGGAGACCTCATTGCAGTCTCCAGCTCCTCACAAGGGGTAACACCGGGCAGGCACTGAGACACTGCTCTCTTGTTGCTCATCAGCAATAGGACCTGAGGGAATGGCCTGAAGCTTGTCAGGGGAGGTTTAAATTGGATATTAGGGAAAGGTTTTTCACGAAGGGTGGTGGGGCACTGCCTGTCAGAGATCAGGATGCATTTGGACGTGTTCTCAGGCACAGGGTGTGACTCTTGGACTTGTCCCATGGCAGGGGCAGGAGTTGGACTTGATGGTCTTTGTGGGTACCTTCTAACGCAGGGTATTCTGTGATTCTGTTTTGTAATGGTTAACCTAAAGAAACAGTTAACAATTTGTCATTTCTTCAGATACCTCAATCAGTCTTAAAAATTTCTACAGGTTTTTCTAGGAATTACTGGCCTCTTAACCTTGCTTTACACATAGACAAGTTAGAAATCTAAAAATACCACGTGTAAGGAGGGAACATTTTCTCTGTTCTCTCTCTCCTAACTGTTGCTTTCCTCACCTTTTTATTGCTTAGGCTGCAAAGCTCTGGGAAGATAAAAATAGCTGCAGATACAGGATTAAAATCACAGGGGAAGGTGCCAGGAGTGACATAATGTTTAGCACCTTTAGCTTAAAATCCTCTGAAATCAGTTTTGCACAGGTGTCACTGTTTCCTCCATGAGCATGGGCTCTACTGACAGAGCAACTGAATTCTCATCCACTTGGGATAACTTTTTTGTTAGAAGCTTTGTCTGTCAGGAAACTTATTTTGATGGAGGTATATTTCTTGAAGGTGCAGATCTGTACATCTATTGCAATAGGATGTATATGTAGTGTCACTTTTTTCTGATGGATTTTAGCATTAGAGGATGGAAAATTGCACAATGCAGTTGCGTCAATACTGCTAAGCATTTGTCCGGCTTTGCACAAAACCTCTGACTTTTGTTGCCTAATTAGTCATCTGATATCCCTCCTACCCTCCTTGTTTTGATGCTTCCTCACTTTGAAAATTAAATGGCCTTTTGTGTTTGACTTTTTGTCCCAGCTGTGCAAAGGCTATAACTGCACTGCAGTGAAATCTAGGAAACACAAATCTGCTGGTCCTATACCTTCACCTCCTGTGTTGAAAAACCATAATTCATCTTACGCTTTCTCGCACCAACTGGAAACAGTAGAAAGACATAGCATTATAACACACAGCCATGAATCCCAATTTAGAATTGCAGTTTCCAGTTGTTATAAATTAGACCAACGTTTAAAGTCCTTGGCATTGTGTAAGACATTGTGTTTTCTATATTAATGCATTAAAAACAGATAACGAGATTAGCCCAAGGAGTACATTGACATTAGTTAACATCTTTGTCCCAGTTACATAGGTCCTGGAGATGTTGTCACAGTTATCACTGGAACCAGAATGCTTTATAAGGACACACTAGTAATCTAATTAATACAGCCTAATAAATATAGGAAATCAAGGGTGGGGAGGAAGGGAGATGGTGGAAGGATCACTCTGTATTTTGTGTTCTGTCTCACAAACAATTTTGCTTTGGGAGCTTTTCTATGGGCTCACAGAACAGTACATGTACCTTTCCATTTTCTAAGTGAGATACATTATACTCTAAGGAGTTTTCTGAACTTCTGACATAGTTTCAGGACCAAATCTGGCCTGCCCTCGACTGGCTTGAAGCACAAGTGTGGGTGGCCAGTAGGCATTTGCTTGTATGTTACTGGGTAAAACAGAATTATAATTGGGGCATGTATATGCATATGTTTATATATTTATATGCATGCTTTGTGTAATTGATAGAAAAACAACCTTGCATTCACTTAGAGCATGCCTAAAATAGTTCTCAAACTTTCATTTCTAACTAGCCATGCTCCCAGGAGTGAAGGTATATTTTTAAGTCACATTCCTGAATTGCACCCCACATAATGTTTAGCGCCATTTCGGCAGCACTTCTCCACACTGAATCCAAAGTCGTGCCCTGTAGCTCATTCCATCAGCTGAGGGATTGCCTAAAGTTCATAATGCTTTCCCTGCCCCAGCTGCACTGTGCAGCTTAACGCTAAACATAATTAGGAATGACACTATGAAGTGGGATTATAAATTGGACAAACAGAACATACTGAGATCTAGGGTTCCTGAACTTGTATAAAGAATATGCTTTTGAAGAGCTCTTCATTAAATCTCATGATATATGGTTTGTATATTTGTCATACTCTTGTGGTTGCCCTGGACTACATTAGATAAGTTGTCCAAAGGTCTGTCAGACAGCATGGGGAAGTTGCTGCTGGCCTCTTCCCTTCTATTTTATGCTTTCCAAGGTCCCAAGATTTTGAATTAACTGAGTAGTCCTAAACAGTTTATTCAAAACTAAGTCTACTAGAATAATATTTTTAATAAAGAAGCTAAATAGTAATGTTCCATTGTCTTTGCAGTATGGAGAAGAATGCAGGAGCAAAATGTACCCTCCTTCAGGACCAACGTAAGTAATCTGATTCAACTTGTCTAGCAAATTACAGAGAAGTTTTGATTTGCAAGTCTGAACAGGGTTTTTTTTCTTGCAACTTGTTCCTGTTGCAGGGTCTACAAAATGCTAGTTACAGGTGGGAAGCACTTATTTTGTCAAATGTGTTTTCAGAGCCTTCTTTAAATTTGATCTCTGGTATTTCTCTCTCAGGTTCAAAGGGAATATACCCACATACATCATAAATCTCGATTTACCTCCCAGCAAAAGGTGGGATGAATTGATGCGTGACAAAAAGACAGAGGTAAGAAATCCAGAGCTTGCTCTGAAACTTAGCAGATACAAAACTAGCACATAGCCTTTTATTTTGAGAAAAGTTTTAAAAGGAATACATGTGCTAAAAGTATCTGAAAGGGATAATATTTGCAGTTGACTTCTCTAATATGATTCCAGTTCAAAATACACACTTGGGTAAATTTTCTGTTTAAGCTATGCTGCTGCTTAAGCTAGCAGTTTCAAGTGTAGAGACCCTGGTGTTTGGGATGGTGAGGTGTAAAAACCAGTGTGCCATAAACAAGTGTGTGCCATTCCATTTATCAAATCTCCTTAGTCATGAAGTGGTGCAGAATGAAGAGGGAGTGACACACCAAAGAAACAGCCTTGGTAAACTAAATTGAAACTGAGGCAGCATCTCTTCTCTGCATCTCCCTGCTTCTCTCCAAGTGCTTCATGAGATGATGAAATGGCAAGGGGGAAATTAAGAACTTCCTGCCCTTTTCAGGAATGCTGGTTGTAGTGCTGATGTTTACATAGCGATACAATTTTTTTTTTCTCATATTTGAGCCTATTTCAGACTACTTGAAACAGCTGTTCTGAAGATGGCTGAAAATTCAGTTCAGTAATTTTTAATTTCTCAAGCAAGGCCAGGGCTTTTTGCTATATCCCTTGACTTTGGCCTTTCCACTCTGAAAGCCAGGCAAATTCTACTTACATGCCAATATTTATTTTTAAAGTCTCATTTAAGCCAGTGGGCGTTGGCAGCTTCAGGTTTCACCTTAAATTCTGAAGAGTTTTATCTCTTGTGTACTTTGGAATTGGATCACATGGAGTGGAACTCTTATTTGTGACATTTACATGTTGCAAATTGAAAGCATGTGCTTTCCTAAGAAATGTATTTAGTGTTTTTGTCTTCAGTAATATCAGTGCATAAGCAAATAGCTTAAAATTAGCATTCTGAAAGACAGAAGAGTGCAGAGTACTAAAATGTGTTCAGAGGAGCAGAACACAAGGATGGCTTTCCTGTAAGTTGTTATTTCTGGTAGAAGGACACATTGGAATTCATCAAGAAAGTTACTTGAACAAAGCTTGAAGAGTGATTTTTTATGGGGAGCTGAGTGTATTTCAAGAACATGACATTTAGCACTTTATTTAAATATGTGTTTTTTGCAACAAAGTGTTTATTTCAAAAGTCTGTCAAGGAGTCCTGTTAGTATTCTAGCAATTCTTATGCTTAAGATCTTCTATTCAACAAAAGTCCTTGCTCTTTTTAGCTGAAGACTGTGGTCCAGAATATTAAAGATATAGCAAATACCTTCTTCCCCAGTGGCAAAGTTGTTGACATAGTGGATAACAAAATAGTAAGTATTTCCAGCTTATTATTTTATTATATTCTGACTACAGAATTAGAATGCTTCTAAATCTGGCAATTAAGAACTTTCAGAGTTACTAATTTACAAGTTTTTATTTCCACTTCCAGAACAGAACAAAAATGCTATTTCAAACAATCACTCTGAAATTTTGCCTTCTTGTCTACTCAAACGAAAAATGCATATCTCTTTCTCCTCTAATTTTTCCTAAGATCCTTTCAAGTTTGGATTAGTAACACTGGACAAATGTGCAACAGATTTCATTACTGTTCTAAAACACTTGACTGAAATTTTTACCGTATTCCACTTGCTTTAAACAGTAGAGTAAAATCAGATTTCGAAAACTGTAATAAATGTCCAATCACAACGAAAGCTTTGACCTTAAGGCCTCACCTTAAAAATTAATTTGGCATGGAACAGGGAAAGCAGTGTAAGGTTAGAGACAGCAAAAGCTCAGATCTCCACCTCATCTTTACTTACAGCATATCCCTGTGCGTCTGAGTGGGGACATAAAGGCAGCTTTTACAAGTGTGAAATGCCAATGTGTGAAAGTTGGAGATACCCAAAAATACTGACATTGAGCTCTATTGCAGTTGAGCTTTTAATACATATGTGTCCCACTTCACTTTCCTGTCTGTTGCTGCTAAGAGAGGCTGTGCTCATGTCCATTGCTCACGTCAGTGTTTTGATAAGTTAAGTTCACTTCCCTTAAGTGTGTACTTGTCTTCAAAGGACTCTGCAAACATCCTCAAGTTCTACAGGTTGCAGAGAAATTAAACACTCAATAGCTGTGAGAAAAGTGTGCCTATTGAGGAGACATTTGTTCTAAGTAACAAAATACTGTTAATTTAATCATATATCATACAACACTTTACCTTTCAGGCTCATCTGACTGCCACACTGCCTTATCCTTTCAATGAAGAGCTCCAAGGGATTGCAAATTCATCTGGGATTCCTTTGGGTAACAGTTTCCAACACTTCATTAACATAGTGGAAAGCTGAATACAGACTCATTTAAAATTAGTGTGTTTACCTATATGCAGTTAATTGCAGTCATCTGTGACTTTAACAAATCATTAATTAAACAGTTAAAGCAATAAATTACATCTTATACTAAACAAAAAACAGTGTTTTAGAGGAAAATTGAATAAGTAACATAAACCTTTTATCAGGCTGGGACTTCTCTATAGAGCGGTAAGTTCCCACTCCTTGGTTTTGGAAGTGGAGCAAGTCTCAGCTCCTGTGCACTCAAATTTGAGGGAATCCTTTATTCTTGTTGGTTTTACACTTTGCTGTGTGTCTGCTGTTGACATAAAAAGAAGTCATGGCTCAGTTTCCTGCTGTTCTTTCTTTCTCTTGTGGTCCTTGCCATGTCCTTCTGCCTTCCCCCTGTACCTCCTGCAAAAGAAGTCCATTCCAGGTGAGGAACTGAGTTCTTCCAGAACTGAGACAGAGAAGGACCACTGCCTGTTTGCACTGCTTCCCTCACACAGGAGCAGCAGCTGTTATGTGGCAGTAGTGGTACATGTAGCAGCTTTCTTCTTTGACGTGAATCTTATAGCTTGTTTTGGAGTTTGACAGCAATGACTGTCAGATTTGTGCATGCTAAGGCAGAACGTCAGGGGATTCTGATCCCATAGCCTTTCAGGAAGCTCTTGATTTTGCTGAACCAGTAATTTTAAAGATCAAAGGAAATTTAAATTGAAATATTAAACAGAAATATTACAGAATACTGAGCTTTGCACTATGCTTTTTTCTAACCATTTTTTTTCTATTCTTGGCAAGTTTCAAACTGTTGAACTTTGTTTCTTTTTTTTTTTTTTCTAGGGGAAATCGTTATTTTTAACATTTTTTATGAAATTTTTACTGTATGTACATCAATAGTCGCAGAAGATAAAACAGGTAATGCAATCCAAAATAGTGATAACAATTTTCTTTTATGTTGAAGAGGGTCCACCTCAGTTAAGTGAAAACATTCCTCTTCAGCTACAGGCAATAAAAGGTCTATTAAAGGGACTGAAAGGTAATAATAATGCCTAACGACTGATAATAAAAGGTATTCCTCGAGAAAGGGAATGACAGTTCATAAGTGTCTTAGGTTTAAGAAAAAAGATAGTTTGGTTTTGGTTTTTTTTGGATGGTGAATTTTTTGTATCGGTTGGTTGGGGGTTTTTAATAGGTGGTATTTGTGTTTCTAGGAAAAGGAAACACTAGCAACACTCTTGAAACTTTCTCAGTGCCGTCTAGTTTCTAGATACTGCATGTGTATGCTGGGGGAGAAAATGGACAGTCTCTTCTAAGAAAAGAGATTCATTCTCTTACTTAGTTCTGCAGCCTTTGCTGCACCTGTTCCAACTTAAGTTTCTAAGGGATTCTCAGAAGGCTTACAAACATCTCACTTTTAGAAGAAGCTCAAGGTCTTCCCATTGCATTAAGATAAGGTGGAAAGATTAGAGGCTATACTTGATTTCAATTATGGCAAAACATTTATCTGACCAATAAAAACCCATCATTATATTGTGGTTATGAAAAGGGCAAGTCCAGAATGCTATTTTCTTTGCCCGCTTTCCCAGGTATTTGAGTGCTTACTCATTTCCTGGGTTTCTAAGCTGAAATTTGTATATTTATTTGGAAAATTGTATTTAATTATTTATTGTTGTATAGGGAAACTGTACCATGCCAGAAACTTGGATTTTGGACTCTTCCTAGGGTAAGTACTTAAACTTGTGATTGTTTTTGTTTTAAACCCAAAGAGCAAACTGAACTTTAAATAGCTGCATACATTCTTTGGATGTCCATAAGACTGTGACAAGTAATTTTCCACTGTATGTTGTGAAAAAAGGCTAAAATGAAAAGATCAGTATGTTCTGCTGATACTATGTCAAACTGCCCCAAGTGGATCAAGAACAGTTGTGGCTTGCTACTTACTGTTTTTCTTAGCTCCAGTTCAAACTGTGTCAAACCAAAGAATGGCCCATGTACCCTCATCTCTGAGGCACAGTATATCTTGTTCTTTACATGAAGGGATGAAGCATCAATTGTAGTATATGCAGTGAAATGGGGATTGGATTGGGGCTTGGCATTTTAGTGATTTCCTCCTCTCTCCTCCCCCCCACTTATTGTACTGTGCTCCACTGGCACATCCTATCATTCTTCATTTCCATACAAACTCTGTAGTTTGTTGCCCAGCACTCATTAGTTCTCCTTTCATACCTTGTGATCAGGTAGTTCAGTGTTTGGTTTTATTACCCCAGTATATTTTGTAATATCACTCATCCAGATGATGCTCAATGCACAACTGGAATTTAAATGTTCACCTTTATTAAATTTTTTACCTACCTATTAAAAACTCCCGTGTTGTCTACTGTGACTCCAACTGTCTCTTGGTTTGGCTTGTGTTGGACTTCTCTCGCTTGTCAGAAACACTGGGAAAATGCTTTCTGAAAATTAAAGAAACTTTCAAAGCAGATCCCAGAGTCTGGATTATTTCCAGAGATTTTAACGGTGTGCTAAGTGCTCTTTATCAGCCTTTTTCCCTACAAACTGGTCTGCTTATTTTACGAACTAGAATTGGTACTTCCCTTCATGTAGAGCAAATCCAGTAGTACATGGTTTCTTTAATCCCTTTGAAAAATAAGAATTCAAGGTTTGGTGTCACAGGCAGAACCTGTGGCTCCCTTTGCCAGCAGGTAGAGAACAAAGTTAGATGTTCAAAGCAAACCAGCTATGATGGTGGTGCTGTTTAATCCTGAGCAATATATATGCTATTGGCTTAAACAGAACTTAGTTCTTTTCACTGCCTGCCTGTACATTTAGACTTCCTAGCTGTTCCTTGCTGGTGCTTCTCAGGTAACACAGAGCAGTGATGTTGGCTGACATGAGCAAGATCAGAGGACAGGCATCACACACAAGGTATCTGCGTGCTGTGAAGGGAAGTTTGAAAACTATTGAGGGGGGAAGTTTCAAATGCCGTGTTGTCTCCTGCAGATGGGATGTTAAAAATAATTCCTGGACATTAACTCGGGAACTGAAGCCTCTAGTGGTACTCTTGGACTTTCAGAGAAACAACAAAACAGTGTTCAAGTCCACAAATTTTGCAGGATACATAGGCATGGTGTCTGGAGTCAAACCAGTAAGTATGGGGATGGGGCCATGATGCTTCAGACTTTCCTTTAAATTTTTCTGCTTTCATGCTCTGCCTTGGGATGTTCTCCAATAAATGATCTCTTAATTGTTCCGGTGCATAGCATAGTTACTTGAAGACAGATAAAAGAAAACAATGCTGTACCCTTCCTTGTGAAAGGAGATTACCTAAATGAAACGTTTCTGTTTGGACAGCTTATAAAAACAGCATTGACTTTCGAATATGAACAGTAGTGAATAAACAATGCTGAAGTAGTTAGAGTTTCCTGCTGGCTAATAGCTAATGCTGTGATCCCAGAGGTGACACAGCACACTTGTGCTATTTAATTCTTTCTCCAGTCTTTCTTGGAAAAGGCAGTCCTGCATTTTAAGACTCTTTTTTATTGGGTTTATGTTTAATAGGCTCCTGAAAGATGAGGCTTACATACACCTTGAAAACCAACAGTACAGAACCCCATCAGGGTGTCCAACTTACCACTTCTCCTTTTCTGTATGTTCTATCTTCTACTGTAGGTAGTGTTTCTTCTTGTAGAGCATTTCTGCCCTAAATCCCTGCATTGTATCCATTTTTTTTGTCTTCTGCTCAAATAAATCGGGAAGATTCCGTTCTGAAAATGATTCAGTGTAGCTGAATTCAGTTTTTGTCTGAAACATTAGTTGGAGAAGACTGAGATTTTGAATTGTGTGTTCCAAGTAGCATGGACTGCAGCTGCACGCCCATGTGAATAGCTGTAACATATCAGGGTGTGCTTAACAGTGAGGCTTAAAATTCTGCCTTCAAACTAGAATAGTACTCAGAGGTCTAAGAAGAAGGTAACATCCAGCAGGGAAAGGAAAACTGCTAATTCAGTGATGCAACAGAGACCAAGAAGGGAAAAATGGCCACAGGCTTGACTTAGCATAAAAGCATGCCTTGCTGATGGTCTGCCAGGTCAAAAAAACTCATTTCTATTTATTCAAGCCGTCATAAATTAGGTTCTTCTCTACATGAGCTTGATCTTGCCATTACTCAAAGGGGAAGAGCCTAACAAACATGAAGCTCAATTGACATCTAAATTGCAATGCTGCCTCTTGTTTATTACTGGTATTCATGGGCTGGCAATGGCTGAAGGTTGGCTTGTTTAATGCTTTTCAGAACTTGTTCACTCTGACAATGAATGAGCGTTTCAGTCTTGATGGTGGTTATGTGGGTGAGTAATGTTCATTTCTTTCATTATTTCTGCCCAAGTTTTCCAGACCTTGGGCAAACCAATTACTTCAATAAACAGGCACATAAACGGTGAAAAGATTGCAGATGAGTAAGATAAAACATAGCTCATTTTAAAACCAGCTGTGAAAGTTAGAATAGCATGAGTGAACTGTCAAAAACAAATTATTGTGATATTTTGCAGGAATCTTCGAATGGTTTCTTGGTAGAAGAGATGGTATGTGGATGGGCTTTCTTACAAGAACAGTATTAGAGAATGCTACAAGGTACTCCCTCTCCCTCTAAGTATTATGCTAATTTAATCTGCCTTGAATTCAACTAGCATGAATACTGTAGATGTATGCTTAATATCCTGTGATATAGACATCTCCCTAGTGGCCTTAACTGTAAATAGTTCTGGTTTTGCTGGTACTCTGGAGCAGGAGGTGAAGCATCACACATGATCCCTCAAATATTTTTTTCTCAGATTTCTTTTTTCCTGATGAGCCTGTTGGTAATCTAAATGTGTAACATCATTCTGCGTCAAAGCACATCCAACAGGTACTGGTACATTGTAGGAAGTAACCAGAAACAAAGCTGTTACGCAGTAAATTAATTCAGTGGAATATGACACAGTATGTCATCACTTTACTCATGTTTTAAGTGTAGAAAAAGTGAAAAGAGCACCTCTAAACTATCATACTTTAAATACAAAGTGAGACGAGAAGCTTTGCTTAAATGTGTTCCTTTATCACGATCCTGTCTCCTCATCTGTGCGTGAAATGGGAAGAAAGGCTTAACTACCCAAACTTTTCCTGGGTCTGTGAAACTTGCTCTTCAGTAATTGAACCATTTATAGCATTTAATAGTCCAACATTATTTTACCCACAGTTACCAGGATGCAAAAGACAGACTGGCAAAAACAAGACTTCTGGCTCCAGCTTACTTTATTCTGGGTGGAAAAAATTCTGGAGAAGGATGTGTGATAACTCGATCCAGGACAGCTGCTCTGGATATCTGGGAGTGAGTATGCTTGACCTGACATCTGACTCAGTCAGGTTCCACCAATAATTGTGTGCTCTGTTTCTTGTGACTGCTGTTGTACAAGAGCTTTACCATCATTGAAAAATACCACAGCAAGCCAAAAAAGTGTGTCTGTATATAGTACATACTGTATACATGTGCTTACTATATACTTAGAGAAGCAAAACACAAACTTAGACCTCTTTTCCAGCCTTGATATCAAGAAGGGCACGTGGTATGTGTTAGAAACCAACTATGATCGCTGGAAGCCTCCCCTGGTTCTGGATAATCGTAGAGGACCCGCAATGAAATGCCTGAACCAGACAACACAAGAGGTAAACATTCTCCAAAGACCTCATATCCTGCTGGTCTGAAACTCCCAAGTTTCAGGCACTGATCTGACACAGCCAGGAGCATTCAGGTTATTTTCAAGCACAGCTGTAATGACAGGTGGCTGATGATTTTGTGATAACCTGTCTCTGCTTCTGGGTTATAAGAAGCTGATTCTTCATGTGGGAGAGGTTTGGGGGTTTTTTTGGGGATATTGTTTTGGTTTTTTTTGGTTTGGGTTTTGGTGTTGATTTTGGGGGGGATTGGGTATTTCAGGATTCTTTTTGATTTGGTTTGTTGGGGTTTTTTTGTTTGGTTGTTTGGTTTGTTTTGGGCTTTCTTTTCATCTAGATGCATTTCCTGAAAGTATTTTCAGCAGCTGCATATGCAGGAGGTAACTAGAGATACTTTGAGAAAGACTTGTGGCGTTTTCAGGATAGTTTTACAAGTGAAATTCAAACACACACTCTCAGGCAACAAACACGCTTAAGTGTCCCATGCTCTACTAAGATCTGGTCTGGTCAAATTTTTGCAGCCCACATTCTTGTGATATCAAAGTGTTATGGGAATCTTGTACTCTTAAAGCTGTGTCTTGTTATTTAAGTTTGGTGTAAAATAGTTAGTCCTCAGCATTTACATTAACAGGTTAATGCCCCTTAATAGCATGTATTGTTTTCTTTCAGAATCTCTCTCTGCCAGCAATTTATGACGTTCTCTCCACAAAGCCAGTCCTCAATAAGGTAATGCTTTTATTTTTGCAGGAAGTTTAGAGTGGGGAGCAGACCACTAACTACTGTACATCTAAGGAGGAGGATTCAGTGGTACCTTCAGGGCTTTTTAGGTGAAAACATGAATGTAAAAACAAATTTCACATTACTTTTTAAAAGCAAAATGTAATTGCTGGAATAGCTATTTTCCAGAGGCCCTACAGCTTTAAAATTCTCTGTAGCCTGAGCCCTTTCCTCATAGCTGGCCCTGGTTTGAGGCAGAAGCCACTCTGCAGACATCATGAGCACTCTTCTAACCAGAATTAATGCGTGATCTATGTCTTTGTAAATTCACATAAAAAGAGTTAATATACTTCATGATTTAAGCATACTACAGGCAGGTTATTCTTGCAACACGAGAGATTTTATTCTGACCTTGAAAGTTTGACGTTCAGGAAAAAAATTCCTGAAGGAAATAGCTTTTAAGAGGTTTTGAAGATTACAGTAATTTCATGATTATAAGGCGCACCAGCCTATAAGGCGCACTTTTTTTTTACAGTGAGGATCCGCACTAATTAGTAACAGAATCACGTGATTTCGGGGTTGCCACAGGCTTGGCTCGGGGCTGCACGGGCTCGCACTTCCGGGTTGGCAAATTTCCGAACTTCGTCCATATATAAGGCGCACTGGCCTATAAGGCGCACTTCTGGGTTTCAATCAAAATTTCAGTCAAAAGGGTGTGCCTTACATGCATGGAATTATTGTAGTTCCTGTGTTAAGTGGAGGCAGCATTCTTGACTGAGAACACAGACAATTCATATCTGCATGTTGTTGGCTAAAGACTCTTAAAACTGTTCAGCTGTATCAGAGAAGAGTTTTTCACTAATCCCTGTGATGTGGTTTCTTTTCTTCTTTGTTCTTCCTCCCTCTGCCCGTTAGCTGACTGTGTGCACAACGCTGATGGAGGTGTACAATGGCCATACAGAGACTTATCTGCGGGAATGCCCAGATCCCTGTAGCCCTTGGTAGCCCTGTACCTCTCCTGTGTTGGAAGCTGGTTGTCTGAATTGGCGCTCCTCCACGAGAAAATGCTTCTGGAAAGAGATTACTCTGTCTAACTCCTTTGTTCAGAAACCTAATGGCTCTGTAGAAATGGCAAAGCGCTTCTAACAATGAAGGACCCTGTCTCACAGCAGACTTCTTGCTTTGTAACCAGCAGTTCTGCTGACAAGAAATGTATCCTCATCAATGTCTGGTATGATTTCAGCCATTTCTGCCAAATGAGTTCAGCAGTTAGTTCTTGATCTCTTCAGTCTTGGCAGTATTCTTGGTGTGTTGTTGGTTGGGGGTTTGTTAATTTTGGGGTTTTTTTGGTTTGGTTCATTTAGATTAAAATCCTTCTAAAGGACACAAGTTATAATGGCACCTACCAAGCAACAAAAAGAATTGGGTGTAAGACAACCATCTGGGGCAATACAATTCTGTTATTCTTTCATAAGCACTTAAAATTAATTGCTATTATTCCAGTATAATATGAGGATATGTCTGATATGCCCTTTTATAAAATGACCTACAAAGTGTCATATTTAGTCACAGAAGCAAGGTCTTGGGGAAATACCTGAAACAAGATCTGAGCCAAGAATGTCTTGCTACTGATTTATGACTCTTTTGCTGAAGCTCTTTCTTGGCCTGTTAACAACTTTTTTTTTAATACAGGTTTTTCTGTTGTCTCAAAAGAAATGCTAATACAATAAAGAAAAGATACTTTCTGTGACCAAAGTACACATGCTCTGATTTTGTATTTCAGTCTAAGACATCAACCATGTTAGATACCACACAGCATAAACTGCTTTCATTTCCAAATAGACTGTCTGAAAAATTGATTTCTTCTGATTTTGTTAACTGGTAGTTAAAGCTATTGTCATAAGAAGGTAATTGCATTGTTTTGGGAAGATTTTGGTTGGTTGGCTTTTTTGAAAGTGGGGAAAGGATGAGTCAGATTACACCATTGTCTGGAATTCAAGTTAAGAAAGAAAGGTCCAAGGTTAAGAAAGAAAGTAGTAGCACCCTAATATCCTAGGTTGCAGATAATGTAGGAGGCAGTAGTTTACGCGTGACACTGGCTGCATTGCTGGGATTAGCTTACAGTTCCAAATCCTGTGTTTTCTAGCACACGAAGACACTGCAGAGTGAGCTTAGGTGCTGGTATCTGTAGTTGTTCCCTTGTTGTTCTCACCCCTCCACTAGGAAGGACATGCTATTCATATTCCCATTGCACCAGAAAGTCAAAGTTGCCTGGAGTGTAAGGGGAAGTGTTTGCTCTCTATTTGGTGTCTACAGAGACAGCATTGCATAAGGCATTCCAATTAAAACCTGCAAGTTCCTGACATCCGGTCACAATGGGAGTCTTGAAAGCCAGGATATGCAAAACACAGTAGTAGTGTAATGCAGAAGTTGAGAATACAGTATACTACAGCTTCCTGTTCCAAACACTGAGGGCTATTAAAATTTTTTCCCCATCTTTAGAAATTTAACACTAAGAAGTCTACAGAAGGGGAATCAAGTGATTGCCCCAAATAATCTCTTCAGGAAAAAAAGTGGTGGATTCCCTAACTGGGCATTTAAGAGTCAGCTGTACAGTGTGCCTTCTTGTCTAGATTGGGCTTTTGCCAAAAATATTAGACCATCCTTGAGATTCTTTTCAGCTCCATGTTTTATGATTAAAAGATAACCTTTGATCATTCCTTGTTTCAGTATCCAGGTTACCTTTTTGCTGCAAACTCGGTTTTTATTACAGACTGTCCTTACAACAACATTGGAAGAAGCAGGGACAACAGGAATGCTATGTACCAAATAATTTTAGCAGCTGATAAAGAAACAGCTTCTGGTTGAAGAAAATGAAACACTGATATTTTAGGCCTTAGAACAATGCCTGTAGTAGCATAGCAAGAAGCAGTTCTGAGAGATGTAACACTGACAAATTGAGAGCACACAGAAATCAACATTCCACTGATTAAACAAGGGGCAGTCTAGTTGTACATCTAATTTTTTTTTTTTTAACTGAAGCATGCGAGCAGAAGTGTGTTAGCATCATTGTACTACCAGGGTCCCTTTTTAATCTCAACTATGAATATTGAATCTATGTAAACCAAATATAGCAACACAATTTAAATTAGTGAAAAATGCATGTGTGAAATACAGCTCCTGGACGATTTGATTCATAAAAGATAATTAAATCAAGTTAGATGTTGCAGTCTGCACTGCAAAGAGCCCATCACATATTTCTGAATGCACAACTAAACCTGCTAGGGGATTCTTCAGATTTATGTGGAATGAAGTTGTGTAACAGCCATAATCAAATTACTTTGTAATTTAAAAAACAGTTTACTTGCTTAATTAGTCTTGTCCCACTTTAGCATATGTAGAACAAGGTAGTGTAGACTACTTATGGTTATTAAGTAACGTCCCTTGTGTAAGACAGTCCACATTTCCACACTTGAAATTGCTTTACAATTGCAAAAGGACAGCTAAATTCCATGGATGTTATTGACTGAAAAAAACAAAGCTATTTAAAAACCCAACAACTGTTTCACTGTGTCTGCCTTAATATACAAAAAGTGGTGAATGTGATTAATTGTTTATTGATTTAACCTTCACCTGTCAAGTCTGAAGGTTTTCTCAAGCCAGAAAAAAAAGTTTAATTTGCTTTTGTTACAGAAAGATATATCTATTTTTAATGTCAGTTTACTGCCTTCCCCCTGCTGCTGCTGCTGCTCTAGGCACAGTGATGGAAGCTAAGACCATTTCACATTGCTAGTTGCAATGTTGGGATTTTGTTTAGCTGCCTTTTATTTTACATGGAAAGACAATGACAGTGGGTGTGCCTTTTCTTAATAATTTGTGGCACACATAGTTGAGATACCTCACAAACACTGAGGGGGTCGTCTGATTACTTTTTCTTAGGTTTACTTAGGTCAAGTTACCAGCCATATATATTTTCCTCTTCAAGTTTACATAAGAGATTAATGCAGCATTCCTAATTCTGTTGTGAAAAACAATCAAATTGTTGCAAAATAAAAATCAATGTGTGAGCAACAAGAAAAACATACTTACTCTTTGATTATTACTGCATAGCCTAGTTCTAAAAAAACCAGCCTCAGTCTTAGCTTCTAGCAGATTTACTGTTTATGTAAATACAAGGAGTTAATCCAGTTTACTGTAAACTAGATTAAATAAGGCGTTACTGAAGAGACCAAGCTGTTTGGGTCCTGGCATTTACATGAAAAAGAAAATTCAGTTTGCCAGTAAAATTTTTCACCTTCATGGTTTCAGGAACCCATGCAGTGAAGCCCCATATTATTTCAGAGGAAGAAATAATCTCACCTCCCATGTTAAAAAAAGCAAAATTTTGGCAGTTATGAGGACAGGAAAAGGCAGGAATTGGAATCTTATCAAAATTGAGTAGTAGTTCTGGGACACACATGCAAGTGAGTTTGTTTTAGAGTCAATTACAAGTCAAGGCTTTGCTTAGAAGCAAAGCTCCAGAGCAGGGTCTAGAAATGTCCTGGCAAGTACCTGCAGGGAAAGCAGCAAGAGTAAATAAAATATTTTCATTGGAGTCAGCCAGTGGATGGACAAGAAGCAGGGAAGAGCTTCAGGCAGGCTCCACCAAACTAACAATAAAACACTCCTTCTGCCAGCACAAACACAGGTCCTGCTTTCACACAGCCAGCTCTTTGGGCTACAGATACAAGGAGAAAAAGCTTGGATTTCACCACAGTGCCTGGCAACAGCAGCTTATGGCAAGATCCTGCTTATGGCATGGATCATCAGAGGAACTCTTCTGCTTTTAGAGGACCAGAAGTGAAAGGCCGCACCCAAGCTCTCTGAGCAGTAAAACCTCGCGTCCTTTGGACCAGAAGAACCAGATGAGCCAGGAGTAATGCTCAGTCAAAGAAGCGGCACAAGCCACAGTTCACCTTGGAAAGAAAATTTATGCATTTTGTAAGAAGTTGGCTTTGACAGTTAAGAGAGTCTGGAAACTGAACATACCAGCTGGCCAAAAGCTGTGATCTAGAACCAAGCAGACTATGCAGTTGTTCCCTCAAGCTCTGCCTACCAGTTTTTCAGACCATTGTAACTTGGCAGAAACAAAGATTTTAAAGGCCCTTTGTAACTATGTCTGCTCCCACACAGTTACAAGAGAGGACAATAATTAAAAAGGAGCTAGCCTGTTTACACAGCAAGAGGTACTATACTCGGGACATTTTCTGATCTACAGTGAATCAGCTCTGAATTACATTAATTGTTTATGGGACAATCTCAGTCTAATTTGTTTTGCAAAGTTTGTTCTCCTAGCTCAGGGGTTGCTCATGAGCAATAAAAGGCTCCCAGCGAGACTGCCTCTGTTGGAGATTCTGCATTTAAGGTAAGTACCAAGTTTTGCATTGCTAAGTAAGCGTTTAAGTTTTGTTCTATTAGTCTTGTCTTTCTTTTAAACTTGCTAAGTTTTCTCTATTTGGCAGATACACCATGTAGAAAAAAACCAAACATCCCTAGGTTTTTTCCTCTTCATATTTCAGTGAAAATGGGTAATCTCCATTTAAAAAAAAAAAAAATAATTGTGTGTGTGCAGTAAAAAAGATTAGCTCACAAGCACTGAGTTGTAGCAAAGTCTTGCACTGCCATCTTGTTTTTAAAGAAGAACTTTAACTCAGGTATCTGGAGGTGTTTGGATGAGGCATAGTCTTTTCTCAGGCTACACCCACCATCTGAATTGTACCAGTATTTAAACCTTTGAGTAGTTACATATAATTTGCATCAGCTTAGTTTCCAAAATGCTACATTTACATTCCTGCAAGAGGTGTACATGCACCATCCCCGAAGAGATGGCAGCAGTTCTTTTAAGACAGCTCATATCCAGCTCCATGAACTTTCATCCCTTCTGTGTGAACCAGGTGGGAAAAAGAAGTAAAAGTGACTGGATGGAAAGGAGGAAACAGGGATGGGGGAAAACAGGAGCCAATGTCAGGAAATGTCAGAGGAAAGAGGAAGTAAAAGAGCACAAGAAGACAGACAATAGTGCAGGCCATGAAGATCTACTGACCCTTCCTTTGCTGTCATCTGAATCCCCAACCAAAATGTGTCTCCTCATCTGCAGCAACTGCTGTCACCATGTATTTTCAAATTATGCTGAGAGACAGTAGATGTAAACTGATTCATTTAAGAAAAGAATATTGAAATTTAAAATGCATGTTATCTCAAACAACTGTTCTTCAGATTTAAAATCAAGATAAGTTGCATTAGAAGTACACTCAGGCTTTAAATGGCCGGAAGCATAGAAGCCACTCACTCCCCTTTCTTTTTGAATCAGATACTGTCTCTTTGTACGATCCCAAAATTCCCTTTAAGAGATCCCTTGTTTCACTCACTGCACAGGATGGGCTGCGTTCCTTTGAAGAATGAGAACAACACAACAAAGGATAAGCCTGTTCAGTTTTCAAGACATCTCTCTTGCAAGAGAAGGGATGATGTTACAGACCAGACACATCTCTCTACCTACTGGGTCCACTAAACTCTCGCCACTCCAGTTCTGCCAGGTGCTGCACAGGCAGTAGGTTGTGGTGTCTGGCTGCTACCCACTCTGTGATACCAGAGGTTGTATTTTGGAAGTACTGATCACAAAGGCAATTAAAATGCAGCTATGCTGCAATCATTTAAAGTGTAAAGTGAATCCAAAATTTTTACATCTCTGTTCAGGCTTTCAAGATGGTCCAGCAGTCTTGATTTCAAACTCTAGACATCAGAGCTCCATATGTAAGGCAGGCACAATATCCCTTACTTTTCTCATTATCAGTAAGATAAACTAATGCAAAAAGTCTAAAGATGTCAAATAAAGCTGACTTTGTTTGATCCCAGTAAATCTTCAAGGTTCATGGCAGGGAGAGCACCAGGGCAACTGATAAAAATTTAATCACTTCAATGCAAGGTTTGGATGGTTCATAAAATAAGCAGGGCTCAGAGCCACACACTGCATGCTGAACATAGACACCACCATGTTGGCTGAGGCATTGACTGTGAAAGGGCCAGCGCAGGGAAAGGAGGAGAGATGTGACCGTGCTGTTAAGAGCCCTGTAATCTCAGGGCAGCAGGTTACATGCAGGTACTTACTATGATTCTGCTGTTTTCTTATTTTGTAGTGCTTGCATTTTCTGAGCTAGACTGGTCAAGATTTTATTTTTTAAACTGAGGGCTGGTATCAATTGATGAGGAGAACAAAAGATATAGGAGATTGTGGCTTGCATGTGTCTGTGTGAGTAAGAGAGACAATAAAGGAACTTGACACAGATCCCATTTACTCAAGGTGCGCACCACAACTTCTCACCATGCCATCTGCACCAGCCTCTGCTCTGCCAATGGATCAAGTGTACCACATTTGCTTTCTGAAGACCCTCCCTATACCTTTGCCCTCAAAGCAGCAGCCTGCTAATTGTCTCCTCCAACCTCTGATCAGCCTCTATATTTATTTTTATCTCCTGTGACTGCTCAGTTGATTACCTGCCTCCTTTGTATCAAGTAGCCTGCAAGTGCAGTGCATGCCCATACCATTCCAGATAAACATCCCAGCTACCCAAATGTGTTTGAAAGGAAGCCAAGTGACTTTGCCTATCCCTGTCTCAAGCTCCCTCTTTCAATAATGTCTGTGTTACACAACATCACAACAACATACCAGCCCAAATCCTGCTTCCCACGGCTCTTGGTGCCAAGGCTACCTGCAGTCTGAAATACCTTTTCAGACTACACTTTCTTTTTTAACTTTTTTTTTTTTTTTTGGCTCTGAGTGTGCCGAGCTGAGTAAGCACCTCTGTCTGCTGCATGGGGGTTAGCTGTCCTTGCCAAAGGAGTTGTCAGCCACAGCATGACAGCCATTTCCTGTTTCTGAAAGCAGTGTTACCAGCCACACCATCCCTCTCCTTAATTTAGAAAGCTGTTTTGTTGTCATCTGGTTCTACACTTCCACATGCAGGCTGAGAGCTGTAACAGGAATAACAGCACTGAGGTTACACGACACTTTCCCTGCTCAAACCACTGGGCAAGGAAACCCACAGGAACTGTTTATTGTAAACATTTCCCACAGACTAAACCCAACAGGTACCAGCAAGCAGTTTTGCTCCCCTGCTTTTTCTACTGTAACATGACAACAAAGGAGCATGCTCAAGAATCACTACATGGAATGAGATGTATCTCTTAAATTTTGCCCTGTGGACATTCTGCATTTGCAGTTGAAGATTTATGCCAAATATATTTCTCAGCTCTGAGTATCTGCCAAGTGGATTCTTATTAATGAGGGGGGAAAAAAAAAAGAGCAATAGCAGAATTTTTCCCAGGATAAGGGCTGAAACCAATCTCTGCTACTATACATTGCAAGCAAACCAGAGCTAATCTGAAGAGATTTTTTTTTTTATAGTCACCTCTTCTTGCAGTTTCTAAAAAGCAGTCTCAAACCTTTGAAGTTTTTGAATCTAAATTCCTGCTTACAACTGTTAAAAATATGAGGAGTTTTTTTCTTAGTATCCACCAATTCTCAGAGACACTGCTTTCTGTAGTGACATGACTGATGCCAGTCCCGCAGTCTGTCCTATGCAGACAAACACCCACACCTTGAGTCATCAGTGGACCCACATGCTGGTAAGTCAGGGAGTCAAATCCAGCAACCAAGAACAGTAACAAAAGCACAATACATGCTGCAACATGTACAGTGGAGATGTAAGTTGTGTCACTACAAAACATTAGCCTCACTGTGCATATATAAAAAACAATTCTGAAAGAGGCACAGATTTGAAATGAAATGTGATGATTGCAATCCTAATAGAATTCAGTATTCTAACTCTGTACTGTACAATGTCTGGCAACTTTATTTCAACATTGTTTTTAAACAGAGATGTCTAATCCATAAAACAATATCTATAACTTTGCCATCTAGAAAAGCACTGTGAAAAATTGCTCTCTCTTTCCTTTTGAAGACATAAACCACCTAAAATGCTTAATAAGTAAAAACATGGAACTAGTAAACATTCCAGTTTTTCCTTTAAGATATTAAAATTTCCAGTTTGATTTGGTTCTGAAAGCTTCTAAACAAATTATGCAAATTACCTATCCTAAATACTTGGTTCACAACAACAACAAAAGGAGTTAATGATGATGTTCCTTTTAGTCTTCTAAAGTTATGCTAATGAAAGCACTAATCAAAGATTGCAGTCATATTTTCAGTCCTTGCCTGTTGTAGGTGGATTTCATTAAGCAATAAGATTTATAGCTTCATCATGACACAACGTTTATAAGGCTGAACTCATTCAGCTGCTCATGAAATGTGATTTGGGGACTCTTGCACCAGCTGGGTGATGATTAGGGCTTATCACAGATAGGTCTAGGAAAAGGCTGGGAAATACTTAAGCTTGTTTTGCAGTTGCTTTGAGCTCTTAGGAAAGGAGCAATTTCTCTACAACATCAGCCTGAAGTTTTCTGCCCATAAAGAGAGGTAATGATAAGATTTTTTTTTAACTGATTTGCAAGTGATAGGGTCATATGAAGTCTGACAAAATCCTGCCAAATCTTTCTGGTTTAGTACCTTTTAAATTGTGAGATGGGTACTTTGTCTTCTCAGTCAGCTCAAAAAAAAAGCTAATTAAGCAACTGGCTTCAGAGAAACCTTGCAAAACTGGCTCTATATGATGCCTCTTGACTTGAAATCCTGCTTTTAATAGTTGCCTTCTGGCACCACAAGCAACTCTGTGTAGGTTTCCCACAGCAGAAAGGGGATCCTAAATGTAGTTTCTGCTTATGGGAATGGCTCCATATGAACTATAAGCAAAAGGGCCACTCAAACATCTAAGTTACTGAATAATTTTTAAAATAATTAATGCAACAAAAAGGTAGCTCCTACCCTCATAAAAATCAATACTTTAAAACCAGAGAAAGTGCACAGTTAAACTCTGGCTTCTAGAATATCTTATCCACCCATGCTATCTGCTGGGGGAAAATATACTTGAGAAGAATACCTGTCTCCTTAACACAGACTGTAACTCAGCTGTAGAGCAGATTTCTGTCTAAAGCCCTTCTCACTGCAGAGGGCTACACTTCCTACTCCTTTCCTTGGTAAGGGTGGTCTCCAGCTCCTCTCAAAAGAGAACTGCTGCCTATCAACTGAAAACTCCACAATGACTTTTAAAAATAAGTAGTCTTTATGAACTGTGAGATTTCAAACTGGGTGATTAAATTATGTCAAATATAGCAGAGCATGGTAGAAAAAGCTTCCCCCTGTTTTTAAGTAATTTTTATTATAGAACACATCCACTTTTGATTCTTTTGTAGTCTAAAGGAAGATTTCTTGAGGGGGTTATTTTATCCTTGAGTGTCTCTTATTCAGATCAAATTCAGTCATTTTTGTAAAAGAAAGCCATTTCCTTTTCTATTGAACCAAAAGCATATCTAGAATTCCCCTGCAAATGGACAATAGGGTCTATGGATTTGTTTTTGAAAAAACCTGCTCACTTGTATCCCAGAATATGCTAATGATATTTAAAGTATGCGTTTAGGTATGGCATGGGGAAACTTAGGCTCTGTTGAATGAGTGTGGCGGGGTTTTCTGGAGTTTATGGGGTTTCTGTGTGTTTGGTTGTTTGGTTTTTTTCTTTCCCTGACTATTTTACATGGTTGTAAGACTGTACCTGACAAGCTTTCAACATCAAAGTGCTCAGAAACTCTTCAGAGTAGTGCTTGCTTTAGAGATGAAAGTACACAGTGCCAGTCTGAGATAAGGAGTTATCCAGAGAACTGATAGGTCAGCAAGCCTCCTGCTTACAGTTCAGGTCCTGCTACTTCCCTAGTGATGTTACCTACTCATCACACTCCCTTTGAAATAATTTCATTCTGTATTTGACTTAGGGTAAGAAAAAAAGTCATGAGAGCTATACAAGTCCTTCAAGTGCCTGCATTCTGCTAAACTATTTGCCAAGAACTAGATGAATAAACAGTCTTGTTCTTTGTTTAATACTTCCACGGTCCAGCTGGAGGTCATATGACACTATCCCACACAGAGGGCACCCAGCCCTTTCTGAGATGTATCCCAGACCAGTGCACATGAGGTAAAACTTCCAGTACGAAAGCTGGGGTTGCCCTTGGTGTGCCTCAGCCAGGCTGGGCTGAGTTACAGAATTCCATGGTGGCTGCTTTCCTTTGGGCCTGTCCTGGAGGCTGCAGTGTTTCCATTCTGGACTCTGCCCAGTGTGGAAGGACAAGGCTCAGTGCTCTCCAGAGCAAGGAAACTCAAAGCCATGCTACTCTTCTCTGGAACTGGCTTGAGGACATTGTCTACCTTTTCCTTACTGCTAAATATAAAGCACTGCACGGGAAAAAAGTTCAGAATTAGACAGGCCAGAAAGAGGAAGAAAGAGAGGCACAAATTAGCAAATTTTTCTGTGGATTAAGTTTGTTAAGCTCATCTTGAGGATGAGGGCAAAGGAGTAGTGAACGAGTAACATAAAAATAATAACAAAACCAGCAACCTTTTAAAAGTGCTTATTCATGGAGGCTTTTGTCAAAAAGGACAGAAATGCTGTTCTTAGTCTGAAAAATATTGTCCAGGAGTAGACTGACATTGCCAAAGCTTTACTCCTTGCTGTTGTTAACTTTAACTCTCTTGGAACAGAAGAATTTAGGTTAGGAGGAGGATCTAGAGGCCATCTGGTCCCTTGCTCATGGCAAAAGAACTCTCAAAGCGGGGTCAGTCTGTTCCAGCTCGTGTCCTGTTGAAGTACAGAGACTCAACCTCCTTCCTTGGCAGCCCATTCCAGTGTTCCCTCAGTTTTCCTGTAGGAAATTTATGTCAGTGTGGTGATATCACCTTTAGGGTTTCCAGACTCAGACCAGCAGGTTTCCATTGCCTTTGTTTTCCATAAGGTGCAGCATGTGAAGTGCAAATTTAATTATGGCCAAGTACTAGGCTCGTGCAAGTGGTTTTGTTTGTTTGACCAGGAATTCTGATAAAGGTTCCCTGGAAGCTCTGGTAGCAATATGCAGTTACCTGGGCTGAAGCTTTACCACCCTCTGCAGTAGGTGTCAGGGCTGGATGTAATGTGCCATAACATGCCATCCTCTACTAGCTCAGCTCCTGAGCAAGTGGCTACACTAGCACTCTGCATCACATGGCTCACTGCAAAGCAATCTAGCTAGAGGTGACCATGTCAAATACTGCTGTAGGATTTTAATATGCCTCAAAGAAGGGAATTGGGATCTAGCTTTGTTGAAACATACCTTAATTTTTTTTTCTCCTCCTTCCTTACAAATGGGAAATGGTTAGGAAGTTGGACTGATTAAAATTAGTTGCATTCTCTTTAATGAGATTAGGAATATAGCCAGAAGTCCTACTCCTAGAGGAAAAGAGCACCAAGAGATAAAATGTGCTCCCCAAATACCCTATACTGAGTGAGGGCCAGAAAACTTGGAGCATCCTGTGCCCCAGCTTTGCAAAATCTTTGATCACAGCAGAAATATCTCAAAGCATGTGTAAACAGGTGCTCAAATGCCTCTTGTGGCTTTGCTGCTAAGGCAGATACAATTTCAATGAAGATTTATTGTCCTGAACTTTATTTTTGAAGGCTCTACTTTTACTTCTGCTCTTACCTGGCTGGTTGTGAATCCAAGGCAGGCAGACCTAGACATGGGAGGATTATGAACTTTCTGTAATGCATTTTCCTTGATATCTTCTGTTGATTTTTACACAAGAGGACATTTATATTTCAGGTGTAACCATTATACTTCAAGATTAGATAATTTCTGATATCTATTCATACCTTCCCCATCCCCAGTGCAGTTTAAGGATTTTACATTCCTCTATTCAGTGAAGACTCTTGCAGATGTGCAGCACAGCAAATGACCAGTTTTACACCTGCCTGTGAGCGCTGAGAAGAGCTTGCTGCAGCTTACCTCCTTTCTCTTTGTTGTACAGCACTTCTCCACTGACAGCGGTTCAGCTCCTGATGGAGCAAAATGCTCCCAGTGAGATGCCGGCAGCGCTAAAGCGCCTGGCCAAATACATAGTGCGTGGTTTCTACAGTGTGGAGTGTTCCCTGGCCCTGGATGTGCTGATCCGCTACCCCTGTGTGAAAGAGGATGACTTGATACAGCTGCTCAAGTACGAGCGGAAGCAGCTGCGCACTGTCCTCAACACGCTCAAGGTGGACAAGCTGGTGAAGCTGCGGATGCGAGTTGAAACGGGGCCTAATGGGAAGAGCATGAGGCACAATTACTATTACATCAATTACAAGGTGCTGGTGGATGTGGTAAAATATAAACTGGATCATGTGCGCCGGAAAATAGAAGCGGATGAGCGGGATTCAACCACCAGATCCTCTTTTAAATGTCCATCTTGCTCTAGCATGTACACAGACCTTGAAGTCAATCAGATCTTTGATGCATTAACAGGTGCGTTATTTACGTTGCTTATTTGCTGTTATTGTAAAGAATAACCCTGATAGCACAAAATTGCTTCCTAAGCAAACTTTGCAATAAAAACATGTTTGTTAGAATATGCTTCTTGTTTGCTGGTGGCCAAGGGTCTGGAACAGGGAGGTGAGGGTAAAAGAAGTGCTGCCTCTATAGAACAGGCAAAACAAAAGTAAGATTAATCTTGAATGTATGTGCTGGGGTTGAGAATATGATTCCAGGCCTCAGTTTTGCTTTGAATGTGGCTGAGCGATCTTCACTCATCCAAGTCTTGTGAGTCTCACTTCCTCATGTGGAAATATGAACACAGTACTGTCTTTACACTGTTTTGAATCTCTTAGGTAACCCATTTGTGTGGGTCAGTCCTTCTGACAGACAAGATGGGTAAAACCATTTGCAGTCACCTACTGTAATAAGCATCTGGCAGCTCAGTGGCACCAGAGCAGAGCTGTTCTCTCACTTCTAGGCTGGGAAGTTCAGGGTCCTCATGGACCTTATCCACAGCAGAAGTGGTGTCAGAGCTTGTGGACGTTTTTTGTCTAAAATGGTTGTCTAAAATCCAAGTAACTAGAGTACTACTTCAAAATTCATCAAAATGGCATAATCGTGCAATACATTACTCAGAGCACAGCTACTGTGCTGACATCTGGGTGATGGGATCTACAAAGGATGCCTGAGCTAGGCAGAATGAGCTTTATATATGACTAGCCTGGAATTCCAAAGGTGAAATTTGTGTTCTGACAGTTAGTGAAATCATCTCTTTCTTCCAAATGATGGGACTCTTGTCGAGTTACTGAAATGCAAACATTGAGGCTGGTGATATATTTTCACAGAATAAGCTTGAAGTTTTGTTTGTTTTCCTGAAGACATAAATATTGGGTTTTAGCATATGCATCGAGACTGACTCTGGAACAACTAAAACCAGATGCTACTAAGGCTTGAAAATGGCTTTTTTTACATTAAGAACTGAGGAGAGTGGAGAAGAAAAAAATAAACTGATGATAGTATATGTCTATCCAGTTTAAATTTCTCTCTGGAAACATTTCTTACTTGCGTAACAAGCATATAATACCAGTCTGGATCAAGCTTGTCTGTAGAAATGAGTTCCCCTAGTTAATGTAAACAAATTGATAAAGTCAGAATGTCTGGGTAAGTATCCAGGCTGTGGACTGCTTAACAAGGTACTGCTGATCTTTTTGCATTCTATGAACATGAGCATTCCCACTTTGGAAAATGTTGCAGAGACTTTCCGCTGCACTTACTGCAACACTGAAGTAGAGGAAGATGGCTCAGCGTTCACGAAGCACGATGCTCGAACCTTGCTGGCCAAGTTCAACGAGCAGATCGAGCCTATTTTTGTGCTGCTGCGTGAGACTGAAGATATTGTGCTGCCCTATGACTTGCTGGAACCTCAGCCAACAGAAATACCAGAAAGGTATGAACATCACCCTAGAACTTCTGTTCAATGCAAATCCCCTCAACTTTACAGTTATAAAATCTTTGAAATACTGAACTTGCAGCCTATGTACTCTATTCTGCTTTATTCAGTAGTCTGCTGTTTAATGAGGAAGTCTGTAATATCTAAGGCATCCTAAATTATAGCTATACCTTTTTAGTTTTTTGATACATTTTTATAAGTAATTTATTTCCCAGATTACTCCTTCAGCTAATGTTCATAGCCCTTTCTATAAGAAAATAATGTTTCGCTCTCAAGTGTGCTTTGTCCAGAGATGCACTATTGAAGAGACCTTGCCAAAACCAATGGCTCAGAACCACTTGCCTCTGAGAGAGGTAAAAGGGAAAGTAGATTATTAGAGCACTTGTTAAAGCTAGTCTCCTGACAAAATGTGTTGGTTTGTTTGATTGGTTTTTTAAATGGGAACTGGAAGGGGTTCTTGCCTGAATTCTACCTCTTCAAAATTCGACACCTCATTCAGCTTTGATTTGACGTTGGGCTCAAGTGTGCTGGAATCCTGCAGCCACCCTGAAAAATGGGCACACAGAAGTTCCACTTTTGGCCTTACATACACCCAAAACTTAACTATTGATGTCCAAGACTCAAAGCACAAGAAGAAAAAAGAAAAAGCAATGGAAAAGCAACCTATCTGGTTGTCACAGAGCACTGTGGAAGGAGCAGCAACAGCCACCAACAATAATGTTGGTAAGTTTAGTGAATTCACAAATTAATTCAGCAGCCTTAGTGAAGTTAAATACAGCTTTCCCACTGAAAATGCAGTGAGCTTGGTTTAGAGGCTAGTGTTTCAATTCTGTGTTAGTAATTATCAGACCTTAGTTTCCAAAATCTAGTTTTAAGACTGATTGAGGTTATATTCCTAAGCCAGAGGTCAGGTGGGTCCTGAAACTTCTGGCTTTAGCCATGCAGTAGTTTTAGTGGTAATCTTTACAGTGGAAAGCTCTCAGTAATGTCTGTACTTTCAAGAGAATTCTAGTGTGGGTTGAAAAGATCCAGAGTTGAAAAAAATCATCTATGTAGGATGCCTGTGGTAACTGTGAACGATTGATCCCTCTAACACTTAGTATTGTGTATTAGGAGTAAATGCTTCTGAAGAAACTGAAGAAAATGTTAAAGAAACTGTCACTGACAATGAAATAATCAAGACTCTTTTGATCTATGAAACCAAGTCATCATCTAGCATAGACCAGGCTCCTATTGTCAAAAGCAAACCCTATGGATCACACAGTGATAACAGTGAGTTTGAAGAAGATGCCAAGCACTCAAGAGGAGCAGGAATCAAAGTAGCTGGCAACAACTTTGAACAAGAGGAGGAACAGGAAACTCTGGGTCCTATTTTAATGGTAGCTGGCCAGCCCTGTTCATATGGCGAGGTTAGTGAAAACCCAGAGCTTGTCTCTCTCATGACAAATGAAGAGAGAGATGCTTATATAAAAGTAGGACAAGAAATGTTCCAGTCTGTCTTTGAGTAGCTACTACTGTAGGAATATCCAACCTTGTATAGAATGGATTAAGGCTTCTGACTTATGTTCTTCAAAGTTTACCACTGGAGGGTTTTGTTCGAACTTGCTCTTAAGCAAGCTGGTAATCCTGTAGTAGGTAACTACAGTTCAAATATTATCATTGCAGCCACTGCAAGTGTTATTTGTTGTTGTAATGCTTAGACTTTGTGGATGATGTAATTAGTTTTGCTGCATGAATCATTTCAGGATACATTTGGATCTGATTAAAATAACATTTGAAAAGCAGTGATGCAATCTATAGTAAGAAATAAATTATTCCACCTTCCTCCCAGAAGTTACTTCCAGTAGTGAAAAGGAGTCCAAATCCAGTATGACTTGGATCCATACACACACTCCACTGGTTCATTAGGTCACTCACTGTACAACAGTAAAGGACAGACGTCCCACAGCAACCTCCTCCTAAAGGAAGAGCTGTTACTAAATTGCATTAGCAACTCTGGCCTCTGAACTTTCCTCAAAATAGTTTTTCCAATTCTTTGTACTCAGGGCACTACAGAACCGTCATGTGTGGTTAACTGTGGGGGTATTGGACAGTAAAATGTAACATTTCATTTTGGTCCAGATCAGTAAGGGAGCAAGCAATGTCTCAAGCACAAGACTCTGCTTCTCCCATCTCACTCCCACACTCCTCCGTGTTCCTTTTACGGAAGAAAAAAATTCTGCTTGAAATTAATTACATGAGTAGAAGGACAGGCATTAGGCATGAGAGTTTAATTTCAGCAGTTCCACTACTTGAGCAAGAGATAATGAAAGCAGACTAGAAGGGCATAAAGCAAAACACAGGAGGTTCCCCCTGGTTATTAGGAAACACTTCACTGTAAAGGTAGCTAACACTGGCAGAGTTGCTCAGAGAGATGGTAGTCTACCCCCAGAAGATACTCAAAAGCCACTTGGGCAAACAGCTCTGAGTGGCCTTGCTGGCACATGACAACCTCAAGAGGTCCCTGTGGACCATTCCATGACAAAACAGAGTAGAGAGATAGTGTGACCAAAGAAATACCCTTTCAATGCATTTTTCATGTACACAGATTGTTGGTTTTGACAGGTAATATTCTTTTCAGGAGCTTGTTCATGTGGGGCTGCTTTGAATCTGTGCTGAAAATAAGTGTCAGTAACACAGCTATGTCTTCATTATTGCTGAGCAGCACTTGCACAGAGTCCAGATTTTCCTGCTCATCACCCTGTGCCCCCAGTGAGAAAGCTGGGGATGCAGTTCAGAGAGGACACTGCCAGGGACAGCTGCCCCACACTGATCAAATGGCTATTCCAAACCATAGGGCATTCATGCTCAGCATATAGAACTCAAAGAAGAAAAAGGGGAGAGGTGGAGTAATGGCTTTTGTCTTCCCAAGTCCTTATTATGCAGGATGGAGCCCTGTTTTCCTGGAGAGGGCTTAACACCTGCTTGCAATTTTGCTTTGCTTGCATGTGTAGCTTTTGCTTTACCTATTAATGTTTCTTTCAACTATGAATTTATCTGTTTTCACTCTTCCACTTCTCTCTCTAATCCCACTGGTTGACAAGTGAGTAACCAGCTGCTTGGTGCTCAGTTGCTGGCTAGGGTTAAACCCACCATTCCAGGACAAGAATTCAGAAATGGGGTGTGCTTAGGCTCTTTCTTGAGCTTAGAATTTAATGATTAAACATATAAACTAGCCTTATTTCAAATCCACACCCATAATAACACTCTACTTTATAAAAAATATCCTATTTTAGGTCTGAGTGATTCTTGGGCTAAATTAGTAATTAAAACTTGGATTGTTTCAGTGTCCCAGGTTTGCCTTTGTCACAATGTATTTCTTTGGTCCTCAAAATGGTAAAGCTTTTTCTGTGTACAGTAGTACCACCAGTTTATAAAAACCTCCAGAGTAACTAAACTATCTTCAAACCTTTTGCTAATCTATTTTCATCCTTGCGCTTGAGAGGCACATGACCATAATCTGCCAATTCAAAATTCATTCATAAAACCTAGAGATACTCCAAACAAACTAGAAAAAAAAAAAAATCACAGAAGAATTACATTCTCATTTTATTTAAACTTCAAGCATATTTAGACTTCACCATCACTATACTGTATCCCACACTATATAGCCATATTACCATACTAACCTCAAAAGCAAACACAATCCTGAATCAAAGATGACCAGTGCCTTTTAATTACTTTCAGAAAAGCCCTGTGTTTCAGGTAAACAGGATCTTTATAATGCAGCAGATTTGCTGAATAAGCTTCTGGTAGCTCAGTTTTATGACTTGGTATTATTAGCAACTCTGACCTGAAAAATGGAACAAAGTTTTCCAATCTACTTTTCTGTAATTCTAATTCCACCTTTACCATGAGACTCTAGGAGGTGTTGACTTCAACTGTTTTTTAAAAACATAAACTTTAATTGTAGTTTCCTAAATTTCATTACAAAGTCAAAAACTTTAGAACAGATTCCCCAGACCTTCAATTGCAGCAATTTTAAGTGTTAGCTATGAAAAAATACTAACATTTTCAGACAGGTTTAATCCTTTGAACATCAAAAGGATTCAGCAAAGGCATAAAAATACAGCTGGTTTCTGCAGTTAACTACAAACCTGGGGTATTTAACTTCATCTCAGATAAATGTGATGACAGAAAGGAAATCCACAAGCCATGAACAGGAAGAACTTTTTTGTAACAGACAAGCTATACTCTAAGCTATAAAGACAACGTGTAGGTATGTACTGTCTATGCCTTGTATTTTGAGATGATGAAAGAAACTTGGAGAATCTCTTGTCTCAGGAAAATCAACAGTGTTTCTTGTAAGAGAAGAGCAAACCGCTACATGCCAACAAGTCAATTAACTTCTGGCAACAAACTCAGCATACCAGTTTGTAAGCCAAAGAAAATTTTTCGAAAGAGAAAATTTACAGACAAGTCCAAACTTTATTTAAAACTACCATTTTGATCAATTTTAAAATTACCAAACAAGTCACAATAAAAAATAAAAAATTAAGACAGAAAAAGAACACTGCAGCAAAACTGAAGAGAAGTGGATTCAGTTCCAGCTGTTTAAACTGCCACAGGCAGAAGATCACGTACCTATCCTAAGAGGCAGTATGTTAAAAATTTTACATTTTTATACACTTCCAGAATTCTGAGAAATAAATGCTGATCTTCCATATGCATTTGTATACATCGTTTATAAATGCAGACATCTTCGGATAATTCTTATGCACTTTGAGCTCCAAAAGTTTCTGTAAAATAAGAATAAAATCATTGTCTAACACCTACAAGGCATCAAACAGCTCATGACCACATTTCAACTACTATTTCATCCTCACAAGCCATGGCTTACTTGAACAGTTACAGCCATTATCCCATACACAGCTTAAGAATGGCTTAGAGCTAGCTACAACTTTAGTATGGCATGGCATTTCTGGTCAGACTGTTCCCACAGTAAGCCTGGGTATCAGCATCCACCAAATGGGCACAACAGGCTTGTGCTGGCAGAGCTGTGACAAGCAGAATGCTGACTCGCAGTGACTGAAATGGAAGGAAAGATGCACCTTCCTTCACACTTTATTCTGGAAAAAAATTATGCAAATCACTACAAATGCATTAAATCAGCTTATACTATTTGAGGACTTGGAAGGAGGCAAACTAGCAGAAAACTGCTACTATCAGAATACCCAGTCCATGCCTTTATATGGTCTTACTGTACACTCCACTGGAGAATTACAAGTCGAACAATAAAATAGAAGTCTTTAATACTGTAATTTTGTCCCAATATTATAGAAAAAACCAAACAATATTTTTTTCTCTGACTGCATTATCATTAAGTTTTTATATCTGCATAAAAAATATATTGCTTTCATACACAGTAGAACTTTTTTCTACTACATAGTATACTTCATATGAAAAATAATTTATTTCTCCCTGAGGATCTGTTTTACTATTCTGAAAAGTCTCTTGAATGTTTCTATCACAAAAGCACTGAGCAGTCTGTCAGGAAATTATACTGAGTGCTATTAAATTAGATAATAGCAATTATAACTTACAATATTACTAAACCCAAGCTTGTGTTACAAGAAACAAAAATACTGCTTTGGATAAGTTTCAAACCCATTATGTTGTGACATGCACATTAAGTATGTTTATTTTTATGACATTATCTGACACAGAGTCTAAAAAAGTATATAGAAGGGAGATGGACAGCAAGAGAAAATCCCTTCATATCAATAAATTATTTTCAAATGCATGATAATGAAACCCAGTATTTTTACAGCACCGCAATAACTGCTTATTTCAATCAGCGATATTTAAATTCGAACATTCCAGAGTGTTTTCCCAATATGTGTGCAGAACATAGAAAATAATTACCAGGTTCCTTCAGTGTTTGGCCATCTCCTGCTAATTCTTGATCTTGAGCTCCACTTCCACCTAGCAATTCATCAGACAAGCTCTTGGTTTGGGCCTCTGTTTCCATTTTCTTCATTAAATCTGCCTTTGTAACAGAAAAAGCAAATCTCAAAATTCTGGATAATTCTTACTGATGGTAACACAGACATTTAGGGTATGCACTTCTGAACAACAATTCCACAAATAATAGCAAAATACCTCTGAATACACAGCAAGTTTGAGGGGCAAGTCTTCAACTTTCACAAAGTCATCTTCATCCGATTTTTGACTTACATTTCCAGAACCAGGTTCCTGTTAATAAAAATTGTGGTTATTCAAGCAGTGCTATTTTGTTTTCTTTTCACTCCAAAACTATTAAGGTATATTCAAAAACTCAATGTGCATATCAAATCTGCAGATGAAAAAAAAAACCCCAAATTTATAGATGGAAAAAAATACTGCCAAAGAGAAATAACACTGAAATAGAAGGAAGCTTATTATTTCTCTTGGAGGCATCTTAACTGAAATATACACACATATTCATTCACTAGCACAGGTGACTCTGTATCAGGGCTGCCAGCCATGGAGCTTTCAGAACTTGCACCAGATTTGTTCTCTGCACACGTGGTATCCTGTTTTTGAGTTTCATTCACTGCTAAAGATGAGCTCGATCCTTCTGTTTTCACAGTGGCTGTTACAAAGGATTCTGGGGTATTGACTGTTAAAGCTGGTGTATTCTCCACGACACTGAGGTAATGAGGCACAACTGCAGCCACATCTTGTTCACCTAAAACCACAGAATTACATTTTAACTAGGCAGATAATAGTAAAATATTCTGAACATATAAAAATATTATTATTCTTTTTTAAATTATGATCCTAAGCTACAAATGAGCATTGAAAGTGAATTATAGTCTCTTAGACCAACACAAAGCTGACTGAAGTAAAACATCAGTTATTTGTACCCTTACACACTTAAGTATAAGCAATTGATCCCATGAGAGTAAGTGATCAAACACAAAAAACAACTTCCAGAACTAAGTGATCTACTATAAAATATTCATTCTAGGTCAGAGAAGATATAATATAGAACAGTAAATTCCTCAATATTTTGCCACTCTTATATTGATTTTTAGTCTTCAAAAAAAGGAAGAACAAAACTAGTGTTTGCAACAAAAAAACACTGGGAAGGTGGTAGTAACAACAGTTACACTAGAAATGACATTCATACAACCCAGTAATGCTTCCTTCTTTTGAAGGAAAACAATTTCTTCTCTCTTAATCAGTTACATTACTCACAGAAAAGAAATCTGAAGTAATTTCAATAACTAGTAAAATGGCAGTAGCAGAAAAAACAAGTACAAGACAAATCTAAACATCAAAACTCTGTAACACATTGATACAGTTGTGTGCCAAGAGCTGCAACAATCAGCTAAAATTCTTGCTCATGTCAAGCATCAAGACCACATCTACCTAAGTAAGATTATTCCATGTTTCCTCTTTGAGAGGTTTATAGTGTCAATATCAACACAGGTACATCCAGGCAACTGATGCAGTTCCATGAAAAAGACAGTCCAGTACATTTGATCATCTTTCTCTTAATTACATGTATTACAGGTGACAATTCTCACCATATGCAAATTCATATGGAAGTGTTAGTCTCTCAGTTACTGCATACAGGGCTTACCTTTAACTTTAATAGATTCTTGTTCTGATGACAAAATCTCACTGCTTTTTGCCTTACTCAATTCTTGGTTTGAAGTCTATTGGGGAAGGTAAAAATGAGTTAGAACAAAATTCTACTGATCCACTTCATAGTTTATTGGCTAATTTACCAACTAGAAAGACACTGTTCACTTGATCCATTAATTTGTCTTTTCACTAGTTTGAAATAAAGGCAGCAAGTTCCAGCTAGTCAGCAACAGTTTACAAAATCATTAACACTGATAGGCATGCTTTATCTGAACATTTTCTTTTCACTGAAGTAGTTCCCAGGTAAACTCTGGCTGCACTTAAAAGTTCTACTGTTTTAACCTTTAAAGTAAAATGTTCCAGTTATATCCTTGCCTAATGTTAATACCTGCTGAGCAAACACAAGTTTCAACAGATTGACCATCTTATGTAATATGTAAAGAACTGACAATCCTCCAAAACCAGGTCCCACATATTTAAATGTCTTTAAGAAAACTAACGGTGAAATGACAATCATACTCGATAACATTTCATCATTGTTCCAGAAACAATCACCACAAAAGGGATGAAACAAAAACAAAAGACATGCTAGAATAAAGAGCGAATTACTCCCAATTAGAACTCTATCTCAGCAAACACAGAGAAAGAACTATTTAAAGGTTTAAAATTATGCTTTTTTGGAAGTTTAACTTCTCACTTGCAGCTTAACATCTTTTCCTCTCTCACAGCAGATGTAAACGTTAGTTTTGTATCTGTCCGCCCATCCACTTTGGCACCAGCTGTAATAAGCTTAGGTGAGGAATGCTACATTTTACATGTAGCAGCTACTAGTATCATACAATTTCTTGTATTATTCTTTTACTTTCAGCAGCATGAAAACAGTGCAACAAAAAAAAAAAATTTGGTACATAGAAATATATACTGTGCACTAGCAAAGGTTTGTTCTGCTTTTACAATTTTGACAGTACCTGTTCATTTTCAGTTGTTTCACTGCTGGCTTGTAGTGATGTTTGCACATCAACAGGTCCTTCCTCAAATTCTATTTCTTCATCTTCATTCTCATCTTCTCCACTGCCATAGTTAGTCAGAGCTTGGGTTTCTGCCTTTGATAAACCTAAAGGCAAATCAATGTAGAGCCACTTTTGAATTGCCAAATCTTGCTGGGAAATTTAGTGCAATGACACCCCTTACTTCAAAACATTCTTTAAGATTAAGATACAGTAGATTTAACTTCCACCGCACGTTTCACAGCCACTATATTATGAACCAACACCCCTGTATTGGTATGAAATGTCAAAGTTATTAAACAAGTTGGTGCAAAGCATGTAAATGGTAAAGGAATCCAAGTCAGAAGTAGATGGTGTAAGACAAAAAAAAGGACATAAATAAATAAATACACGCAAGTTTTACTTCAAAGTAAAACTACATTTTAAAAAGCCACATTATTTAAATGAAAACTGCATAAAATTTGCAAAGCTTTCACATCATTTAGGTTAAAGGCTGAGAAACTTGAAGTTAAGCTGAGACAGGATATATAACTTATGAATCTGTTTCTAATATATTTTTAAAGATCTACTGATTGGGAAAAAATTAACTCCTCTAACTGGAATATTTAACCCTTGATATATAGTACTGCAAAATTTTCACTGACAAAGAACTGACTATTAAATCTGCGAGAGAAGGTGTTAGACAGCATTACTTCACAGAAATCCCATTGCAAAATTAGCCAGTCAAAAATACAGTGGAAGCACTGAATAATGAACTATATAAAAGTGCCTTACTTATTGCCACTGGACTTCTTTCACTTTCCTCATCTTCCTCTTGATCAGATGCATCAGATCTAATACTTTCCAGCACTCCGTTACCAGCACACACTTGTGAGTCCGGTACTTGTTTAGCAGTTTCAGTCTCATCCTTGTCCTAGGAAAACATGGAATACTGTGCAATTTCATGTTTATCTAAAGACTACTCTAAGGTTTCTGCATAAAGGAATTGTTTCTCAAAAACTAAAAAGTATCTACTGAAAATCTGTTTAAGTAGCCCTTACAGCCTTGAAATGAATACAGCAGAACAATACTCCTAATGCAGAGCATGAGAACTTCCTGTAAGAGATCATGGCACTGTTCAGGCACAGCTTTCAAGGACCTAATAACTACTGAATATGTCATTATCTGAAAAGGTTGGCATTGATCAGCATGCTAGGTTAAAAAAAAAATCCTTTAAATTAGATTTGTCATTACCAAGAAGCTAGACACACCTGTATTATTACCTTCCAGCAACTACCCTGCTCCTCCTAAATGAGAAGTAAAATTATTCCTAACTGCAGCTTCTCATTTCTTTGGCAGTATTTCCTCAGCAGTCTCCCTGCTGAATAATTTGCTGAATATGCGGAATGAGAAAATTCTGCTGTTCCTATACGAACCTCAAGTAAAGCCCTGAGTTTGGCTCCAAATCTTGAAAGGATTCTTCTACAGCAAAGCAACCATAACAAGTGATGTAAAACTTCCTACTTTTACTTCCAAAGAAGTGTGACAGAAGCTCTAAGCCCTAGAAGAAAGCACTGACTCCACGTCCACACATGCCTACTCTTATACCTATATCCATTTAGGTAAGCAATCAATATTCTGCTTGGTATATACACCTGTATCATTCCCTTAACCAGAAAAAGCTGAAAATTTTAGAAAACCATTTAAAACTTCATACACAACATGTTTTACCAATGGTATCCAAAGAAACTTCAAGGGTTTTCAAAAGAAACTTGAAGAGGGACAAACTCTGAGCGCTAACATTTCATACGCAGAGCACAGGCAGGCTTGGACTCTGAGACTCTAAATACCACATGTACCAATTCAGAACATCTGCCTTCGTCCAAAGATGGAAAGCAAATCAACTTATTCCATACCATTAAAACAGAAAATGTTAACTGCTAAAAATAGTTAAGCTATCTTAGAAATAGAAATTATAATTTACTTTGTTACTTCAATAAGAAATCACTGAAAATAATATAAAGGAGATTAATAAATTTCTAAAGACTGGAAAATGGGCTGCTTACAGATACTTGATTCCTATGACAGACAACAGTAAGACTAAGTGATCTATGAACTTATCTGAGGAATAAAGACAGTTGAAAGGCATACACATACTTTGTCCTCATCGACATCTTCAACAGAAGAACAAACATCCACCTGGAGACCTTTTTTTGCCTAGAAGAAACACAAACTGTCTTCAAATCTCTACAGAAATAATTTGGAAATACTGAATCAAACTACAGCTCCATAAAAGCCAGGTTCAAATGCTAACCTTACTAACAACTGCTATCTTAAAACAGCAGAAAGCAACAGGGACTTTTGTACACACAGATGTCTTTACAAAAAAATCTGTGCTAATCCTTCTAATGTCAACAATTACGTTTATATTGGGCTAATCCTACAGTCTGTGGTTGAATCATATCTAGCATATAGAATTAGATACATCATGGCAGGAGGGCTGAAACTAGATGATCTTTAAGGTCCTTTCCAACTCAAACCACTTCATGATTCTAACTCTGTTCTAGACAAAGAGCTGTGTTTTCAGCAGTTACTTAACTGGGCTCAAGAGAGACAGAAAATTGAGCAAGATAAAGTATATCTGCATCAGGATTCTAGAGTTGAGGGCTGTGAGAAGACCATAGAGATTATTGTGCAGGTCCGTAAAGTAACCAGGACCTACCACTTCTGGCTCATCTCTGGCTGAACCTGAACCTCTGCCACAGCAATGAGGCAAACATTGACCTTAATCCTAGTTCTGTCTTCCAAGAGAGAAGAAATGCTGAATCTAAGCTGGTTCCATGCTTTCTCATAGCAGGTATAAACTAACTCCATGTAACAAAGGCCCAGTGGGCAACTTCAGATAAAATAGGAAGTCATGTTTAAATCTTCCTAGATTCAGTGCTCCTTTGTCCTCTTTACAAGGCACTCCACAGTCTCCCTCATACCAGTCATGCTACTGATATATCTAAATTGATAATGTTGAAATATAGCTGGTGGTACACCTAAAAATACTTGTAGGACTTTATAACCAGTTCAAAAAATATCTTCTGCTGGCATTTAAAAATTAAGAGTTTGCGTTGGTATTTGTGTTTCTAGAAGAAAGCTGAAAGGACACTGAAATCATAAATACATGAACATGATCTGGTTTATAGTTTGTTTTGTAAACAGATCATATAACTTCTAAAAAGGCAGTAATGTTCCCAATAAAAGCAATACTAAAATGAATAATGTAAATGGTGTGAAACCTTAGCCAAAGCTTGCTTTTTAGAGCAAGAATATGTCCTACAGTGTGAAACATTATATGTATTTTACACACCATGTCCAGAAACTGATTCTTTCTGCATCAGCAAACCAACAAACCAATTACATGATAACTTCAGAGGATTTATTCCAATTTGTTAAAAATTATGCCTAACTAAGCTACTGCAAGGAAACCAGCAGGCAAACCTAAAGAGATAATGAACTGGGACCTCCAATATGTCAAAATACTTAGCTGGGTGTAGTGGGGCCATGCAAAAACAACACACTGGGATAGAGTTAAACTTCTTCACAGTAGGTAGTATGAGGCTGTGTTTTCAATTTGTGCTGAACACAGGGTTGATAGCACAGGGATGTTTTCATTACCACTGAACAACATTCCACAGAGTCAAGACCTTCTCTGCTCCTCACCCCACTGCAAGAGCAAGAGGTCAGAGTCCACAGCACTTGGAAGAAGACACAGCCAGGGAAGATGATCCTCACTAACCCAAGGGATGTTCCACACCATACAGCATCGTGCTCAGCATATAAACTTGGACAAAGAGTGAGTAAGGGGAGGAGATCCAAAGTGACGGTGTTTGACTTCCCAAGCCACCATTACATGTGATGGAGCTCTGCTGAACACCTGCCTGCCTATGGGAAGTGGTGAATGAATTCCTTGTTTTGCTCTGCTTGCATGTGAAGCTTTAGCTTTACCAATTCAAGTATCTTTATCTGAACCCATGATCTTTCACCATTTTACCTTTCTGATTGACTCCCCATGCCACAGAGGGGACTGAGTGGCTGTGAGAGGCTCAGGCACCTGCTGGGGTGAAACTACTCAATGGCTCCAGGTGTTAAAACTATTTCAACACTTGTTTATTCCGTCCTGTGTTCACATAACCATTAGAAATTTCTTCTGAATTATGAACAAAATCTATACAATTAGGTATCTGTAACACAGGACTTGGCCTTACTGAAGAAAACTAGTTCACACTCCTACACAAGCAATACTGTGATTACACACCAACTGATAAAATAAATAAATAAACATATATAAGGTACAAAATAAGTTAACTAGTTTAGAAAATACACATATTTAGCAATCTCAGAAAAGCTACATTTTTCAAAAATAAAGTAAAACAAACCTCTTTAGCATAAGACTGCATTCCTTCGGTAGTTTCTATTTTTCGTTTACATCTCTGCTTTACAGAAATGCTGTTGTTGTCCAAGTCTTGCATGAGTTTAAAAAAGGCTAATTCATTAAATAACACTTCAGAGATCTCCACAAGAAGATCCTCACCACAATCTTTTAATTTTCTACCAGCAAATTTTGCCAGTGAATCCTGTGAAGAGAAATAATTCTTCAGTTTCTGAAACAGGCTTTCAAGCTTTAAAGACTAAATATTTTTCATATTTCTAATAACTTGGAATTAGTTATGTATATATTAGCTCATTTTTTAAAAAAGTCTTAGTGTTTTAAACAGATTTTACATGGAACCTCTCATCACGTAACACAGAACTTAATACGCTCATGATTTAAACTCCATGCTTGTAGAAAAACAAAAACTGAATGAAAAAGTGCAGACTACAGATTTTCAGGAGCTTTCCCTGAAGACAGCTACAGGCCAGACATACACCTCTCACTACCTGGCTGTGACAGAAAAGATGTTCTGTGTGCAGTAAATCATTAGTTTAGGAACAAAGGTAATACCTCATCACTATATCAAAGCTGAAGGAGAACAGCAGCTATGCCATTCAAGGTGTAAAATATAACTTCAGAGAAGCTGGGTTATCTGTTGCTCATCAGCCAACTTGAGTGTTGCAAATCAGCACTGAAAAACTACTAACCTGAAGTATACTGCCAAGCTGCTTATGAAAGAACTTCACAAATTCTTTGCTTTCATCATTTTGTTGCGTAAGAGTCAAGACCATCCGTCTTACTGATGTCAGTAACTGAGAAGAGCATACTTCATCCATGTGTTCCTACACAAGTATCACAGAATGAACTTTGTTACCACTTTGAAAGAAAAGCTAGCCATCAACCCAGATACAGAAAGGATTTATTAAAAAAAACCTGCCCACTGAAGGAACAGCACACCACAAAAAAGTCAATCTCAAACACCATACTTGATGAACGACTGACTGGTCACAATACACAAAGATTTATCGCAGTTTTCCAGCACATGAGTATTTGGCATCTTCTAATGTTTGGCCAAACTAAGAAGCTTCATATATTGTGGCTGTGTACACAAGCGTATTAAAGATCTCCACTGTTATGTGCAGCCTTAAAATTGCAAATGAAAAAACAAGTCTACAGGCACTCTGACTCTGGCATGTCAGTAATATAGTTTAGCATCAACAAAACACCTTATTAGACAAACCTAAGTTTATACACTATGCATACTATAAAAGGGAACAGGGATAGGCCTTAAGCATCTTACAACTCATTCTTCTCTGCTCTCCAACCTTGCAAAGAAGGAACTGTGATTACTTCTTTAAAATAACAACATTTCTTCTCTGTAGTCACAGAATTTAGAAAGCTCTCTACAACTCTAAAGATATTTATAAACAGGAAAAAATAATGCAAAAAATCAACTACTCAGAGGTATTCTTTAAAAATATCTTATTACTGTATATGGAACAGCTTTAATTAGTAATCTCAGTTCTGTCGGCTAAAAGGCATCAAATATTTCAGAAGTATACTCTCAAACATACCTATATTTAATTTTGTCAGCCCCAAAGCAAACAACATCTATTCTTTTTGATGTCAAGTCCACCTGCCCTCTGAAACCTAGAAACCTCACCATTTATTTCTCCTATTTAAAACTACACAGAATTCTTCCATGGGAACATCTAATCCTTACTTCATCTTCAGCAGTCTGCAAATGAACACATATTTACTGCCAGCTGTTTCTAAGAGGCAAGTTTTAGATTTTAAATAATGCTCTTCTCTGCAATTATTCAAGTGCTTTTCTTATTCTTCTAATTCACACTGCATTATAAAGACCCCTTACCTTCAGAAAAGGAATGACCTCTTTCATAATTGCTTTAATTTGCCGGTCAAGCTGCTGAGTATCTATACGAGGGCATGGAACTGCAGAAACATCACCTGACTGTGGCACAGACTGACATTCACCAGTACCTGGACGTTGTTTTAATTAAAAAAACAAAAAAAACAAAACAAAACAAAAAAAAAGCAGCAGCAGTACATTTAATACACTGAACACTACTATTAAAGAAATACCACTTCCAAAAACTTATTTTCCATTCAAAAAAAACCCCCAAACTTATTTCCTTAAGTATATAAATATCCTTTCCAACTTTGCTAAGTTTTCAATATAAATAAAGAGGAAAGCAATTTAGCTTGATAAGTTTTTATAATTATTATCTAAAACTAAGCAAAAAATATGTATATGTGCATACCTTCTAATTTAGCAGTAGAAGCACCCTGAAAATTACTAGAGCAGCCCTCAGAGTCAAGGGTACTTTCAGCTTCAACTTTCATACGCTCATATTCCCTCATCCAAGACAAAGCTTTATCTAAGTGAATCACTGTGTTGCCTATATATAGAATAAAAACACTTTATCAATTGAAAACTTTTTATTTAAAGACAAATAAACAACAATAAAAATTACTTTAATGCCTCAAGCTTTGAAATCTACTTATAACTAGTTATAATATTTTATTATGCACTTTGATAAATTCAGTGCTTCATAATTAGCTAATTTAACTGTGTTTTCCTCTCACAAAACATGTGATTACACACTAAAAATCAAGTAACAGTGTACTAAAGTGCAGACAGTTAGGGAGGGAGGGAGTAAGACTTAAAACACTAAGTCACAGGATTCTCACCAAGGTCATCGGTGGCAAAGGGTTCAAAATTTGAAGAAGTAGACATAGTGCTCCCATTGTCTGCATCAGGTTGTTCACAATCTTGACATGCTTCTGTAATGTTCTTGCCAAATGTTTCCTAAAAAATACCAGACAACTGAATACACCATACTCTCACAGATGTGAAAACAAGCCCGCAATTCATTTCAGTGACTACCTGTAGTATCAGCATTTGTCATCAGACTGCCTGACTGGAGAACAACCCTACTTCCAGGACATAAATCCATTAGGCAAATCTACCACACTTGCTTCAAATACTTCAAGTACAAAACATGTAAGAAACTGAACAGAAGGGTAAGTGATTTCTTAGACACAAAAAAAATTAAAAATTTTTGGAGAATCATGTTATCAGTACTTGCCCTGACCCTACTCAGAAGAGGATTATGGCTTCTGAATGTATCAGTTTCCAATTTACATCTGTCTCCATGTTTCGTTCATCCCTGACATACTCATTTGCAGTACCAGGAATCCCACCATATTTTATCACTTTTGCATCGATTCTCTTGCCACTAGTTACTTAGAGGAGTCTGTATAAGTCGATACTAATTTTAACAAAATTCAATCCCTAGTATATTTCAGTAGACAAGAACACATGTGTGCAAACTGAAACACAAGAAAAGCTATTAGTAGCTTCTGAATTTAAAAACTTACTTCATCTGTAGAGGCAAGGCTTTCACTAGGAGTGAGTTCAGAATTTGATGCCACCCATGTCGCAGAATTAAGTGATTTTGCACACTTTCCCTTTTCATTTTTCTCAGATAAATGTCTGGTCACTATATCCTGGAAGAGATAATCTATGCTGTAAAAAAAGATCTAAGGTTTGCTTGATTCACATACAAAATCGAAAATTCTGTGCATACCTGTAAAGCATATAAAGCCCTTTGCCTCAGATAATCTGTATTTAGCAGCTGAAGCTCATGGAAAAGTTCAATAAGGAAGTGGGGACGAGACTCATTTTGAGAAATAAGAGTTGCCACTTCAGAATAAATTGTGTCTCGCAAAGCTTCAAACATAGAAAGATCACTACCAGTTTCTGTAGAAAAAAAAATAAAGGAACTTGTTAAGTCCTTGACAAGGCATCCATTTAACAGACAACTGCCTATCAGTTATGCAAGCTACAGGTATACAAATGATGTCTCAATTATTGCAGATTCCCTAATAAGCTGCTTTCATAAAGCTTATTAATTTCCTGAAGGGCAAACATTCTTAAATTGTACCTTACAAAACCTTTAATATATGAAATACAACATAGGGCAATCATAAATATTCTTTTCTTTGCACTTCTGAACAGTACCTTTACAAAGTATTCTTTATAAAAAGAATATTGCACACAACACAATGAAGCTTTCAGAACTGGTATTCAACACCGAAAACGGAATTTTAAGACATTTCAAGAAAGAGAGCAAAACGTCTCAAGTTTAGAGAATACAAGCAGTCCACACTTCTGCAACACAAGCAGCATTAAGAAAGCTATAGACTGAACCCAAGAAAGCCACTCTTTCCCAACATAAATGCTACCTTCCTATACATGTCTAGTATCACTCCCAACTTCCAAAAAACCTCCTACCGTTAAACTCTATTACATATGTTTGAGAAAACAAAGTATTCCCTAATAAATCTCCCATGCATTTGAAAATTAAGGATTATCCTTGCACAACAACAATCAAATTATTACATACATTATTTGGAAAGTGCTGAATGGAAATATAATTAAATTTGGGAAACTCAGTTTAACAGATGTATAATTGTTAGTATTCAAGTTAATGAAGTTATTAGCAATACAGCAATCATTACCGTGTAATTTGATTATCTGCAAATAGTTTACCAATTTTTTAAGCACAGGCAAGCTTTTTCAACCTTGGAAATGTTACCACAAATTGCTTGCCTCCCCCATTACTAATATGTAATAGCAGCTTTTAAGCATATTAAAAATGCCTACTGGAAATAGTTTTCCGATGTAGTATCTACCACCATATTTTTTATTTGTAATTGTTACTAATCAAGAACAAGGCAACCATGTTCTCCATAACTGTAATTCAAAGCTGTCTGTAACACTGCATTTTATGCAAAATTACTTCTCTTGTCTTGGTTACAGAGAAGGTGCTGCAATAGCACTAATACTGAACATCAGCTAAACAGTGAGTTATAGGACCAAAGGTAAGAGAAGAAAAAAAATAGGATATTGAAGCTAAGCAGTGAACGCATTACCTGGCGCTTCAATGCATGCATTTCTGTTAGACTGCTGCAGAATTCTCCTAGCATGCGCTGTAGGAAAGTGGGGATAGACAGTGATAAACACAAAAATGCGCACCAGAAATAAAGACAGGGTCTATACAAAACAGCAGGAGGAAGACTGCTTAGTTATCCAAACCACATCAGAGCTGCTTATTGTGAACTAATGAGAACTTGACCAGTGAAGTTTATTATGTACACCAATAAACAGCTCCTAGTGTGGACACAGCTACACTGGCAAAGCTTTATATAGGGCTACAACGATTAAAATTTCTGCATCTCTCAAACAAAACAGAAATACTGGCAGAACCAAAAAAGGCACAGGAGAGGTTTTATGATCTAGATACAAGAAAAGCAGTGCAGATGGCAAAAATGTAAGGGTTTATGTGATGTTATAAGACTGAATTTGAATGATATTTGATGGAGCTCATTTAAGCACAAATAGGAAGAAGACATATATGCAGTACAGAACGTAGTTTAAACACTAAGCAAAGTTCCATCAGTTTTACAGTTACTTTTCATAAAATCACCAACAAATGGGTGAAATTCGCTATATTATTGCTTGCTGTACTGTACCAGGTTTCTAAATTAGTTTAATCAAGTACTTAATAAACAGAAAACACCCAAAAGCAATTAGCATCCAGCTTTTTATACACTTACATTTACAGCATAATTAGAAATTAAAATGCAAAATCCACATGCTAAATATACAGTCCTGTCTTCCTGTCAAAATGCACTGCATTTAAATACCGGCTAAGGTCCCTTACTCACAGAAGCTGACAAAATAATTAGACATTTAGAAAAGAGTACCTGAAGACATTTCTGTAGATCTACTGTATTTAATTATTTTTTCCAATTGCTCCTGATTCCTTTTGCTGAACACCTTTGCATGAACCACATCATCAGTGTGTCTGCTTTTACTGTTCTTGCAGGGTTCACACACACTAGAAGCACTCGCACTTTCATAACCTAATGGGAAAGAAATGAAAAGGAATAAAGACAAAGCTTACAAAATGTTTTTATTACTTAAAAAAAATTGTTCAAGGGCACCCTTAAAGATGTAAAATACTAATGATGTTTCCTAGACTAAAATCTTCTTTTGTACGCTGAAGCCATTCAGTAGTACTAAATCCTCAGCAACCTCAAGATTACTACTATCCTAACTAGTACTGTCCTTCTCATCTCAGAATTTTATTGAAGCATATTTTTCAGCAAATCCACTTTGAACATGAAGACAATGAAGAAGATTCTATTTGTTACTTCAAATCTGCATGTATCTGCATCCATGATCCTTTTAGATCATGGTATCATAACTGATTATTTATTTTCTATTTACTTAAATCCTAAAAAGCTTATGCAGTTGTAGTATATAAAATGAAGACATTTGAATAACTTATTTTCATTATTATTGGTACCATTTATGGAAATTACAGTAATTTCACGAATATAAGCCGCACCCTTTTCACTGAAGAATCCAGCCTACCCCAGTGGTGCGGCTTATATTCAGGTGCGGCTTATCTATGGACAAATCCCAGCAAAA
>VRYO01002355.1:11310533-11350256 GCA_009812075.1 Sialia sialis
ACCTTACATGGAGTGAGAATTTTCAAGTGTAACTACATACTGAGAGAGCCTTGCTCATCATACTGAAGTAAAAATAAATAATTATTCAGCAATAAACAGCAAACTTCTGCTTAACACCTTTTCAATATAAAGGAAAAGTGACAGAGTTTAATTAAGTTCACATTACAATTTCAATTAAATAAGAAAATGTCAATTTTCGACATTCATATTACTTCTCTCATCTACAGCAATACTCACCTGGAGCAAAGGAAGAAAAATTAGTAAATCCTGGAACACTAAAGAGGTTCACAGGTTGTGGAGAGAAATTGAATGGACAGAAAACAGGAGATGGAGGTGGTGGTACACTACTGCCTCTCTCCTTTCGTGATGGCTTGTCTTGACACTGTTGTTCTTGCTGCTGCATAAGATCACTTAACATTTGTTTCAGCCTAGAAAATAAGAAAAAAAAAATAAACACTTGGGGAAAAAAAAATAATATGGGAAAACTGTAAATCTATACTCAAGTAATTTGAGCTTTATATTATTTCACCTACACCATGTAATGTATGTAAAGAAGGGCTCTATTTAGCTAATTAAAAAACCCTCAATACAAAAATTACTTCTATTTAATCCTGAGTTGTTTAAAATCAACTGCTCTGCACTAGTGGTCACGTATACACAGGTTAAACATCCTTGCCAGAACAACAAAAAAAAATTGACTAGCTACTAAAGAAATAAGCAAGCTGAAAACTTCAATAGAAACAATGAAATATACAAAGTATTACTACAGAACTGAGGTTAAAATTAATTTTAAGAATTGCGTAAGAGGACAGCACCTATATACCACTTACCAAATACAAAACACAGATGAAGAGCTTCAACTTTCATGCAATGAATCAAAATGACTATTACACCTTTTTTCAAAAAAAAATGTAGTTCAGAAGGCAAATGTAGTCCATCCAAATGGAACATAAGAAGCTAAATTCTAACTCAAAACCGACAAAAATCTTATTTGCTGTATTATTACCAGCAAATCCAGAATCTTGCCAGGTAGGTCTAGTGAAGACTACAGACACAAAAGCATATTAAAAAAATAACTATTGCAGCAGATTTTTGCCAACTTTTGGTTCTCTCCAATGAAAATTACCAGAAAAGTACAGTAATTTCACACTTATAAGCCGCAACTTTTTGACTGAAGTTTCGAGCCGATCCCAGAAGTGTGGCTTCTCAGCCAGTGCGGCTTATATATGGGAAAATTCCGGCGAAATGCCAACCCGGAAGTTTGAGCTGCGGGGAGAGCAGGTGCTCCCTGCTCCTCAGCAGCCGCACGGGGGAGCAGGAGCAGCCAGCCACGGGTGGCAGGAGCTGAGTGGGGGAGTGAGCAGGCAGGACGGGGAGCACCTCCTCTGCTGCGCAGAAAAAAAAAAAAAAAGAAAAAAAAAAAGTGCAGCTTATCACCTGGTGCGACTTATTTATGGACAAATTCTGTGGACTTTCCAACAACCCGGAAGTGCGGCTTATAAGTGTGCTTATAAGTGTAAAATTACTGTACTTTTAAATGTGTTAGAGAGGTGGTGGGAGAAGAACAAAAAGCCAGAAATGCTGCATACAATTTCAAAGGCTTGTAATCAACTCAGAAGTTCAAGAGTTTCATATTTTACCATTATCTGTAAACTTTTATTCACATAACCATGTTCCTGTTACTGAAGCATTTCAAATTCCATAGTTAAGCACTAATACAAACCTTTGGACATTATTCTGCTGCCAAGTCAGTTGAGTGTAACACTGGTTTAACTGATGCATAATAAGATGTATTTGTGAAGATGCAACATTATTTGACATCACACCATAGGGGCCTGTAAGCAAAGTCTGTAGAAGGCAAGAGAGGGTCTGTGGAAAGAAAACACATAACAGTGACCAAATTACAAAAACTAGAAGCAATCGCTAGAAACAGTCAGAGAATAAAAGGCAAATAAAAACAACAAAATAACCACTCTTTCTATTTACCTGCTGATCCTGCATCAAAGTTTGACAAATGCTGACACTAAATTCATGCTGTTTCTTTAACTGGTTGATCTGCTCTTGCCATCGTTCCTTTTCTTCCACATAGGAAAGCTCAGACATCCACCGAAAATTTTCCTGACGCCGCATACTTATGTTTTGCTGTTGCCTAGCCTTAGACACCGGACGATAATTTCCATCTGCTGAAAGGGGACGGCAATTTTTCCACCTAGGTTAGGAAAACATGAAGAATGAGGACAAAATTAGACAATTCAAACATCCAATGATAATTCCATTACTCAAATTACATTTAAGTTGTACATCAAAAACTCACATGGCACAAGCCAGCTATTCGCATGTGCTATTTTGTCAATCCAACATTATCCTAAACAAATGGAAAATAGGAAACTCCCATCTGACTACGATTGTCAAAAAAGAAGGGCTAAGGATGAGTTTGGGTCTTGTTTTAAGTATTTTTCATTACTGCTCTATAACATGTACTTGATGAAAATAGACGCCAACATAATACATTAAAAGGTCTAGCTGCTGATTAGCCCGCTGTCTACTAAAATTATTTTGGTATCCAAATCAGAAGAAATAACTACAGATATATATATATATATACTATTTTTAACATGGCATTTTCATTTGATTACACAAAGGTTATGAAGGAAGTCAATCAGGTAAACAAGAGTTAAAATTATTCACAATAATTAAGAAATAGTTTTCACAATGACAGAAGCCAATAACTTAGAGGGAAAATTTTCAGAGCTAGTTTAATTCTCTGAACTACTACTTTTTAAGAGACTGGTATCACAGCAAAAATTTCATACAGATTGGTTATCTTTTAGTTGATTAAAAATAAAGGGGAACACCAGGAGCCACTGCCACACAATGGTAGACTTTTAATAAGACTGAAAACAAAAGAAATCACCAAATCAGTTATATGCACCGCAGCTACAAAGACTCAGACAAGAAACTGTCACTACACACAGCTCCCTGACAAGCAGAAAGAAATTTTCATTTGCTGTGAGGATTCCTTGTAGTTAATGCAATGCTTCTTCCACCTTCTTCCAAATACAGACAGGCATTAAATCAACAAATAACGCTACTAACCTATCTTTGTTTCCTTTAACAAAATAGGCATTTTCTGGTATGTTGTTATTGGGATAAACAGAGAAACTGTCATTCAAACTTGATGCATCTTCTTCCTCTTCTTCTGCCTGACCAACTCCATCAGAGAGATAACCATCTTCATCTCCATTTTCCTCCTCTAGGGCACACTGTGTAGAACCTCCCCAGGTAGCCATTGTCCTAAAGGAACATTGCACAGTCAGGAAGAAAAGGGGCGTTCAGAAGAAGCGTATTTTTTTTCAAGTTTATGACAAATTATTAAAACAACCTATTGACAATTGCAAGTCTATCTGCAATTAATCAAACTGCACCAAGAAGAGTTAAACCATTCTGAATATGAGCCAGCAGTGTGCCCACACGGCCAAGAAGGCCAACAGCAACCTTGCATGTATCTGGAATAGTGTGGCCAGCAAGACCAGGGAAATGATTCTTCCCCTGTACTTGGCACAGGTGAGGAGGCCCTGCTTGACTGCTGGGTCCAGTTCTGGGCCCCTCAGTTTAGGAAGGATGTTGAGATGTTGGAGCATATCCAGAGAAGAGCAACAAGGCTGGTGAGGGGTTTGGAATGTAAGTCCTATGAGGAGTGGCTGAGGGAGCTGGAGTTGTTTAGCCTGGAGGATTTTTAGCGGAGACCATATTGCTCTCTACAACTGCCCAAAAGGAGGCTGTAGCCAGGTGGGGATCCGCCTCATCTCCCAGGCTACCAGCGATTGGACATGAGGACACAGTCTGACGCTGAGTCAGGGGAGGTTCAGGCTGGACATTGGGAAGAAGTTCTTTTCAGAGTGACTGGGCATTGGAACAGGCTGGAGTCACCATCACTGGAGGCATTTAAGAAAAGACTGGGTGTGGCACTCAGTGCCATGGTCTTGTTGGCATGGCTGTGTCAGGTCATAAGTTGGTCTCTTATCTTCACATTCTTTTCCATCCCAGTTGATTCTGTGATATTCTCACTAACGCAAACTTGCATTCTGCTTCTAATACTTCTAATTAATGTCTGTTTTGGAAATGCATTACTTTACTATGCTACAAAATGGATAAAGAGGAAAAAAATTACAGTATAAGGCATATAAGGCACACCCTTTTAACCAAAATTGTGATCGGAACCCGGAAGTGCGCCTTATACTCCAGTGTGCCTTATGTATGGACAAGTACGGAAAGTTGCCGACAACCCGGAAGTGCGCCTTACGCTCCCGTGCACCTTATATGCATGAAATTACTGTACTCTGATCATTTGGCATTTTCCATGCATTTTCTTCTTCTTACGTGATTCTCTCCCACATTGGTAGAACAGGAGAGACTGAATATGCTGGAAAAACCCATAAAACTGTCAAGCAGCTAAATAACAGTCACTTTACAATTCAAATTAATTTCCTGCTCTGTTAAATCATCACATCCAGTGCTCAGATAAACACAGGAAACTGCCCCGAAAACAGACATCCCACTAAACAACAGAAGCACGCATTGCTTAATACAGAATATTATTGTGCTCTTACTTTTCAGTCCTGCTCTGCTGTGGAGTACACCGTGCTTCTGACCCTTCACTTTTAACAGATGCAGCAACAGTAGATATTGTTTCTGCGAGCTCTCTCCTTCTCTGATCTTCAGCCATTAAAGCTTCAAGTTGTTTTCTTCTCTGTCGTAATTCTTCTCTTAAAATCTCATGTCTTCTCATTTCAGACCATAACTGCTTGCAGTAAAATGGAAGAATTAGAATATAATGCTAGCATAATTTAAAGAAAGAATAAGTAATATCAAGATCATTATTAAAGACAATTTCAGAGAAAAATGTGAAGGAAGAAGCAAAGATAAATCAGGTTTCAACAAACACTTTCATCATTTTCTCCAAGGATTACCTGCCTACAGTAGACATTATAAAATGTGAATGGTAAGAATTAAAAATTCAACTTTCACATTAATATTTAGTAACAAGTGCTATGCTTGGGGGGAAATGTCTTGGCAGTTCAAGTCAAAATTTCCTTCTTTCCGGTTTATGAAATAAAGAGTTATACACGCTTTGTTAAAATAGCTACTACCCCACTTCCCGGGGCAGTACTTAAAATGTGTCCAGGCAACCTGAGACTTCTACTTTCTAAATCCTTTTTAAGTAACTGTATATGAAGCATGAAATACCTCATTGCCTACTGGTACAGATTCACTGCAGTCAAATAAAGGCTTGCCAGCTGTGTTACACTCATTCATGGCTGGAGTTGATGCTACTTGTGAAGTCTGTCTGTTTGCTGGGCAGTTACTCAGGTCAGCTGACAACTGAAAGAGAAAGCAAAATGGCAAAACAGAGCGTAATAGCTTTCTGAAACTTACGTGCAGTTAAAACCCAACACAGTTAAGACTTTATGAGGATAGAAAGTCAGTATCCTGGGAAAAGGATTTTTGAATCAAGCATAAATGTTTATCTCAAAACTTACCTAGGAATCAGCATAATTTATGTATTATTACATGATGTTCTAGATGTACTGTATTGATAATTTACTGCTCACTTCACCAGAAAGAAGTTAATTGTCAAAGAGCATGAAAAATAGTAAAGCCCTGTAGAGTTAAGTTAAAATGCAACAAAGTGTTGATCACGCTTACAAGACACAGCAGTGTTCCAAAATATCAGCAAATGACTACTAAGAGAAGTATAGAAGCAGTGACTGACTAGTATGGACAGACAAATTTCAGGCTAAAAATAAGATAGAAGGTTCTGCCTCTTTGAAGACTATCAAGGCTTTTTAAGACAAACTACAGTGAAATTAGGATACACCAACCACTGAACAAGAACCACTGAAAAGCGAATGACATAAGCGGAACTCTAGGTTTAGAATTCCACCTGCCTACAGTATACAAGTATTACCACCTCTAAGTTTATTTCAATTTTCATAGGGATAAAAACTGTGTGCAAGATATTTTAGGTTCCTTTGCTCAACACCTTAAGACAGCAAAGAAATACATTCTACCTACTTGAAGGTCAGGACAAGCTTTCTGTAACACTTGAATTTTTTCCTGGATTTCAATCAGTTTTCTTCTTTCTTCTTGTAACTGCTTAAGCTCCCGTTGCTGCTGCTGAAGTTTAGCTTCATAGAACTTCTCTCTGTGTAAGTAAGTTACTCACATGTTACTTCTCAAGTAGTTGCCTAAAGCACAGCTCTACCATCCTCTGACAAAGGCTCACCTTGCTTTTTCATTTAGTCGCACATCTTTTTTTAACTTGTTGGAACTTGCTCGGACATTATTTGGTTGTTGCTTTGCCTCGTCCATCTCACCCAACAAGTCACCAATATTAGATGCATTTGCAATTGCTCCTTGAGGTTCTGGATCATCATCCTAAAAGGATGTCAGAAAGGCAGTTAGGTATTTTCAGGCTGATTAAAAAAATGTAACAAATCAAGTTTGTCTAGTTTGATTTTTTTTTTCAAAACTCATCAGCCTGAACAGCTTTATCATTAGTACAAATCAAGAACTGAGAAGCCATTCTCACCACGACGATTTTAAGAAAAACTGAGTTAATGAGACTTTAAAGTTATTTAGCTCAACCTCAACTACTGAAACTTCCATTACAGATGCAAATAATTTGTCTCATTCTGGAAGCATAAACCCCTTGTCTGTGATTGAGTGGACAGAAACATACAAGCATATGAAGAAACACCAGGGGAGGTAGAAGGAGGAACAGAAGGAGACTGATGTGAACAAGACTGCTTATTTAGTACAGTCAGTGAAGTTAAATATTATTAACAACTTATTAATAACAAAACTACTCTTGAAAACTAAATCTAAAGTATTTGAGAAAATCCTAAAGGTTCTTTATTCTACTTTTATTTTTTTCATAATTTCTGTATCTTCACTTCTCAAATTGAAAACAAAAGCTACAGCCAGTGCTGCTTTTATTTTCCAATGTGATCATTCTTCATAAAGACTCTGCTGAACAGGAGAGCTCACTGGTGATCAAGAATGACACACACCTACTAGCTCACACACCTACTGTATCCTTTGCTGAATACATACACATAACAAGCCTTGGAAATAAAATGATGGAAGGTAAGACATCAATTAGGTTATTTATTAAGGAAGCTGCTGAATCATCTCTAATTCCAGTTTATACCACTACACAGGTAGCATCTCTATAGTTTTCATTAAAAAACACTGTTCTAGATGCTGAGAAATTTCTGATAGGAGTACTATCTTGAAATAACAATACTGTGTTACCAGGTTCCAACTGAGCTTGATTTTAAAGTTCTCACATAAAGCCTTTCCACTTCTAATACACCTATGTGTATTCAGTGTGCAGCCTATGTATACTCAGTGTGCAGACATTACATTAGATGGTGCTCAAATATGAGCATTCTGAAGGGACGTTAGATCCACGACATCGTGCTGCTAACATAACTAAATTAGCATGAGATATTCTAAATGAAGAATACTACAAACTTATAGCTGGCCCTCAAAACTCTTGAAATAAATAAAACCAAAATATTGCAAGTCAAACATTGCAACATCCAAAGACTTTAATGAAAAATTTTCATTGATTGAACAATGTTGTAAAACCTAGGTTTAAAAACCTAAACACGTTGAATGTTCACTATAATCTTAAAAATGTCTAATATTTTAAAAAACAATACTGGTTTAAAAAATACTGGTTTAAAAAACAATCATGGTTTGTGTTTTGCAATCCAATGTTAAGGTTAAATATTAAGACCCCTGTTCTCTTAGGCTAGCATCCTCCAAGAAAATCCCTCAATTGAATTTCAGAAGTAGCACCCTTGAAATTCAGAAAAATCCAACAATATCTTTTTCCCTAGCCTGAAAATAAGCACTTTGAATGTTGCAATAAGCAAGTTTTCCCTCTCAGAAGTTCCACATCACATGAAATAATGAATGCTAGATTTCTGTGCAGTTTATAACATACCTGCACCATAGCAGCAAGGTTTTGTAACTGTCTAAGCTTCTGTTTTGCAGCTATAAGCCTATTGATCTTCTGCTCAAACTCAGCATCTCCAGCAACATCACCCAGGCTGCTTCTGTGACTAGATAAGGAATCTTCACTAACTCGATCTTCTTCCACTTCATCATCTTCACCTTGGGGTAGATCGAAGTGTTTGTCATTTTCCCTATTATGACAGTCTGGAAACAGGGAGAGGAGGAAACAAAACAATACCAAAGATGCATTAGTGAACTTTTGAAATCCACTGTAATTACTGGACATTAGAAAAATATTAGTTTAATGATCAGGCTGTTAAATATTCTGCTCATTGAACAAGCATATCCCAAAGTCTGTGCAGGTGTAAGAGTTATTTTACACTAAAAACTAAAATTATTGGAAGATTTTAGAATATACCTAAAGCAGAAGACATTTTTAGAGTCCTTATATTAGCAGCAGATCGGTTGTTTATTTCACAGTCTGTATTAAGATGTCTTCCATCTCTATTATTAGTTCCGCACTGTACATTTGAGTTGCTATTTATTTCACTCCAACCACTGATGCCTTGAGGGTTCCTAGGGTAAAACAAATGACTCATGGTAACTTTTAAAACTGATATGGACAGAATTTTACTTTTTTACTTTAGCCTTTTTCTACATAGATGTTTTAGGAATGGGTGTTCCGACCCCTCCCCCCAAAAAAATCAACAAAACTTCAAACAAACAAACAAGCTCCCAGCCCATATAAAATCAGTCCAGACATTGGGAGTTCTTCCATATTCATCTTTCCAACAGAATACTTTTTTTTTTTTAGAACAATCAAAGCAGCTTTGAATTATCCCCTGCCAGATCTGCAATAACACATTAGGCCTTACAAGCATACAACAACATGACAAAAGCTTTACATGATGCATAGCTAAGTGACTGTTCATTTCTACTGAGTGAAGATCCTCAATGGACACAGGTGCCAGATATAGCTGTAAATGCCTCCGCAAACCAAAGGATTTTTTTCTCCAACTCTCTAGTCTAAGACTGTAATCTAGCGAAATTCCATTCACATAATTCAGTATTTAAACCCAAAGGAATTATAGCTTTTTGAAGTCATATAGCGAGTTTCTAAATGTTTACATTAATCTAAGTAAATAAGACACCAAGGATTAGATAATTATTAAATGTCTGTGTAATAATTCCCTCAAATTAAAAAAAAAAAAATTATTAATATAATAGGCACAGATTTAAGTTACTTCTGGTTGACTCAAATAATATATTGCAGGTTTCTTGACACAACAACTCAGGTACAAAGGCTCTGGATAACAAAAAATACAACAACCTAATATTTGTAGCAGGCTGTGGATCCTCATGTTCAGAATCACTTTCTGATTCTTCAGTTTCTTCCTCCTCCTTAGTGTTTTCATTCACAGCATCTGTCATCATATCAGATGTCTGCTCATAGTAGTGAACTAACTCACGTAACTCATTCAGCCTCTTACGAACTTCATTTAGCTTCCTGAGAAGAAAAAAAAAGAGTATTTAATCTGTTTTGCCGTATTAAGCCAATCTATGTAGAGTTAAAAAGAAAATAGATACTTTAAAGTTCTTAGAGTTTACTGCCAGTTTCCAAGCTATAATAACTTTCCACTTGAAGCTCTGAATACAGTTAACTGTATTAGACTCTTTACTTAGTCTGCAATACTTAATTAGGTAGATGAAAAAATGAAAATAATTACTTCAAACAAAACTTTTTAAAACAATAGTACTCCAAATTACTAAAGCAAATGGTGAAAAAAATTAAAGAACTTTTACTGAAGCTTTTCTGTTGGATTTAGATTTTCATCCTCTTCACTTTCATTTTGAGAAACCAGGGAATCAGGATAGGGAGCAGATGCCAGACTATTTGATTCCCCGTTGACAACGGTTACTATGCCTACAGGACCAGAAGCAGCTGAAGTTGTACTTCTTTGATCAACACTCCTTTGAGGAGAACCTGAAGCAGGAAAAACTATGGAAAATAAATACAGCTTATGTGAATAATTCATAATAAGGAATCAGCTTAACTGAATTATATTAAAATAATGACAGAAAATATTACCAATAGACAAAACAGCAGTTAATAATTTCTTTCCTTAGCAAAAGAAAAACTTTTTTCTCATGTTTTGTTGCATGCAATGTCAATAGGGAATGAGTAATAAGACAGCTTTTGTGACCAAGACTTATGTTACTCCCTTTTAGCTTTATCAAATGTCAGCAGTAGAGGCATTCATGCTGTGAATCTGCCCATTGAGTTTTTTAAAGGGTTCACTAAAAGCTGCATTGCTTTCTTATAAAAATTTAACATTCTAGAATTTTGATTAAAAGAAAACTCCTAGCAAATTTTTCACCTCTGCTAAGCTCTTTGGTCCATTAGCTATGAAACAAACTGGATGTTTGCTTCTTCCAGCTATGTGAAATCATATCCAATTATGTTGATAATATATGCATTAAATACATACAGAAAAATTGAGGTGTAGCAACTTGACTATTAAATCAGCATGTTCTTCTCCAAGTGCGTGCTTTAAGGCCTCATTTCTCAATGCTAACTACAATATGCTGTGATCACCCCTCAGAAGTTTCCAGCTGCAGGACAAGCTTCACCAGTACAAATGCACTGGCTAGAAACAAAGAGCAAGAGCAGCAAGTGGATGGGTCTGTACCAATAAGGAGAGCACAAAGCCATTAAAAGAAAAGGCCAAAGCTCTAGTCCAGTCAGACAGGTAAGGCCCTCTAGAATGGCCTGTGATTGAGGTCCCTGCCACGAGTGCACATGAAAGCCTTTTGACAGAGAGGGAGTAAAGCCATATTGCCATAAAGCTACTAACACACGGAAGAGCCAAGTATACAAATGCAGATATACTGTGATAAAAACACACAAAGCTCAAGTTCATATGGCGCTTTTTTTCACAAGCCAGATGTGTCACAGACAAGCCACGAAGGAAAAAAACCCACCACATCCTCACACTAGTCAACTTCAATGTTATAAACTAAAGTGCTAATAGACACTCATTATCATTATTTGAAGAGTTCTTCATTAAGACAGAAACTTCTACAGCATTAAAAATTATTTACATTAATATTACTCCTGCACAGCTTTTACTACCAGCATTCACTGACCAATTGCAATGTGAAAGATGACGTTACAAATATGCACATTTAGAACATTGTATTCATGACAAAAATAAAATTCTGCCTATACTGACTTACAGGAAGAGTTATTTAGATGTTGGTCACGAAGTGTGTGAAGCTCTCCTAATAGTTTGTCCATTTTTTGCTTTTTACCCTGCAACATGCGCATCTTGTTAAAAAGCTGTGCCTTCTCATCTGACTGGTGTTCAGACATTGAAGAGTTTCTGCTTTGTGAAATCTCTCTGGTGAGTGAAAGGCTTTCTGCTTGCCTTCTATTGTCAGGCACAGACTGTGTCTAAAAAGAATAATGACGTTTTAATCAGAATACTACAAAAAAGGTAAATAAATTGTAAGAAACAAAAAGCTTTCTTATGGGCTTTTACACAAAATACCTGAATCAACATCAAATCAAAGAATATTGTAAAGGTAAATATACTGAAAACACTCTAATGACATCCCAATTTTATACTGAGTTAGTAATTAAATTGCAATAAAGAAACTACTTCTCTAGACTTTCATGGAAACCCATAAGACACAAAGCACAGAACCACCAGCTAATAACCCTTAAGAATTTTCAAGTTTGCCGAGTTTTTAAGTTTGAAGTGAACTTTGATAACTTCAGTAGCAAGTACACACAGATGAGCAAGACAAACATTGAACTGCCTTGTTAAATAGAATAAAAACTGATAGTGGCAAAATCTATACAGTACAATCTCAGGACTGACCTGAGAATCATGAAGTTGGTTGTGAAAGCGTTGAATTAAGTCATTCAATTCTTCATTCAGTTCTGATGTCAGACTTACTCCTGAAACACTACCTGTAGTTTCTGTTACAACTGGACATACGGAAAAAGGGGAAAATATAAATATTTTGGAAAATATTTTTCCACAGCAGTGAAATAAAGGCTATTTAAATAAAAATGTGTGGTTTAACAACAACATCAATATACTGACACTCTAAAAACACTGCATGTACTTCTAATTTTGTGTCATTTCCACCAGCTTTACTCTTGAAAATTGACTTCTGCAACTAAGAAGACAACTCAGAGTTGTTTTGTAAAGGACCAAAGGACAAAAGGACTTTAGCCTTGCTCTGTGTTTTACTAAAAAGGTCAGAGCAAAATGAAAGCAACCCATTTGTCTGAGGCTAATAGGAACTTATTAGAAATAAAACAGCAATTACTTAATATAGCTAAATTAACAACAGTACGGGTAATTTCACTTTCTCAAAATAATAAATTAACAGGACACCAAGCTTTCATATTGGTATAAGCTGCAACATTTACATCTGTAAATGGAGTCTTGGAGGTTTGTTCTTCAAAAAGCTTTATGAAAGAAATAAATTTAAAGAAAGCTTTTTTCTCCCACCTCAAAGTTCATATTCAAACAGTACTAAACATGTAAGGGGCAGTTGAAAGACCTAAATAATTCTTCCTATTTCCCTCCAAATACAAACCAACAGTTCATAAGACAAGCACAAATATTCTTTATTTTCCCCAGAGATTATAAGTTCATTACACACATAGTAAAGTTTCACTGTTATGAAATTTTGAAAACGTTTATTTTGCCTTAAGTTGAATTTGAATCTTAACATTGGGTAGACCAATTCTTAAGCGAAAAACCCATGCTTTTAGGATTCTTACATGTAAACCGCAGTAGTCAGCTCTGGGTTTTTAAATGACACATCATTTTATAATACTACTTTGTCAACTCTTCAGAAAAAGAGGCTTTGCAGTTAAAAAAAAGTCGTTTTAATGTATATTTCACAATTCTAGTTTTAATCAGTCAATCAGCAAGCTAACATGATATAAGTTGAGACATGATCATTCCACATACCAGAATCATCCAGGACAGCAATGGCTTGCTCTGCTTTATGCTGCAAAGCAAGAAGAGCTGCCTGTCTTCCTTGAAGAGCCTTTAATTGCTCCTGCTGTTGTAGCATCCTTTCCAATAAATCATGTTGTTTCTTCAAGTTCTCCAACTCCTCTTTAGCTTCATGCTGAGGATCTCTGGCCTGCAAGAGATGGAGCAACATTACCATAACTACTACCATTTATCTCTCAAGAACGAGTAGAAGAAGTTTCAAAGCAAGCACAACTTGCATATAAATGAACTGCTTGGTTAATGAAAAAAGTAAAATTGAAACAGCTCCACCTTTCTGATAGTCCTTTATTAAAGAACTTCAGACATCCAATAGGAAGAAGCCTGTACCACCAAGAAGTGTTTATAGCTCCTGAGGGTTTAAGTTTTCTTTGCAAGGCCAGTCAGTTGCCCTAATATGACCCAAAGACTAACCCAAGTCTCACTCTGTCTTTTAAATCATAACAGAGAGTAATAACCTTTAAGACTGCTAAAGGTAAGCAAGATAACTCACTGTATCATGGACCTATATAAAACACAAATCTCAATTACTGGCCTAAACTCTCTAAAATTTTCAGCAGAATTTTTAGGCAGATTTAGGCAGTACCTCTTTTCTAACATATAATGAAAAGAATGAAAGCATGCGTTAAAATGTATTCAAACTCAGTTATTTTTCTCATCCTATGCTAATTAGGAGCTGGAGATTTGCATCATAACTTTTACTCAATTATTTTAACGAGACATCCACAGTTAAGATCCTGATCCTGTCTGAAGTTGCATTGTTGCACTTTGCAGATGAAATCATGGAAAATAATGAGCATTTACAAACAACACTACTAACTTAAAAGCATAATCTTCTATCCACATAGTATTAAGTTTCTAAAGTAGAAAATTCAGTCCAAATACTCTGCATCAAATGTCAGAACAGAAGCAGGCATCTTATTAACTAGTTCTGGGTACTAAGGAATGGTCAACTTTCCAGCAGTGAAAGCTGGAAACATCCAGAACTCTTAACTCTTCAAAGTGTCATTAGAAGTTGCTCTGCCACTTACACTGATGATTGCTTTTAAACTCTCACCTTTCATACAAAAAGCAGAGTAGAGTCAAAATAGATCACACACTGAAATCAGCACAGGATAAAACAAGCAGAAGAAAGGGAACAAGGGCTCGTTACTCAGTCTCACTCACCCATTAAATAATCCAGGCTTTATATAAAAGTACCAGATTTGCTTGAGTTCATGAAAATTGCGTTAACAAATTTTTCAAGCTTAGTTCTACATTTAGACTAGTAAGCTTGACAAAACATTTCAGTATTTTATTTTAGGGGAAAAAGTTATTTAAGACTTTAAAAAAATTAAATCACAGGAAGGACAACATCAACAGCTAAACAAAAACATTTGCAAAACAAGTTAAGGCTACTAATTTCTAATTCATTTTGGTATTTGGTATTAGTTTAAATATGCATTGGCATATTAGAGTAACCATGACAAGTGTCTGAAAGTCACATTTACAGTATGTTTTCCCAAGAAGTTAATAACAAAACTTAGAAGGCTGATCTACATAGAATCACAACACCTCTGTACAGAGTTACATCAACGCTAACTGTCAATGCTAACAATTCAGAAGAAAAAGTTGTGAAACACTCCTATTCAAAGAAAAAATATTCCAGGTAAAGAAGATTAATTCAGTGAAAAGATAGCTGGATACAGATGAGCAATACAGTGGAAACATTCCCTGCAAGTAACAAGTACATTTGAAGCAATTAACAAGGGAGATGGGGGGAGAGGGGGAAGACTAGCCTGTATAAACCCTATTTGAGGCTAAAGTAACATTTTGAAGTGTACCTTTGAAAGCAATCCATGATCCTGGCTATTAATCCCACAATGCCAGATTTCCCTGAAATTCACAGCAGCTCTCTCACTTTTCCCTTTAGGGCTTGGTGTAACATCAATGTCTGTAACCTGTTCTCGTGAAGCTGAATTCCCTAGTTTGTCCTCAATGCGGGGCCGACAACTCAAACTAAAAGATACCTCCTATATTAAATAGTTCAGTATGTTAGATTTTGAAAATGCACTCCAACTTAGCATGCACTTTTAAGTTACAAACCTACCCACTTTATCTTGTCAAATAATGAAAACTAATATCTAATAATATCTACTAAAAAGTGAAGACATTTTAGTAATCTTAGAATTTGCATAACAATAAAGCTCCATATAGCAATCAACATTATATGACCAGAAGTATGCACTCTGCATGTAAAATATTCAAGCTGCATGTAAAGAGAGCTTAGATGCAAAACAAAATACTTAACTGCAAATTTTGCAAATATTAAGACAAATGCAAGTTCACACGGATACTTCTTTAAAAACATACCTGTCTGTTTTTGAATTTTTCTGAATTTAATTTAAGCTAAAAGTGCATCTTCCATGTCTATCAATTTATTTCTCTACAGGGATACAAAGAGTTCTTATAAAGCTAAAAATAATTACAAAAAATAATTACAAAAGCTTCTTAATGTTTTAACTGTTTTACTTTGAAGCAGGTAAATTCCCTTTATCCACAGGACATTCAGTGTGCTAACTGGCAGGAAGAGTACCTGCTCTCTGGTACTTTTCCTCAGAGTAATAGAATGGAAGACACAAAACTTAAGTAATTAAAATGCTTTTGTATCTACAAGATACATTTACCATGTTAAAAAAAAAAAATTATAAATAGAAAGGAAGATTGGACTGTTTGTCTCAGCATAAAATTTAGAATAAAGAGCCTATCTTTCCAAGAAATGAGAGAAACTTCTGTGACTTCTGTGTTAGGTCAATACATATCACTAAAAAGATGTTTGGACAATAGCTCACGAATGGCACATTTCTAACCCTCTCCTCACCCAACACCCAAGTTTTCCCCACGAACAGAAACAAACCTAGAGATGAAAAATTGTGTAGAAAGGTATTTCTTCCTAATCAAGTCAGTGAATTCTCTACCAAAGTACACACTTAATTCCTTATTGTACTTTGAAGAAAGAAAAAAGATTTAAAAGATTCTTCAGATTGTTGTTGTGACAGAATCATTACTTCTTTTCTCATATTTAAAAAATAAATCCAAACATGCATGGACTGAAAGGAGTACTTGGCGATTTACTATTTTTTAACTGAAATGCAGTTTATTACACTAATAAGACTCATGAAAAAAACCAAAAGAAAGCCCTCATTTCTACCTTAATTACTAGAAGGCGGCTTACCGTGGTATCTGAAGCCTCAGAATGCACATCAATGTTTAGCGATGTGCTCTCACCTACAGAACCAGATCCCACAGCTGAATCTATAGTCCGAACATCATCCTCCTCATTTTCTCTAGCCTGAAACATTTCATTGGCACAAATCAAAAGCTATATAAGGGGGCAGTAAAAATGAATAATGGAAGGTACTACATACCAAAATCAACACTCTCAGTAGCACCATCAAAACATAAACAGTCAACTCCTAAAAAAAAAACTTACAGTGCAGAAACAACATATTATGTTCTCAAACTTACAAGCATCTTTTGCAAAAATTTCAGATAGGATTTCTCCTGCTCTTTAAGGTCATCTATAAGGTGTGATAAACGCTCAACATTGGCCGATCTTTCATTTTTCTCTACAAGATCATCCCGCATGGAGCTGGCCTTAGCAATATAGTCGCGAATCTGAACTAGTCTGCTCACAATCTGCAAAGACACTGAAGTTACTGAATGCATTCAGCTACAACTGCAACGTATTCAATGCACGAGACACAGTGACAGCAACAGCAAAGAAGTAATGAACAGGGGACATGTTAGTACTTCCACTCCTATGAGCACTCTTCCACAAGTTGTTAAAGTCAACAGCCTTTATAAGGATAGATTTATGCATGCGGGCAGTTGCAAGGCTGAAGCACAGGGCTTCTGGTCAACACAGGCTAAAACACAACTGAGCTCATCAATATAGGAAAAAAAATCAACTGTGAGAGCACTTTCTGGAACCATATAAAAGGGAACCAACCTCTAAAATGAAAATTATTTCTGTTACCAACAAGCAGATTTCTAAAGAACAGTAGATGATTAAGTTTGGTTTCACATTTCCTTCAAGTTTCAGAAGAGTAGGAAGTAAAATATTTCCAATGAAGATTTATACTTTGAAGAAATTTAGAAAGCAGCACTGAAGATTAAGAGTAAATATTTTGTAGACTTTATAAGCTGTGTAAATACCTGGCTGCTATCCATTGCTTGTTCTCCCGTTGCATCTTCTTGAGCAGACACTTGACAATTTTGCAAGAAATCCTTGCTTAAAGCAGCTCCAAACAACTCTTTACATTGCGCTGAGACCCCACTTTCCTTCTTTTGGGAACCTGAGGCTGGATCTTTGCTTTTGTTAGTGTTAATCTGCAGTGACAGGAAGTTGAATGGTTTTTTGTTTTCATTAAGTTGACGTTTGTTATTAGCAGCCGTTGCCCGGCCTTGAGAATCACTTCCAATGCTTCTCTATATACAAACAAAAGAAAGAACAATTGCTTTATTTTTTCATCCAATATGTTCTCAACAATGCTTTGTTTCTCTGCTTGTATTACTATTTCTACAGTATTATTAGACTTATTTTAACATTACCTAATCAGCCACCAACTGGCCAAAAGCTAGTTGAAGACAGTGTCAATGATTTTTTGCCATGAAGTTTTCAGAAAACAAATCCATCCTCCCAGAACAAAGATAAGCAAAAACATTCTGTAGTTTCCCAGAATTTAGTTCCTCATTTTAGCTGTGACCTTGACCTTTACTGTAGCAAAAGGCATTCTACTTCTCCAGGTACATTTGAGAAATTAACAATAATAAAAGAGCAACATATTCCTGTGCAGAACATAATACTTCAGCTTTTCAGAATTTCAGCTTTTTTTTAAAAACCTTGTGAATAGCAACATGTTGCACTAACGTATGCTTGAGGAGTAAGTTATGCCCAGCCTTTAAATTGTAAGTTAACACAATGAATCCCACTGAAAAAATCTTCACAACCAAAGAAGTTAGCAACAAAGTAAAGATGAACTAGCCTCTGGTCTGAAATTGCTAACACAAACTTATGCCTTGTTCCAAAAGAATTAATCCTTCATACCGTTCCTTAGTTTCAGATAAGGGAAGGATGAATGCACTGTATTTTCAAAAAAGTACTTACGGCTCAAGAATTTGTGCCATAAAAATCTCTAGTCTACTGAGGAGCACTTTTTAATGATACTCCTCTGCTTAACAGACAAGGGCAACAATGTTCAGGATCACAAACTGGTAGTTCAAGAACAGACTTTCAAAATAAGGTAACAGCTATTTTCAAGTAGAATACAAGCACAACGAGTAAGAAATACTGCTCCAAGGACCCAGGAATTCATTAACGGCTGAGAGAAAGAAAGTGAAGACAGCTAGCACACAAACAGAGGAAAGCCATGGTCCTGAACTTCCTCTTATTTTCTGATGTTCAAAACCAGAATTTTGATCGTCTTTATTAAGAGATAACTGAATACATTTTGGAGTCATATTTCTACTGGGAGCTAGTATTCACACAAACCTGATCCAGATCACTGAAGTTTATTCTTTGTTTAAGCCTTTCTAGTTCAGCCTGCTCTGGAACAGACATCTGAGTCATGTATCGAGCATGAGGAAAGCTATGAGAAGTTCTGGTCTTCCGTCGTTCCATTCCAGGTGAAGATTCTGGAGATATGTCATTAGTAAGTCTTGTTTCACCTTCACCACTAAGCTTTTTCTTGTTTTTTTCTGAAGATCTGTTTGCTTTCTTCTGTTGACCTCCCCAGTCCTTAAGGGGAAGGAGAGAAAACAAAAAAATATATTTGTTATCCACACAGACAAAAAGTAAATGTTTGTATTCTGTCAGAGAGAAGTACAAGTAGCATTAAATATTCACTACATTGAAACATGCACTAAGTTTTCTAGCGTAAACGTCACTTTACAAAACAGAATTTTCTCAACTGCATAACTAAAAGTAACTTGTCAGGAAATTTTAAATCTATTTCATCCTAAATGCATTAAATTAATTTCACATGAAGCTCAAGTTATATTTTTCTTCTTTGCTGAGGACTGTCTCACTTTCAGGAGTTCAGAACTTTTTTAATTACAGCTTTCACTTTCATGTCACCTACAATGCTTTTGTGTCTAGCTACTTTATTTATCCAAAACGCTTGCCATAAATACCTCTACTGACCTCACAATCTCTGAACTACACCCACTGCTTGCCTACATCTACCTCAGGTTTTCCAGATAAAGCTGTACTGGATGCAAAGCCCTGCATGACGTGATTTGGGTTTGCATCATTACCTGCCACTAATAGAATCTAGCTGGTAATTCTAATGTACAGCATCAAATAGCAACAGAAAGAAAAGAATAATTTTACTGTGTTGTTCAGTCGGTCGTCAAGGCTCTCATTGCTCCAGGTGGGCAAGTCCTGATCATTCATGTGTTCTTCAAAGGGACCCCCTCCTGTTGCCATGACAAGCGATCAATAAAAGCAGTCTATAAGAAGGGGTTGGAAGAAATGTGCAGTATTAAAATCAGTTGACATAGAAAATTTTAATGATTCATGATCTGAGAAGACAACTACATATTCATACAAAGCAAACACAAAGCCGTTTAGGAAAGTAAACGCCCCATTTACTAACCTCTGTTACTAGCAATGTATCAATGAGAAGAAGACAGAAATTGGCATTAAAAAATAAAGAAATAATAGCTGTGGGTTTGGGGCTTTTTAACCTCTGATCTGTGAAAGAAAGTTGTTGGGGTTTTTTTTGAGGGTTTCAATTGTCTTCATTTTAAAACAAACTATACAGCACTCAGAAAGGCTGCTTTGTAATTCATAAAGCCTACACTTTCAGGCTCAGGGTGATTTCTATTTGATACAACAAGTGACTTTGAAGACACAGTATGTCAAACTTTCGCATTCATTTGAATACTGAGATGCTGACAACAGAGTACTGAACGATACACTTGAAAAAATACAAGGAAAACAGACATCAGTAAAAGGATTTTTACTTTCATTACCACACATTAAGCTATTTAAGCAGTGAATGACCTGCCACTTACACTACAGTTTCTACCAAAACCAAAAAAAAATGTTGTGGGTTTCACAGAGCTTTCCTGCTCTCCACCAGTGTCACTCTGTGCAATATAAAGCAACTTAAATGCTCAAAGTTTTAACTTTCACTTCTTGTTTTGACATGAGGAATAAAAAAAAATTGTTAAAGTTAAAACATCGGAAAACAAATTCCTTTATGAGAGTCAAATTAGATTAGCCTGTTCCAAAAGATGAAGAATACGTAACTATATTTGCTAACTATATTTGCACAATTCCACTGCAGAAAGCTATAAACTTTACCTATGAAGAACTGTAACAGATGCAGAAGAAAAAGCAGTCTTGCAGAGATTTACTTTTTCCAGCTCACTTCCACTGTTATGTTAGGACTTAATCCTAAACTTAACTGAAAAAATAAAAATACAGAAGTTGATAGGAACCACTTTCAACATGCACATAGTAAGTTTTTTGGCTTTTTTTTAATATCGGTTCCAGAAAAGAAAACAGATTAATCTTGAACTAAGTTTAAAAGCTGTCCCTAGGAGACCTGTCTTGCTTAGGCACAGGATTCAACTGAAATCACACAGTACAGCCCTCTCAGCAGGCACACTTGCACAAAGCAGTATTCCCATGCAAACATAGCCTATTACTAACTCATAAAGGAATGGGATCTAGCAGGCATGCTCCTCACACCATAACCACAGCTTGGCAGTGTGCCAGCCCAGGTCACGGTCATGCAGTCAGGAGTCATTCCACATCTGCATCTCACAACCATGATCATAACACACACACACCAGGTCTACTTTGGGAATTTTGCCCTACTGTTCCTCATAAGAGCTTATACTCCCTTCTTCATCCCAACAGAAGTACCCACTAGGCCACACAACCACAGGGTACCACCCATGAACTAGATGGCCAACAAACAGTACCAGAATTAAAAAAAAAAAAAATCCCATATCAGTTTAGAACTGGATAAACTTCCTGATGTGCTTAATCTTAAGACTATAAAAACTATAGGTTCCTTATGTGCAACTTTCAGGTAATCTCCCTGATTCAGTTAGAAAATTAGAACACAATGGCCTTTCACATTTTGTTTATTTTCGTGTAGAAACACAAGCATCCTATAAAAAGTTCACAGGGAAGCTCATGCTAAAATTTACAAGCATTCAAAGCAAATGCATAGGTACCAGTTTTAAAAGAGCCATGATTTTAAAAAACTTTGTTCAGTTCCAGATGTACTGCTCAGCTTTGTAGATGTGCAAGACTCACCATTTCCACAGACACTGTATCCTGACCTGTCACTGAGCATAATGAGGAAGATTAGAGGCCATCTGGGTTTACAGTCCAATTCTGTAAGCTGTTTCCTCATCATCATGTTATATAATTCTACTAAAACCATAGCAAAAGTAGTTTTTCCCTACCATCCATCCACTGTAAAAAGAAGTGGCAGTATTCATTTTCACATAATACAAGTGACTACTCATATTTATTTCTTCTAAAGTTTTCACAAAATCTGTTCTCAACTATCTTTGCTGCAGGAGACTCTTGTTACCTCTGAAGCACACTCACTGTCCCAGATGAATATTCTGAATAACAGGACTCTCAGTCAAGGAGACTGGGCATACACCAACATGCCCTGATAAATAAATAAATGGCTCAAAAATAACAGTATCTTCATTATTTCCAGCAAGCAGATTTGAAAGTGTTCTAGCAGAACTGTGCCCTTTCTAAACATTGCTATTATAGTCTTCGATACCTCCAAATGAACTATAATCAAGCAAGTTTAAGATCAGAGAGCTCTGATGGCATTTTATCTCTTTAACTCAGTTGAGAAACACAAAGAAGTTCAGCTAGGTTTTTTCTTCTTTCACATGAAGCTATGCTTTCCACCTCCACACACATTTTATCAATATGCATTTTTTCTTTGTTTTCATTTTACTAGTTATTTCTAAAAAAATTCTCTTCTACAAGCTTTGCTATCTTCCCATTATCTATTTACCTGTCTATCTATCTACAGCAATCCACTGCCAATTCCAGCTTCTTGCAAGTCATAGGATCTGTATAAAAGCTTTTGAGCATGTGTCTACTGCCTGGCATTTACCAGGGATTTGAGATAAAAAGACTTTCAGGTATACTTTCTACAGAAATAATACCTTCAGATAACATATAGGATTACAGGAGAAACATATAAGATTAAAGTCAAAACATATTCTGCACATTTAACAGCAATACGTAGATTGCACAGAAAAAACACTACTTAACATGCAAGCAAAACAAAAATATGTACTTCATAAGGCTTTTTTTTTTCTAAAGTAGATATGCTCTTGAGAATTTTTTCCTATAGCACCCATGTGAATGCAAGAGCTCCCTAGAGCACCTAATACTCAAAGAGAAAACTTCTGACAAAAAAAAAATTAAACGGAAAACAGAAAGTCGCAAAAAGCCATCATGCCACCATAAAGGCTGAAACTGGGGCCAAACATTTCTTTTTAAGTTTAGCTTTTCAAGACGTGCGCTCCTCATTGGGCATTAACTCCTTAAAAGCAAACCATACAGTACCATCACACAGGAGCAGTCAACAGAGCAAATCCTGCCCCACCGGGCAGCGCTCACACGAGCCGCACACTCACACAGCCTGGCTAGGAGCGGTGTGCCCGGCACTTCCAGCTTCCAGCGCCGGGGCCTTCCCAGCGCCCGCAGGCTCTGCCGTCCCGACCGGCTCTGGTCCCACGGCGGGCGCCGAGCCCAGGCCCGGCGGGTCCCGTCGCCGCCAACGGGGCCGGCGGAGCGAGCGAGGGGCCGGCGGCTCTGCCGGCCGCACCGCTCGCTGCCTGAGGCAGGCGAGGAGCTCCCGGGCCGGGGGCGGCGGGCGGAGATCCCGCTCCTTCCCGGCGCCAAACCCCGGGCGCCGCGGGGTGCGTGGGTAGGCGGGCTCTGCTCAAGGCGCCTTCACTGCCGCGAACGCGGCGGCGTCTCCTTGGAGAGCAGATAACGCGCCCTGCCTGTGCGAGGGGCGCGGCCCGCACAGCCCACTGCCACCGCACGGTTTCCCCGCCGCCCCGCACCTGCCTCCGAGCCCGCTGCCTCGCGGACCGCCGCCCTGCCCCACCGCACCAGGGGAAAGGGACGGGGAAGGGGCAGCGCACCGCGCGAGGGGCAGGAGAAGGCGGCTCACCCCGCGCCGGTGGAGGAGGAGCCAGGCCTCTCAGCGGCGGCGGGGCTGCCCGGACGAACGTTTCGCCTTCGGGCAGCGAGGAGCGGCGCGGCCTCGCTTCGCCCTACGCGGCGGGACAGGGCTAGCGGAGGCGCTCACGGCGCTCCCGCCTCAGCCACCACCGCCATCTTGGCTGCCACTCTGCCGGGGGCCCGGGGGCGGTCCCTGGCGGAGGGATACAGACACAGACAGACAGACAGACAGACACCGTTACCTGGTAACCTCCGCCCGCCCAGGCTCTTGCGCACTGCGCGCGCCCCGCCCGATCCCACCGCGGGGCGCCCGAGGATCCCCCGCGCAACCGCCGGGGCGGTCGGGCAAGAGCGGTGGGCGAAAAAACTCCAACTCCCAACGAGCATTGTGCGGGGGCGCCACGCCTCCAGGGCCGGCGGCGGTGCCTCCTGGGAGTGGTAGTTTTCCACTTAGGGCACGGCCCCGCCCCATGACAGGGCTGGGGTGCATCCTCCCCTGTTGTGCGGCAGCCGGGAATCGCCGAGCGTGTTTTTCTTGCAAAATAAAATACGAAAACGGCGATGAGCTGTGTAAATGCTTTTGCCTGACTGGAAGACGGGGTAAAATCACGTCGAAACTCTAATCGTGGACAAGGATCAGCTCTTGTCCTCGTTTGAGCAGTATTGACTGCTTTGCTCCTGTCAGCCCACGGCGTGTTTTGCATCTAGGTTCTTTATACTTCCCTTTGGGGGAAAAAATATAAATAGAGGGTTTGGCATTTAAAAAACAATACTTGTATTTAAAAATCTGTGTGCTGTGCTCGGTATTCAACCAAAGTTGTTGTTAGACTCAAAGAATGTGCTGAGTAGGAAGAGACCCTTAAAGATCCCCCTCTGGCCCTGCACAGGACGCCCCAAGAGTCACGCCATGGACTTGAGAGCATTGGGGTCTGTCAGGCTTGGTGCTCCGACCACTTCCCTGGGATCCTGGTCCAGTGCCCAACCACTCCGGGTAAAACACTTTTCCTTATACCCGACCATTCCCTTGGGTGTGACACTGTTCATAGAGAAGACATCAGTGCCTGCCCCTCATCATCCCCTCACAAGGAAGCTGTTAGTCCTTCAGGGGGCTGGATTTGGATAACACGCTCGGGATTTCTGTTTCAGTGAAGCTGGTATCGTTTATATGACTTTCATTTGGAGGGGATGAAAATGAAAAAACCCAGCATTTTCATCATTTCCACTACACTGAGTATCTAAAGCGAAAGCATTTAGCATTCACGTAGGCCTCATAACTGAACCTGCTAGAGAAATATTCTGCTGGTACAGCATGGAAATATAGTTTCCCATCTCTCCCATATTAGGACTTATACTAATGTTTTTAGTTAAAGAAAAAAAAAATTGATACGTGAATCCTTTTCAATGATCCTTTAATCTATCTGTAATCTAGAAAAGGAACTAAATAATTGGAAAAGCATCAAAATAAAGATATTTCACTAAATATAATTTTGTTATCTCCAGAACATTCCCCCATATTGAAGAAAGAGTTCTGGGCAATGTTGAGTGAGTGAAAGAGGTGAACGTAAGACTGCCTATTAGAGCAGAATCTCTCTCCCATTTCTACCACCAGCTACTTGACTGTAAAGCCACGAATGAAATCACTTCAGAAACAATGTACAACAGTTCAGTGGAAGCTGTGATTAATATATATTATCAATATCTACTGCAATTCTGCCGCTAATAAAGAAATTAGTTTATCAGCATTTCTATTTTACTTTTACCTAATGTTCCTATTTTTTTGAACTCAAGTATCATGTCTGGATATTCATCACAATATTGGCAGTGTTGCTGTTGACAAGATGACTTCTATTGTCACAGTGACAAATCTCCCACAGCATGGCAGATGGAGGGAGAACTTAAAAGAAAATTTTTGCCTTATTACAATAACTATATATTTTTTTGTCGTGCCTTATTCTTATAATGCATCTCCCTCATTCTTATTGTTTCTCGCAGAAAAGAAAAACGCAGCAAACAAACTTACATTAAAAAAAATGTAATACTTTGTTAAGTCAAAAAAAATTAGATGGACTGTGGTATGTTTCAGTAACAATGGAATATTTTAGTGTAGCCCCTTATATGTCATAACTGCATGTTTTCCTTAGCACAGAATGAGCTTACAGCATCATTACTCTGATTCCTGCTTGACATTTGGAGGATGATTTTTCTCTTCTTATTTTCTTCCCCTATTCTGGAATTGGCTGCAAACATGTTTTTGTGTTTTGGGGTGGAGAATTCAAAAGGATACAGCAGGCATGAAGAAATTGTGGATTGCACTGCAAGAACCATTATTTCCAGTAGGTGGTTCTCCACTACTGTTGTAAAATAACATCTCCAAATCCAAACAGGATTTAGGACTGATTTTGAGGCAAAACTCATATGGCTTAAAGAATGTCTTGTTAATTAAATAAAATAATTATTTGGGGGAAAGTCTTATATCAATGCTCATGAGCCTCTAGACAGACAGCAACTAAACCCCCCTACAAATATCTCTGTTATAAGCACTGCCCTCAGCAGAGATGGTAATGAGTGCATCCTCACAGAAACTGAATTGATTATCTTTGAGATAGCCTAATTGAATTAGGATTGAAGGCCATGTCAGAGACGTAATTATGTTTTCCTTACACAGCTGATGGCTGTACCGTGTTAGTTTTACTTTATCATTCCAAAGTGAAAGAAAGCACACAATATACAGGCATATAAGGACTGATGACAAAAAGAAGTGAAAGATTAATATTTTACTGAGGCAGTGGGGATATGAGAAGCACCTGGGGAGAGAGCTTTTGAAACAAATATAGTAATTAATTGAGCACTTGGTTGAAGCAGTAGTTGCCCAATTTTTCTAATTTTATGAGAAAGACTTTTTTGCTGCAAAGTTTAAACTGGCCAAAAATTATCAGTCTACCATAGTATGGTTGCACATTGACTACCAACCTACTATACTAAATGCATTTTTTCTTTCTTTGCATAACTTTAGATTAGAAAGATCTTTTAAGGCATTAACAAAGAATTTCAGGTTGATTTATATTGGAAGTTGAGTATCTACTTATCCCTATGAGGTCTGATAACAAGTTAGGCAGGTGTAAGGGGAGAGGCACAGGCATTTAAGACCACAAAGCTAAGCTTTAGGCTGGTCAAGATTCACCAATTTAATACTAGTGAAGAAACTAGGACAAAAAGGAAACTGCTTTTGCTGATCCACTCAAGCAAAACAGTCATCAGAAACAAAAAAGGAAAGAGGAGTACAGTAATTTCACGATTATAAGCCGCACCCAAATATAAGCCGCACTTTTATTTTCTTTTTTTTTTTTTGCTGCGCGGCAGGGTGGGGGTGCTGCTGACAGGCCAGGCAGGGCCAGGGCTGCGCCAGGAGGGGCTGGCCAGCAGCGGGAGGCAGCAGCGCCGGCAGCAGCGGGCAGCTGGAGCTGGGGAGCGGCAGGGAGCACGGGGAGGGGCAGCGGCGCCCAGCGCCAGCCGTGCGAGCGGCGGGGAGTGCGGGGAGGGACAGCAGCGAGCAGCGCCGGTCGCGCGAGCGGCAGGGAACGCCAGCAGGGGTGGGGAGCGGCAGCAGCGCCGAGCGCCAGGAGCAGCAGGAGCTGAGGGGCGGGGAGCGGCGCTGAGCACCGGCACCGGGAGCGGTGCCGGCAACAGCAGCAGCGCTGAGCGCCGGGAGCAGCGGGAGCAGCAGCAGCAGTGGGGGCGGGAGCTGAGGGGCGGGAAACGCCTGTTCCCCTTGCGGCTCATACTTCCGCCTTGGCAATTCTCCTGAAATTGTCCATAAATAAGCCGCACCTGAATATAAGCCGCACTACTGGGATAGGCTGGATTCTTCAATGAAAAAGGTGCGGCTTATATTTGTGAAATTGCTGTAATTGGAAGATAGGTGTTAGATAACTTGGTCAGATCCCAGGAAAAATCTCAGAGGAAGAGATTGTAAACCTTTGTAAATCTTTTTCACATCCTTAAGGATGCAGAAAGTAATCCTCTTGGTACTGCTATTATTTCACCAATCTGTAACATTTGCTGCTATATGCACTTCAGGTATTACATTCTAGTAAAATATTAGTGACTGGAGTCAGACCAAGTGATAAAGTGATGGATAGACCCATAAGACATAACCAGTTATGTTTTATTAAACACACTTATTTCACTCAACCAGAACACATCGAGATCACCAATGCTGCCCTGCCTAGAAGCCCTAAGACCACATTTTTTAATTGTCCTCTTTGAAATCAGACTCCATTAAAACCTATTTTAAAAACTATTTTAAAAGAGATCTATATAGCACAGAAGCTAACAAGGTTATGAGAATTATTCCACTCTTTAGAAATTAAAGCTTCACAAGCACATACAAATATGGGATTTAATCTGGATGTTCTGCTATTTTTTTTCAATCAACATTATAGTTGATACATTGTACTCTTAATTACATTGTCTGTTATTTTTTAAATTATCATCTTCCATTTATTCCTTGGCCAACAAACATGATCCAAGAAGAAACAAAATACTTCAGTTCTGAAATGACAGATTTGACTTAACCAGATGTATCTGCAGATTCTTCAGAAAAGTGAGTAGGAACAACCTTTAATTCAGAATATCTTGGGTGGTTGTTTTATATAATGATATTGTCTAGCCACTTCCACATTAGATTTCTGGAGTCAAAACAGGAATATGTGCTACATTAAACAAATAAGTAAATTAAAAAGTGAGCAGGAAAAAGAGAAAATTATGATACAGCTTAAAAATACCACAGAAATTTTTATCTCTGAATTGATTCAAAGAACAAGAATATTAAAGAAATAAGCAACCCCACCACACATAGAGAAATTATCAGAACTAAGAATTCTCATTTGCAAATTAAAATTTGAAGAAAAGGTTGTAGATTCTTCCAATTTTTTTTACTTTGTAGCTGCAAATCTGCAATGTATCTGATATCAGTCACTCCTGTATATTCATAACTAAGTGCTTTCTCTACACTGTATGGCTTCAGTTATGTTGAAGACTTAACAGCATTAAAATAGTTAGCATATAAACACTACAGTCAATTATTTGAAGCCACCTAATATATTTTTCATATATGTTTATATTTCTTTAAATGGGAAGTAATCTGTTGAAGTTGTGAGTCATTTTACAGCCACTAAGCTGTTTGCCAATCCACAAAAAGAAAAAATTCCAAATAATTATGTAGCTTTTTGTTCATAATCAGTTATGCTAACTTCTAATAAAAAAAAAAGGTTTTATAAGGAGTTCCACTCTCTGTTCCACAGAGTTGATTAATTGTATGATGTTCTGCATTTGTCCTCTGGCAATAATGCTTTTGAGATAGGTACTTGCTTTTGTGATACTGGTTTTGCAAGCAGAAAAAGAAGTAGAAAAAGAAGAAACCAAGTGACCAAGTATGATGGCCTTGCATGTCCAATGACTGTATACACACATACCTATTTTTTTTTTCCAAAGATTTAAATTAGAGTAATTTTGAAAGGTTTTAAATAACTTTTTAAATCTAAATCTTTCTGTCACATTTCTAATTAAATTACTTTCCTGGTTCCTTTCTTTTTCTGGTGCTAGAGAAGTTCCAATTATACTGTTGGTTAGGGCTGGTACAGATGGACAGCAGCACTAAATTTATCAACACTAGGGAAAAGGGATTAGTTGGTGCACCTTTCCAAAGATATTCCATACTTTTCAAAAAGTAGAATATAGGAGAAGGATGTCTTTGAAGAGGGCAAAAGGAAAACTGAGGCCAACAGGAAGCTTTCCGTGTAAAGAAGGCAGGAGAAGGCAGGATATGTAAGCTGTTCTTCTAAATAAGGCAGAAGATTATGGGCCATGTTCTTTTCTTGGCACTCACACTAAGATCTTGAGCAGGTCACTTTGCCAGGTACATTTACTCATAACATAGATTAATTCGTATTTGTTATTATTTTGAGGGTGATGAATAGAAGATAAACACCAGCAATGGAACTTACTTGATAATTTTTTTTAATAGCTACTATGGGCCTTCTCTGAGTCCACCGTTTTTCTGTGTTCTGCAAAGATGTGTACAGACTTAGATGTTTGTTAGGTCTTCAACTCTTTGACGTGTTCCACCTGTCCCAGTTACACTGTCTTTGATACTGCCTATTGAAAAAGATAGGAGGAGCTTTTTTTATATATTTTTGATAAGAATTGGGGATTTCTTCCCATATTTGGTGTGTGATAAAATGTATAAATACATTGAATTTACTGTTCTTATTATCCATGATAATGATATGCTGTTGATTTCTGTATTATATATCTGAAATGACAGATTATAAAATTACTAAATTATGCACCTATTTCTTAGAACTGCACAAAAACACTGCACAAAAAATGAGGTAAATTATTTACAACTGGGATTTATTTTTGTGTGTTTTATCAATACATCAAAAAACTAGTTGCCTTCATTCTGTTTCTTCAGAATAGTAAGAAGTTATTTTCTGCTTATCTCTTGGTCCCATTAGGGAATGGCATTTATTGATGTAACATTTCACATTGATCATGTGATTATGTAACTTTTAGAGATCACATGCTTTAGAGAACACATAGACGGCTGCAGTAATAGGCACTAGTCATTATATGCAATATGTTTGGTGAATATATAAATATAGCAAAATCTTCAGAAGTTTATAGATGGATTATTGTATTTTTTGTGCAAATTATTTCTACCACTGCTTTCATTAGGATTGTGACAGCATTTTGAAGACAGCATGCTAAAAAAAATGAAGAAATGTAAACAATTGTGAAGCCTCTTATTTGTCCAAAAGTAAGCAAAGTTGTGGCTTGTAGTACTCTGGCTCATCTAGGATTGACATTGAAAAAGTAAAATATTACTAATAATCAATACAATGAAAGAAGAAGCTGAAATACAGGAAGAAAACAGCAATGTCCCAGACCAAGACAAAAAAGTCAGTAACCCTCAATAATAACTAAGTGGAGAATTGGAATTGTGGAGAATGATCCTGCTGTCTTCTGTTGATTCCTGTTGTGTTTGGTACAACAGAACTTCTTCATATACTTCCCTGTAAATAAGTGGAATTCAAGGATGTCAGTCATCAGCATCTGGCAAGAGCGTGTAATTTAAAATTTGGTCTTGTTTCGCAGCTATTCTAATACTCCGGTGTGAAATTCTTGTATATAAATGAGACAGTACACAAAATAAAATTTGCTGTCACTTGACTAAGGAGGACTCAGTTAAACTGATACAGATTATTCCAAAGGAATACTGAAATTCCAAATTGCTTTAGTAAGAAGAAATCCACAGAATCTATTCATGCAGAAATATGGTAGTCTCTGGTTTCTCGTCTCCAAAGAAACATAAGATATTAACAGCTAATACCTATATGTAAAAAATTTTTACAGGAGTCTAAACTGTTGATTAAATACAATTTAGCTTTTTATCATTTTATTATCTTGGATATGTGGATCATCTCTTATGTAAATATAGTTGAAGTGAGCTGTTGAACTATCTAAAGTTATTTCACTTAAGCAGATAGAATTGTACTCACTTTCATCAGTAGTCTGATGTTGGAAGGCATTAATCATCCATCAGCTATGCAAACCTCCACAGCATTATGTGTGAGAATCTCTTACACAATGTTTTTATTTGTAGAATACGCTTTAAAAGGGAAGATATAATAGCATCTGGTAAACTGGCACATCATAAATTATGATAACTACTTAACTAGATTTCCTTGCAAAAACAACAAGCAGTTCTTAAGTCAGTCTATAAAAAATACACACTTTTGGAAAGAAGGCTGCCTTTAAAAACACTAACAGACAGAGGATTTTAGTCAGAAAGCTGAGTTTGGCTTATCTTTTATATCAGCTTTGTTGTGTTTTGGAAACAAAATATTGATATGGGAGTACCCACACCATTACTATTTCACATAAAAAAACTTACAAAGTTAAGTTTCCTCAGACATCATGATTTTCATAGAGCTGGTCAGGATGGATTTTGGGGTTATTTTGTTTGTTTACTTGCTTTTACCCCTCAGAAAAAAACCCCTAGCATCTAAGTTATTAAACCAAACACCATATTCCATTTCAAGATATTTTCAATTTATTATTGTAACAATTTAGCATATGTGAAAGACCATTTCATTATGTTGGATGTACAGTGTTGGATGCACATTTCAGTCAATCCTAGAATGAAATACATTACATATTCTCTATTTTGTCCTTAGCATTACACAAATTAAAACAATGCAGAAAAGTGTATAAACAAATTCATTTATAAAAGATAAAATAAAAGTACATTTTGACAAACACAATTACCATGTTGTGATTGTATAATCTTTGACCCTTTCATATTTCTGCCATGACAAGATGAAGGTGATTTAAACTTTCCTGAATAAAAATCATACACATAATCTATAAGGTATACTTTTTCTCATTTTTAACACGAGTGTAACAACTCAGAAGGGAAGAATCTATGGTTCCTTGTATTATTAAAGCTTATTGTATGCTTGCAACTTCTTTTGAATCTGAATGATAAAGAATCATATTATGAATACATTATCTTGTATTTGCTGATTTTACAGTCATGGAATCATAAAATGTTTTGGCTTGGAAGGGACCTTAAAAATCATCTAGTTCCAACCTCTCTGCCATAGACAGGGACACCTTCCAACAGACCAGGTTGCTCAAAGCCACATCCAACCTGGTCTAGAATACTTCTGAGATTGAGGCATCCACAGCTTCTCTGGGCAGATGTTGCAGTGTCTGACCACCCTCACAGTAAAGAATTTTTCATTCTAATATCTAATCTAAACTGGTTCTTTATTTGACTTACTGGCATTACCCCTTGTCCTATCAGTACACGCCCTTGAGAAAAGTTTCTCTCCAACTTTCTTGTAAGCTCCCTTTAGGTACTGGAAGGCTGCAGTTAAATTCCCCTGGACCCTCCTTTTCTCCAAGCTGAATGACCCCATCTCTCTCATGCTGTCTTTGTAGGAGAGGTGCTTCAGCACCCTGATCATCTTTGTGGCCTCCTTTGGCCTTGCTCCAACAGAGCCATGTCTTTCCTCTGCTGAGGGCCTATGAGCTGGATGCAGTACTCCATGGGGTATTATTATGAGAGTTATGGAGAGGGGCATAATCACCTCCCTTGACCTTCCAGCTGTCTCTTGATGCAGCTTGGGATTCAATTTGTTTTCTGGGCTGCAAGGACATGTTGCTGGTTCATATTTAGTTTTTCATGCACTAAGCCCATCTCTTAAGATCTGCTCTCAATCCACCCATCACCAGCTGGTATCCATGTCTGGGGTTGACCTAAGTTGTTAAACTTCTGTCGGATTAAAATATCTGGAGAGGTAATCATCTGAAAGTTCTAAAATTTTGGAAAAGCAGACCACTGATTTCTTTTGCTAGCTTTTTCTTTTAAACTTCAATAAAAAGGTATACAGTGGACATAATACAACGGAATGTTTTTACTTTGCTTGGAGGAAGTCTAAACATCTTGATTTAGCAGAAATGAAAATAAGTGTTTTATCCTTCATATATATTCTATGAAAAAATGAAGAAGGATTATTAATGATCCTTGCAATGTTTTCCTTCACTTTCGTACAAACTCTTCAAAGAACAGCAAACGTAAATATCTTTGTGAACATCCAGTAATTACTGACCACATTAAGATCTGTGACATTGTAGAGCCTCAGATCTCACTCAGTGAATTTCTTAAAAGGGATGAAGATTCTTTTACATACCCTGAGTCAGCTGTGTGTCAGAAAACATCAACAAGATATTCTTCAAGAGGTCAAAACAACAGAAACTTTACTGTTAAACTTCAGAAAATCAGGGAACCTTGGCAAAAAGTTGAAAACATTCAATCAACATAAAACATTTCTTAAAGCAGTAACTTAGCAAACCCTGAGTCCAATCAACCAAGCAAGCTCCAACCCACCCGATTTTAAGTTACTGAAACTTTGAGAAGAGGGAATTAGGGGAGGAAGAAAGTAAAAGGGAGAAGAGATGCAAATATAGCTACTGCTCCTGTTTCCAGCAGCGTTTCAGCTGATCAAAACCAAAGGGAGGTAGGGTCAGGATCATCCTTGTGCTCTGGCTTAGGTACATTTTGGCTTTCCTGGCCCTCCCCCAGGCGGGACTTGTGCTCTGGTAGCCACTCAGGAGCTGGGTTGGGGGCTCCAGGGGCATGGTCTCTGGTGTGCCAGGGATTGGCAGCTCTTGTGGGGGCTGGGATACAGGCCCCAAGGGTGGGGTATGTAGAGCAGAGAGTTGCCTTGCCAGGTGAAGAGTTGGTCAGCCCCTTTCCCCACCCAGGAGCCTGGAATGTTTTGAGCCAGCCATCTCCTCCAGTCTCTCACAAACATTTGCCAGTTTTCAGTATGGAATGTATTCAACCGGTCTAAAAAGACATTTCTCTCTTCCTTTTGTGCTTATATGATGTCCATTTGTATATTCTTTGAAAATCTTGTATCTAGTATGTTTATTTTTCCAAAACCATTCTGATGATAGGTAGCATATAAACTTCTCGAATAACACAAATCTCTGACTTGACACTGTATATAATTCTTGTTTAACTGAACCCTAGTCATATATTTTAGCCATCTAGTCTTTGTTTAAAGGCCTCAAGTGATGGAAAATCTACTTATAGCCATCCATAATTTTTAAAATTTTATTTTCTAATTTGATTTATTTATTGTTAAAAAATCCAACTGTAAAATGCCATGCCTTTTTTCCACTTTTTAAATTCAGAGCCCACCCGCTGAGTAACTGTTAGTTAGGAGTCACACTCTGAACACTATGAACAAGGAGGGACAACTCCTTGTAACAGTCATTAATCATAGTAAGATTCTCACTGAAAATTATTTGCTGAATGATTTTGAATATTTGAATGATTCTTATTCTAGATTCCTCAGGAGTAATTTACTATAATTAATAAAGACTTGAAATTCAGAATATGAATTTGCGTAATGAATGTAATGTAGTGAGTAAGGAGAAGTACTGTCAGATAACCAGATTCCAAATAATGCACCAGAAATTATTCAGAGGGAGTTTGCAACAAGTATTAGTATTCAATAGGGCAATACAAAACCCTGAGATTAGCTCAGTTGGTCTAAATGTGGGTGCTAATAATGCCGTGGTTGCAGGTTTGATCCCTGTGTGGGCTATTCACTTGAGAGCCAGACTCGATGATCCTTGTGTGTCCCTTCCAACTTAGAACATTCTGTGATTCTGAAAAAAGATGGAGAGAGACCACTGACAAGGGCATGTAGTGACAGGACAAGGGAGAAGGACTTTAAACTGAGATAGAGTAGGTTTAGATTAGATATTAAAATAAATTCTTTGTTGTGAGGGTGGTGGGACAGAGAAATTTAAGATGCCACATCCCTGGGAGTGTTTGAGGCCAGGCTAGGTGTGGCTTTGAGCAGCCTGGTCTAGTGGAGGGTTAGGGTTTTAGAACTAGGTAACCTTTAAGGTCCTTTCCAACCCATGGCATTCTATGATTCTGTATTTATATTGTGGAATTTAAATCTCATTTAAGGGCTATTTTTCAGAATTTCCTTAAGCCTTCTTTTCTTCCAGCACATTCCTTTAAGCATATTCATTTATTGAACTCTCTGGGATGAGCCAGCATAGAATAAGGGCAAACACTCAAAACAGATTGTATTTGAAAACAGTTTCTGATGTATTCATCTGGCTCTAAAAATGTCTAGAAAATGATTTTGTCGGATGAAGTCGGTGAAATGCTGTGCTTCTCAATGCCTTGACTAAAAAACACAGTTTCTGGTACTTTTTTCTTGTTCCCTTCAGTGTTATCTATGCTATGCTTGTTACTTTGAGTTAGGTTTTATTTAGCATATTTCCTTCTTTGTTACACCTCTGACATGTAACTTCTAGTCTGAGTGATTACTGGCTTTTTTTCTTAAATCCATTTAATCTGTTACACTCTCTATATACCTGTGAAACCTCAGAGATTTAGGCTGTGACTGTGGAAAGGACTGGAGTATAAAGCTGAACGTGATACAAAGAGCAGTTTCACAACAGTGAAAGGGAATAGGTGATCCTTTCTTATTTTTGCTGTGTTTTTGTTTCAGTAGTGTTGTGTTAGGCCCAGAATTACCGTCATCTCCTTTTTATGTTGCAATTTATTCTTGATAACTGCAATTTCTCAGCAGCATTCCAGCCTGGTGACTCATAGCAGATGTAAGCCTCAACTCCGAAGAATTTAATAGCAAAAACAATCGCAGATTGGGAAGGGCTCTGGAATGATTTGCATCAGTTTATGAAGATATAAGAACTTTGAGTTCTGTCCAGAAGTTAAAGGTAAACATTTAAGGTACCTATAAGTGAAGAAGGAAGAAGTTTGGCTAATTTCTGTAGTTATGGTTTAAAAGTAATTTGTTTTTGAATGCTATATAACTGGTGCAGTGTTGATAATGATGTATGAATGTTTTACCAAGATCTAGCTATTCTCCTGCATTTCTAGGTAGTTAATAAACCCAGTTTCTTAGTTTGTATTAGGATATGGCTAAATGAACAAGGCTACTTTTAGAACCTAAAAGTAAATCAAATCGTGAACTCTTTTTCAGATGAGGAAAATGGCACTTTTTGTAACACCACCAAATTTAAACGAAGCAAAAATCTGTGCATGAGGTTAATAATTGGAATTTTAAGAAATCAAACAAAAAGCTTTACAATAATTTTCTATCCTTTTGGCAGATTCTCTCTTACTATTGTTGTATTTATTAGCAATACAAGTCTTATTGACACTGTGCCAACAGAAACAGGCATCTGTATTCCATCTAGTTTGCTGCCTCTTAAATTCAGAAAATGTAAGAATATTATAATGGTTCAAAAATTTCATAGCACAGAACTTCTTTAATGTCATCCAATCTATTTAGTAATTTGTTATTTAAAGACTGGGAAAAAACATCAAATTCAGGGGAAATTTGAATATAGGATTGGTTGTCTGTGTATCCTTTAAAGAAAAATGGGTGCAGAGAAGAAAAAAGATGTATTTCTAGAATTTTGATTCCATAGCTTTGGAGAAAAATTTCTTAGCAACTTTAAAATGCATATTCCAGCTGTAATCTTGGAATAGTAAATGAGTAACCCCTGGGATAAAATTTCAAGGTTTCATAAGAATTGCACTTAAATTTATTTTCTTTAAAACAAAAGGTGGTTTTTTTTTCTCCCCAGCTAACCATTAAGAGCTTGTGTTTCAAGTTCAAAATATAACACCAAGTTTTTATCTCTCTATCTAGCATGATGTGTGATAATTAATCCACATGTCTACTGTCTGAGATTAAGAAAGGGACATCTCCTGTACAAATTTGTGGGGTTTTTATTTTTGTTAAATCAACCTAGGTGTTATAAAAAAAAATCTTGGAAGTCTCTGAAAACTAATTAACTCTTCAGGTTCCTCTGAGACAGATTAAAATTTGTAATTTTTTGCAGATTTTTTGAGTGAAAGATTTTATTCAGTTGTGCATTGTCAGAAAATAGCTATATAACAAGGGTAAATATTTAGAGAACTGAAGAAATTAGTTTAAGAAACCGACTTTCAAAGGAGTCCTCCTAGAGTAAGGTGTTCAGTTTCTGTTGAACAGAAATTTAGGTCTCCATGTTACTGAAGACCATGGATGTGCACCTTCAGAGAACTGCTATTTATACAACCTCTGCTTAAACTTCCTTTGGAAATATGGGTAACTAAGTGAAAGGTTATCCACATTAATTCCATGTCTGAATCTGATGATTTAGTTAGTGTGTCAAAGTGCTTTGAATATGTAAGGGGCTTGACCCTATCTATCACTATTCCTGTCACTGTAAAGTTGCCCACTTGGTGAATCTCATGTCACTGAAACCGAGAGATAGACAAACTACAGGAGTTTATGACTGCTGAGAAACTGGCTTAAAGGTGTAAGGTCCAGGACCAGCATTGCCTTGTCTGGGTCTACCTGCTGGGCAGTGACAGAAACAGAGAAATGCTTTTAAATCACTTTTAAGCTTTTAGGAGTTTGAGTTTTCGGGTCTCTTCCTAGTCTTTTCGACCTTACTCCCTTTCTTTGGAGGATAGCAGCACAAATATTTTGTTTTCCCCTACCCTACTAGAGGTCCCTCTGTAGGTTTTTTTCCATGTGTACTCTCTGTTTCAGTCTTCCCTGTTTGAAACTGGTAGATATGACAAATGGAGCTCTCAGATGGAGCTCTCAGATTCTCCCTCTTTATAAGCCTCGTGTTTTACATTCATAGTGAGCTTATATTATGAGTGGCTACAGAATCAATACTCCATCTTGAGTTTACTATCCAGCTTACTTTCTTGAAAATGAAACTCCAGGGTTAAAATACCTTAACCAATTTATTTAAATTGTCAAATTTAGAAATTTATGAGACTATTTCTGTATTTTGATAAATCTTTTGAGTATGTTTTAGTTCAGCACTAAAGCTGACATGCTAAGTTGTGTCCCAAGTGCAGCCCTTATGAAGCTTCCCACAAGAGGAACATGCCATAGAAAGAAGCATCCTTAAATAGAAAGGTGACATTATCTAAAGATGACAAACTAAACCAACTGCATACACTTTACACTTCTCAGCCATTCATTCTTTTTGTGCAGCTTGCTCATAGCAGCTCAAACATGCTATAAAGGACTTACCTGCCTTTATTGTGCCTCATAGTGTTCTATATATTTTTTTAACTAGCATAAGTTTCTCTGAACAGTATGCAAGATTTACTTGATAGTCTTTTTTAAAAAAAATAATAGTAATTGTAAAGTTGTGCAATCCATTTAAGATTCGGGGGTTTTTTAAGATTGATTGGGTGTTCAGGCATTCACAGTCAGTGAAATCATCATAGAACAGTTCAAATACTAAGACTAATGTGAGGGAGGATCCTGTGGTTTCATAATTAAAATAACAGGGATGAAGTAGAGTATATGAAACATTAATCTTCCAGTGAAGAAAATAGAGTCCCTTCTCTCTTAGAAAATGTGTTTAAAGCATGCAAGGAGTCAGGGCAGCAGTTAGCAGACACAGATCATTTGCAGGCTCTCCAGATGTACTTTTTGGTCACTCCTGTCACAGACAGTGTCGTCCCAACAGATGGCAAAAGCTTCTTTCAAAGCAGAAGTGACTGTAATAGCTATAATTACTAATGTTGTAAGGTGAACGTGCATGTTTTATCATGGTAGAAACCTCTGACATTTAAATTACTAATTCGTTGCCAGGCAATTCTTGCAGATTCCTCACACACACACACCACCACCACCCATTTTTTAAGCTTGTAGCTTGTAGGATTTACCCCTTCAAAAAAAAATCTGAACTTGTTGTTCTGAATTCTAGTGAAGTTTCTAATTCAAAGGGTATAATAATTATTTGGTTAGCATGAAGAACAACTTACAGTTTTAAATTCAGAAAGTTTATGGCATAGAAATAACTTAGCCTAAGATTTTCAGTTCACATTTTTGCTCAATAAACATTTTATAGGTAATTTTTAATGGATTCCTTTGGAATCTTTAGAGATAGGCAGCAGCTTAGTATAGTGCTTTTCAGCTTTATGATAGAGGTATGTCCAAAATGCTTAAAAAGACTTCTGAATGCTGTAACATGCATCAGTGGGTACAGGGTGCCCTCAACACTTTGTGTCTGTGTCAATCCTGTGTGAGAGGTGGGATGAGCTTTATACAGATGCACTTGGGCCTCAAAACTCTATGCTTTCAGATATGATGTTTTCAAACCAGCAAAACTCAGAAGGGGAAAAAAACAAACCAACACCAAACCAATGTTACTTACTTAAATAACTTTAATTTTAGAAAGCATCATAAGTATTTTATAGGTAAGTGTTGAAATCTGAGATTTGTCTGGGCTGTAATTTCCAGTCTTGAATGAAATTTTCAGAAATTGGAGAAAATACACTTGGACTTGTCCAATTTTGCACGAACTTAAAACCATACTTCTCATAAGCACTTTGCTTATCTTTGTAATGTAAAGATCACAGTCTGCCAAAGTTCCACTCATATTTTATATTCATTCCTTTAGAAACATGAGTGGACATTTTTGTAAAGTTGGTGCTTCAATAAACACATGCTGGTGTTGAATCATTAATGTTTATTAGAAGTCTTACAGTTTGTCTAACCACAAATGCTTTGACGTGTCACTATCCCTGGAAGCATTCAAAAAATGTAGATGTGGTGCTTAGGGACATGCTTTAGTGGTGGACCTGTCAATATTGAGTTAATGGTTCAACTCAATGATGTTGGAGATCTTTTCCTTAATAACTGTATGGTAGAAAAAGCAGAGTAGACACATATTCTGGTTTAGTTAGATGTTAGAATATGTTAGAATATGCTCAGTTGATAGCTTGCAGAAGTTTAAGTAACTAATTCAGAATAATTTATGTATAATCTA
>VRYO01002355.1:11353748-11411717 GCA_009812075.1 Sialia sialis
AGCGGGAGCAGCGCCGGCAACAGCAGCAGCGCCGGGAGCAATGGGAGCGGTGGCAGCTGTGGGGGTGGGAGCTGAGGGGTGGGGAGCGTTGCTGAGCACCGGCACCGGGAGCGGCGCTGGCAACGGCAGCAGTGCCGAGCGCCGGGAGCAGCGGGAGCGGCAGCAGCGGTGGGGGCAGGGAACGCCTGTTCCCCTTGCGGCTCGTACTTCCGCCTTGGCAATTCTCCTGAAATTGTCCATAAATAAGCCGCACCTGAATATAAGCCGCACTACTGGGGTAAGCTGGATTCTTCAGTGAAAAAGGTGCGGCTTACATTCGTGAAATTACTGTTCATTATAGTTTACACTCAGAAACAAGGATCAAAGCTTCTTCACTTCAAGCTCCCAAAACCATTCTGTTTCTCCAATAAAAACCATAATAAAATCACACTTACTCCACAGTTTAAAATACCTCTAGCCTCACCAATCCTGCACTGCATGTCATGGCTGTCCTTTCTAGTTTTATATTCAGGTCCTAAATAGCATGAACTAAAGGGATTGAGTTCTTGATTCATAATTTTCTAGGTGGAAGTGGTTGCTGAAATTTCAACTACTGTTTGTGGCTTACGTGGAAAACTTTCATTGAAATAAGTAGCTTTATAGAGGCAGAATGGGAAGCACCTGACTCTGTAATCACTTCTGCTTAGTGGAGAAAAAATATTACTAATTTCTACAGAGGCCTACTAAGAAAAGAGGCATCACAGTTAAATGCATTTACTTATTTTTTAATTATTAAAATTAAATTATAATTTTAATTTTGAATATTGTGGACTTTTTCTGAGTAAAAACTGAATATTCAGAACTTCATATCGAGGTTTTCACCTTTTAATCTCATTAAAACACTAATCTCAATGTGGAGATATTTTGGCCCTAATTTATATTCAAAAACGTATAGGAAATGGCACCATGGGAAAAAAACTTCGTATTTTTGTAGTTTTCATTAAGTATTCTGGTCTAATTTGTAGCAATAACTGTAATGGAAGGTCACTGGCTGCTAAATAATTCACACAATAATGAAAGTGAATGCACATTAATTGCAGCAGCTGGTTAAATGTGGGACTGTGTGCCCAAAAGCAGAGCTGTCAGCAGTTGTTAGATAATTGCTTCTCAATGTGTAGTGCAAACAGTTGCTTCACTGACACAGACAGAATAGGTTGTGTTCAGTCTGGTTTCAGTCAGTGAGCACCACTGTCCACTAGAGACAGCCACAGTAAAAGCCACATTCTGTTGAGTATTTCCACACTGTAATGGTTTAACTTTGGTCCACATCTAGCAAATGAAATAGCAATATGTTATAGCTCCTGACTTAACACCCTAATTTAGATTTTGCTTCTTTATTATTCCAGCTGTGCTCTGATTCAGCTCTGATAGTTTTTAAAGGACTATCCTGTGAAAAAAATTGTAGCAGCATATTGAAAGAACAGTCTGGTAAACTGAAGATCTAAAAGCCACATTGATTCAATTGAAATTACAATTACCTTGTGATTGTCCCACGGAAAAAATAGACACGGAATTCCAAATATGAGAACTTTGGTTTTGCTGTTTGGCAGCAAAGTCTAATGGGATTTATCTGGAGTTGGCAGAGAGAGACATCAATGAGAAGGCTGAAGTCAGGGAGAAAAGAGAAAGTGTCAGATACTAGTATTTTTCATATGTAGGTTTTTTTCAAAACTTTATTTCTGCTCAAGCTTTTTTTTTTTCCTTATGCTACAGTTATTCAGTATGGCTAGTCATGTCTTGATTGTCACTTCTAATTTACTGTCACTTCCTAAGCATTAAGAGCTTAGAATGTTTTAAACCTTTTAAATCAGGAAATTTTATGTGTGGGTAGATATATCACTGTTCACCCCATCATGACTGTATTGTCTATAAAGCAAATGAGAATCAGCTCATAGTTAGTTTCTCATTTTTATTAATTATTTCATAATTTTTAATAAAAAATGACAAAAGCTGGATTTAAAATGAAAGTTTAAGAATAGTATTTAGAGAGCCTGTTGCAGACTTGTGTTCAATTTGGTTCAAAGGAAAGGACCTTTTATTGTGGTATATGTAATGTTACACTGAATTTAGATACCAAATTTTTCTGAAGTAAAATAGTATTTTTTCAGAAGTTCTATACTTGTATTATATAATTTAATCACAGCAGGAGAATGACTTTTAGCAGTATGAAAGGGGAACTGATAAGAGTCATTTCTTTCACCTGAAATAAACACCTGTAGCTGCCTGTAGCTACCTCTCTTCAAATGCACTGTCCCTTGCTGTTTCCAGAACAGAAGATAGCTCTTTGTGCCTCAGATCTTGCCACGTGTCAGAGAGGTTGCCCACCTGAAGTCTTGTCTGTGAAATTGCAGAGGTTGGCAATGGGGACCACCATTTCCAGGTCTCTCCTATTGCATTTTACTATGTTCTCCAAGGCTGTGAGGACTGAGTAAAGACTGATACAGGCAAACTTTCTCAGTAAAACTGGTAACTGTGACATGGTGGCTTCTTTATCACTCTTAACCTAGTACGATTAGAATAAATACTTGATCTCAAGAGGAACATGGGAATTATTTGAGAGCTTTTCTTTTATAGTTAGCATTAGCTCATCAGAGTGAGCCTGTAAATATTTTTTTTAATACTTTTTTTAGTGTATTCATGTATGCCACCTGTGCATCCCTTTCTCTCTCTAAAGCTCTGCAGTCGTCTGTAATTTTCTGCATTTACACGGGACTAGACAATTTGCAGACACCTGTCAAGGAAGCCTCTGCTGAATCTCCCAATGAATTCATTCCCAATGAATAGAAAATTCAGCTTTTGTGAAGGGTTTGTATGAAGTTGCAGATACAACTGAGACAACCACTCTGGAAAGGCTGCACAATAAATAGTGCATCTTTTCTTTGTAATATGCAATATGTCCCACATTAACCAGTGCATACAGTCAAATAACATCCCTGTAAGCCACAGTAGTAATGTATGTCTATATATTTTAACTATTTTTTTCTCTTTTTTCTGGCTAGAAGGATGATATGCTAGGCATCTCGTATGGCTATCAACAACTGAAAAAAAAGATTTTCAAGCGAAGGCTCTTAAATAAGATAAGACTTTCTGGACGGGGTCATTCGGGATGTTCCCTCTGAAGAAGGTGTTTGGCAGATGTGCCTCTGGCCTTACAGCGTCCCCTTGTGGCCAAGCATCGCCAGGGTGGCCCGGCGGCTCCTGGGCCAGCACGGGGCTGGGCGCGCAGCGCGCCGAGCTGCCCGACGTGGGCAGCCCAAACACAGCCTGCTGACTTTCCTGGTCGCTGACAAACTGCCTAGTTATGCCACATACGTATATATTTTTTCCCCCATTCTTTTTTTTTTTCACTGTGTAGTTTAGATTGCTGTTAAGTATGAATTTAAGCAAGCCTCTGATATGCTTCAGTAATACTTAAGGCAGAAGTCTGTCTTCAGGATTGTTCGGCACAATCTTATGATCAAATTTTTACTGTAACTAAATGTTGCAGAGAAATGGAACAATTTGTTGGAAGTGTTTATGAATGGGTGAAGCCTGGGCTTGATGCAAACGAAAGTATGCAGACACCACTGAGATGCACCTCACTATGCGCAGCAGTAAGCTGTAGCACACATTTTATAGTTTGGTGTGATAGGGCAATGTTCTGAGATATCAACTCTTCCAATATTGAGGTTTACATGTAAATGATGTTCTCAATGAATAAGGTAGCAACAATTTAGAAGAACTGCAAATTGGATCTTACATTTCAGATTTCCAGAAAATCACCTTTTGATTTTGTCTTTACAGTGCAAGTTGTGCTCTTTTACAAGCTACCAAATTCTGCTCATACAAAATTTCAGTGTTATTGATGCAAAACATGCATCGTGTTTCCAAGGCTTTTCTCCACTCACACTGAAATAAAATTTATTTAATATGTATTTTAAACCATACAGACTGTTTTTATTTATGTTCTCCGGATTGGGTTCTGTTCACTTTGCCTATTTTTCCAGTCTTTAATTTAAAACCAATTATTTATTGCTCAGCATGCATTCAGCATGTCAGAATTTGGAACAGTTATTCCAGCTCTTGAGGGTCAAGTGAGTGCTAGGCAATACTGTATCAGAATTGCGCATTTCTCACCCACTCTGCATGGCAAAATTAAGCACAAGATTGTCTTCAACTTTTGTTTTAACTTTTATTTTTCATGTATACCCACAGCTTCTTAGGGACTATTTCAGCATGCCAAAAGGAGCTTAAAACTTAACAATATTTATGTTGGCAATGTTAGGATTCTTATTATAAGAAAAAAAACATTCAAAAATGTACTATGAAGCTGAAAACATACCCATGTGGATTGCATTTCTTTAAAACTCTTTAGAACTTTCACAATGTTAGTAGCAGGCTTCACTGGATAAAAAATCTCTGTGCATGGAAGATGATCGATAGGGCCTTGTTATGATAGGCCTGTATTACAGTGGTTTTCCCCGAAGTCTCCTCTGCATGTTTGCAGTTAGAGTTGGTAGCACTAAAGACAAGGTCTCTTTGCAAAGTGTTCATAATATGTATGTTTTATATATGTTTATGTTTTACATGCAGTAAAATATGAAATAATTTAAACAACGTAGAAACAGAGATGGACGTCAACATAGTGTCTGTGGGAAATTGTGACCAAAATGTTTTATTCAAGTTTGATTTTATTTATGGTTTGGTTGGTTGGGTCTTTGTGTCAATGTTAAATATCAACAAACAATTTGATGATTTTACAGTAAGATATGTTGTCCTCTCTAGGATTTACAGAAATGTTTTCAAGAGCAGATACGACTTCAGGGCCAGGTGAGGCTTCTGGAACTTCGTGTGAAACAGCAGCAGTTAAAAATCATACAGCTCTTAGAGAAGAAAGAGATTCAGTACAGTGACAGAGAAGATGAAAACAATGTCATTGACTTGAGAGGAAAAAGACAGTATTCAGGTCAGAAATGAAGCAATTCTTTTCATTTCCATTTATTGTAATGAGACACAGAAGGTTTAGCACAATTAGGCCTATTGAGTTATTGTTTTATAAACTCATTGTAGAATGTTTGTTTAAAACACAGTGCTCAGCTTTTACCAGGACCTGCTGTACAGGGAAAAATTGTTAATGTGAGATGGTAGAAATCAAATCAGAATTTAAGAATTTTACTGATTTAGTAAAAGTGCATAATTTAAAAAAACAATCAGTGGACAACAAATTAAGCATAAATATCAACAATACAACAGATAAAAGCCAATAATACAAAATGTTAATCAGGAGTTACAGATTCCTAAACACCATTATTTGACTAATGTCAGAAGTTCTAGCAATCCAACAGGGTTAGTTCACATTCATAGATTCAAATGGTTGCCTGGGTTACAAGCAACTGACTTTGTTCCAATCTGTAAAGTCCCTGAGACATCCGTATTTACACACATGAGCCTGGCATAATGACATCTGCATCTCACTTTAATAACATTTTCACTATGTTGGATTCAGCTCAGGACATCACAGCTTTGAAAATACTGGTTTAAAGTTGTTTCACTAATTTCACCAGCAATCTGGTGATGATCCACTCCTTCTACAGTGTAGAAGCTGCAGTATATAATAAAACACCATGCAAACTCTTGATATAATAAAACACCATCCAAAACAATATTTAGATTGAAAATACAATTTTGGAGCCTGGGTTCTAGATGGTGTTTGTTTCTAGCTGTCCAGTGCTAGAAAATCTTAACTACTATTATTTTTAATAGCCTTGTTTGAATATGGTAGTAGTGCTTATGCTGCTGGAAGATGTAGCAAAATGTATAACGCTTGATCCCAAGGCACAATGATAAAAAAACATCATTAAAATGAAATTAAAACCAGTTGTAAATCTGACTTTAAATTTTAGCTGTGTATTTATGCACTCGACATCCTGGAACACTTTATTTTTATTATTAGGGCTGACTCATTTGTTACTGGAAAAGATTGTTAAAGCCACATTTCTCTGAAAGGTATTTGTCCTTTCTTAGCATATGCCTCAATTTTTTTTTACAATGTTATTCTAAAAAACAGATCTAACTTGTTCCCTTTTCTGATTATTTTTCCCCCCATTATTTTTTCACTTTACAGTTTGGAAAATGCCTTTCCCTGTTAATACTGCAGTATTTTCTCAAACTGCTGTAGCATTTTAATATCAACAGAGCTGGATAATTTAGTTAGATAGTGAGGGGGAAATTCTACACTATATATACCTGCTAAAAATTAAGATATGATTTTGTTTTGCTAACACAATAAGAAATTAATGGACAAGAAAAGCTATTTTCTCTAAGCCAATCACACATTCTCTATGAAGACAGCTGTTATTTAAATAATGTTTTCTGTTAGAGTTTATTCAAATTCTGGCATAGCTATTTGTTTTCAGTATAAAGTGTTTATTTTCTATGTCTAATCTTCACTGACACTTTCACTGAAAAAAAATACAATAGTTCATGAAGTTCCAACCAGGCCTGGAAGTTCAGCCAACTCACGGAATTCCTTAAAGTTATTCAGCTCTACCTTAGCCAGGAAAAACAAAAATGCTGAAAATTATACAGTAATTTCGCGTTTATAAGCCACACCTTTTTAACTGAGCTTTCGACCCGACCCCAGAAGTGCGGCTTTTCATCTGGTGCGGTTTATATATGGACAAATTCAGGTGAAAGGCCAACCCAGAAGTGCGAGAAGTGGCCTGAAGTGGGGTGGGGCTGGCCAGAGCTGGATCCTCCCTGTAAAAAAAACCAAAAACAAACGTGCGGCTTATATTCGGGTGCGGCTTATATATGGACAAATCCCGTGGTCTACCCGGCTACACTGATGTGCGGCTTATAATCAGGTACAGCTTATAATTGTGAAATTACTGTATATCTTTTCTGTGACTGTCTGATGGTAGATGACATATAAACAAAGAATTCGTTTCCCTTCTTAATTCCTAGAGGAAAAAATGTAATAAGATTGTGCAATTACATTGCTGTAATATTTCCATGAGCTCAGAATTTTGTTATTGTTGTAAATGATATTCATCAACAGCAATGCAGATCAGACTGTGAATGGTACCAAGTCAAAGTATCATTTTACACATACACTACACTTCTTGGGCGCAATCTTGTGTATATTTTTGCATCTATTTGGTAGAAGGGACAGGAGAATCAGGCCTTGCAATTGTTTCCATTTTTAACACTGGAGATTCCATACTTTTGTTTTAGGCACTTCTGCAAACTTTCTGGACATAGACTTGTATGTTTGTTTTTAAAGGTTACTGTGCATCTTACATGTAATTCTATGGTTGTAACAGATTTCTAATGTGGATGATAAATTAATTAAATTAAAAGTGACATCGCTTAGAGGAATTATTTTTCCAGTCAAGTAGAAACAAAAGTTATAATATTTCATGGTGGGAAGATATTATTTCAAAGATATATCAAAAAAATTACAGCCCAGCAAAGCTTTAAAGCCACACAAATACAAAAAAATATCCAAAAGTCAAAGAAATGGGTTTGCAGAGACATTTCATTAGTGTGGTTTATATGTGACTTCTACATAACGTGACTTGATTACTGTTATTGACTTGATTTCTGATTTTGCCAGTAAGTATAGGACTAAAAATGTTGTGTCCAATTAATGTTGTGTGAACAGATTGTGCAGAAATCTACAATGAAGGCCATAAGCAAAATGGATTTTATAAAATAAAACCAATGCAGAGCCCTAGAGAATTCCTTGCATTCTGTGACATGTCTGAAGGAGGTGGCTGGACTGTGTTTCAGAGACGTTCTGATGGCAGCCAGAATTTTGATAGGTAGGTACTAGACTTGGTAATTAAATCAGGAAGCAAAGTGAAGACACATTAAACCAGATCGAGCCAAGTTAAATCTGAACTATAGAAGTATATGAATGAGTTGTTATCCCAGATAAAAGGGAGGAGTGGTTGCTCTGTGGGACAGCCTCCGGCCGACAGACTTCTGGGTCTGGCTGTCTTCTGTGAGACATCCATTCTAATCTTTTTCTGAGAACCTGTACATTTGATATGAGGACACTTCAATGTCAAATGCATTAGCAGCTGTTGGAGCAAGGACTCTTAATGATGAGGAAAGGCTAGATTGTACTCTGCAAGTTGTAGAAATCTAAAATATAAAAAATGTTAGCAATCTGAGAGCTCTTTGAGTAAAAATGTTCTTCACAGACATGTCTAGTGGGAGGATGAGAAACAAAGTACCTAAGTTGAAACAAGAGAGTTTCAGATTGGAAATAAGGAGAAACTTCTTTTTTACCATGAAAAGAGTCACCAGATTCAGGGAGTCTGCCCAAAGAGAATGTGAAGTCTCCATCCCTGGAAGTTTTCAAGATCTGAAGGGACAAGCCTGGAACAATCTGGTCTGATCTCATGGCTGATTCTGGCTTGAGATGACATTGGGCTAACTTGCCTCCTGAGGTTCCTTCTAGTTTGAGTTATTCTGTGATTTAAAATTGTATTATAAAATATCCAAACTAATTTGTTTTTTTGAGAAATTAGTAATTGATACCCTTTTCAGAGACTGGGCTGACTATGAAGAAGGCTTTGGAAATTTTGTTTCGAAAAATGGTGAATTTTGGCTTGGAAACAAAAATCTTCATTATTTGACTAACCAAGGTAAGATTTGTGTTGTAACAATAGTCTTATTGCTCCTTTACTCTTTCCAGGCCATTTTTTCATTTCCCCTTTTTGTTACCGTAAATCCTGAGTTCTATTGTTAGGCTGTACGGACTTCTCTAAGTTTCAGATTAAAACACATTTGAATGTGTGTTTTCTAACAAAAGGCTCAAAACTCTCCTTAGGCCAGTGGCATACTGAGAGCCCCTGTGAAACAGGGAGACAGGAGTCTGCCTTAAAAGAATTGTCTCTATCTGTTTTCCATCAGTATCATTAACAGTCCAAAGACAGGTATATGCTGTACCAAGACACTTCGGTCTTTCTAGCAGTATTGCATGGAAGTAATTCTAATCTAGTCCTGTTGATTAGGACTGTAGTAGAAAGTTATTTCCATCTTTCTAATAGTCACTTAACATAAGCTAACTTCTGCTTTATTATAGAATGCTGCAGATACAAAACTTAAACACTGGCTTAGCCAGCTAAATCATATGGAAATCAGTGCCACCAGGACATGATCCTAGTATCACTCTTTTATTTTCAGTATAAAAATCTAGTTTTCATAAGCAAACATTTATTGATCAATTTTCACTATGCTTTCATCACCACCTCAAATATTGTACTGAAATGTAAAACCTCTAAGGCCTTTTTTTTTTACAATTTTTTTTTCCTACAGTTGAAAATTTGTATTGGAATAATTCTAAAATTTTCTAAAGTGACTCAGGTGAAAAAAGGCAAAAAATAACAACATATACTTAAGCATGCATAGAGAAAGAAGATAAAATCACAAAAAATATGCTGAGGTGATAGAAATTCACGATAAAAACATTTTCTTTTAATCTCCTACTGTAATGCCCAGTTCTGAAAAGTAGTGAGATAGGCTAATTTAAATAAAATAATTTGTATTTTTTTTAAAGGGAATTATACTTTAAGAATTGATCTAACTGATTTTGAAGGAGAACGACGTTTTGCACAGTATACAAGATTCAGAGTTGCAGGAGAAGAGGTAATAAAATATTAAATGACTGAAGGTTTTAAATATAGACAAACAGTAAACATACAGATTCCCTATGCTTATAATTTTCAAATGCCTAATAAAAGTGATTTACTCTGATACATTAATTTCACACTTTCTGTAAGAGATATTAATCATTTGGTTTAGCAGACATGGATAAAAGCAGTTTTTCTATTATTATAATGGTACAAGATGTTCTGATTTGCTTATGTATTCTGCGAACTTGCCCTAGTGTTGTTTTTCATTAGGTTATTTATACATAAGGTTAATGAAAAATTTTATCCCTGTTAAGCATCTTTACAGCCTTTCATTATTAAGTACATCGTGTTTAAGTGGCATGACATTTCTGAGCATAAAAATAGCAGCAAATGGAACAGATAAGGTTCTTTGTGGTTTCACTCTCTGACATGTTAAGGGCTAAAGGCATATTGGAATTTAATTTTTTTCTTTCTTCACATTTTTTATTAGCATTCTTATGAGATGAGTTGTGGTGAATACTCTGGTACTGCTGGTGATTCCCTTGCTGGTGGATTTCATCCTGAAGTAAAATGGTGGGCTGATCATCGAGGAATGAAATTCAGTACTAGAGACAGGGATAATGACAACTATGAAGGGAACTGTGCTGAAGAGGAAAAGGCTGGCTGGTGGTTTAACAGGTATTTTGATTTTATATGGGTACAGTCAAATATTCTGCTCCACGTGCATTCATAAAATAATAATATATGGTAGAACATAGATTGGGATTGTTCATTTATTTGCAATGTGCCCTTGTCCCCTAGCAGAGATCTCAGTGCTGGTAAGACTGAGGCTCACTTATGAAGGGACAGCACCTACTGTACAGCTCAGGCTGGTCTGTGATAATGGCATTTGCCACAGGTCGTCTTTGTTATCAAGCAGTGAAGAGGAGATAATTCTGCCCCTCTGAGGTAACTAGTTTTTACACAAGTAGGTCATGCAGAATTTGTAGATATACCCCTGCTGTACTTCACTCTTGTGTCACACTAGACCAGATGTGGCAGCACTGCAAATATCTGACAAACTGAACTAGTGCCAGGTTATCAAGATTCATTTTTTTCACCTCACTTCACAGTATCTCACTCTTGTTATTCTTTCCAAATGGAGACGGTAATGTGTCCATTCAGTTTCTGTCAATGTGCATGTCTGGACTGAGTGAGATTTTCTTAAATAGGGTTCAATAAGAGATTTAAAAAATTCTACTTACATCCAGTTTACCAAATCAAAAAGAAAGGATAAAACTGGTAGCCTTAGCCTGTACAGATCAGCTATGTTCTTTGCTGTAATTAATTAGATAAGTATAGCCATGGAAAGAAACTCTGCAGTCTAGCTGTGTGATAGAGAGATTTAAAATACAGCTCAGGGAGGCATACTACTGTCTCATGTGATCTCAGTTCACTTGGCAAGAGGTGCCAGGCTGGATCAACTCCATTGTTTCTGTTGTGTCATCCTTTGTTTCTCTTTTTAACTCCTCATTTGCCAAATTTTGTTTTCATAAGTAGTCTGTGACCACCTTAGCTGATATGATGTTGCTATTAAGTCAGTGTTTCACAATTAACTACTTATTTTAATACATTTTAATATATTTGCATGGATAGGCAGTCAGCAGGCTGTTTGAGACTTGGAAAAAGTCACATGTAGACATAGTTTTTTTGCATTTCTCAGGAAAGCTAAGGTAAAAAAGGGAAAGGCAATTATGTTGGAGCTTTTTTTCCCATGAAATCAGAACTTTTGTAGATTTAAAGGAGTATCTGGACCTCAAATCACATAAAACTGCCATGGATTTCATTAAGACTGAATTACTAATCAATTTAGACCTCTGAATACATCTTTTTCCCTTTTAAAACTTAATTTATGTTGGATTAATTTGGAAAAAAGAATGACCACTTTGCAAAAGTAGTTGCGTAGCAGAACTTGACAGTTATTTATACCTTGTAGTTGGTGCTACATAACTTCTAAAGATAGCTGACTCCTACTAGGCTAGTTCTTATTATGGTTGTGTAGCTCATGCTCTTAAAGTGACAGTCTAAGCTTGATAATGAAAATGAGTTACCAATAGTGTTATTTCACTGCTTTGTTATTGACTTTTTAATGTTCGGCCTAACATAAAACTGAAAATTGCAAAATACTAGAAAATGTCAGTATCATTAAGTCCTACTCAAAAGAACAGTACTGGTAGGGAAAGGAAAGCACTCAGAAACACTTATTTGTCATGCACAGATTAGCAAATATAGAAGGAATTAGTGTTCTTGGCTGGTTTGCATAAGACATCAGAGCTATGAAGGAATTGTTTATAGTTAGCTCTATGCTATCAGGACTAATGAAATACAGACAATATGAAAATATTATGAAAATAATATGAAAACCAAGGGATGTGACACAAGTGAGGCCACATGGAAGTAGCTCAGAGCTAGTTTAAAGCCACCAGTCTCCAGCTCAGCATTTGCTATCCTGGACTTCTGCAGATAAATGGTCCCTTTCGTAAGCAAAGCTCTAGCAGAGATTTTTATCTTGAATGCAAATCCACAGAGCTGGGTTCACTCTGGTATTACCTGCAGGTCATAAGATTTCCAGCACCCAGGGCATTGCAAAGTTCATTAGGTTCATACGTAGTGAGAGTGAACAATTGCAGTTAGACATCAGCTTGTTCTCTCCCAGCACTCCAATTTTTAGTTATACCATGTATGAATGGTAACAGGGATCTGTTAGGCAACAACTTGGGGCAGATATCACTAACTCAAGCTTCTGCCTCACCAATCATCCCAGAGACTGCATAACTATGTTCATGTGGGGTCAGTGGAGTCAGTAAATCCAGACAGAATTCAAAGGGTTCTTCAGGGAACCAACTCCCATCTCTCTACATCTGTCACACAGTTAATACATAATTCAGATAAAATATCCTGGACAGTGGAGAGTTGGCTGTACTTTTAAAAATCTTGCAGCATAGTTTTAAACTTTATATTAATCTGTTGAAAAGATAGAAGCACAGGCTAACTTTAAGGTATTTATTGACTCATGAATAATGAGTGTTTCACAATATCATACCAATAATCACATGCCAGTTGTTAATTTAGTATGTGCAGTTACTTCAGACAGCATCTAGTTGGATAGTGAATACTGTAATTTTCACTATTCATGCTTCCCAGCACTAATTAAGACTTTTTACTGGCTCATATTTCTGTTGGCAAAATTACAATGTGCCTTCTTATGATTTTTTTAATGAAATCTGTGTTTTGATTCAAAGTAGGCAGAGTGCCTGCTTATCGCAGAATTTGTATGATTAGAAAGATTATGTCAGTTCTGATACAAGTTTGTCAGTCTCAAAACCAAACTCACTTTTCATGTCCACAATTTATAAGCTTTCAATTAACACATTATCAAAACTGACTTTAAAAATTGTAAGCAATAAATAAGGATATATAGCTAAGAATTTTCCTATAGAGTTTTTCTCATAGTTTTTATCTCTGTTCTCAAAAACTTTGCTAATGAAGTGTAAGCAAAGCCAAAAAGACTAAGATTTGCCAGTTACAAAATCATAAGGTTTATTTGGAATGTTTTCTGTTTGCATACTTTCTAAAGTCTGCTATTGGAATCCATCATGGTGTTCAACAGCTAGATATTAACAGCATTTATAATGTAATACTGAATTGGCAGATAAACCAAGCTGACTCATCATAATGTGTTGCAAAAGGAACAGCCAGTTTGCTCTCCATATGGTCACATAAAGATCTAAACTTGTTTCTAGTAGAAACCAGGCAAGTATCAAGGTTGTGCTGTTTCCTTTTCAAGCCTTTTGCATTTTTCTAGGATTTTTGTTAGTTTCAACCACTGTATTTAATAAACTATAAGTGCATTTCTGCCTCAGTCTGTTAAAAAAACAACAAAACCCCCTCAACTTTGTATCGTCAAATAAAATGCCAGTTTTGGTGATCCAGTGAATTGGTGCACATGTGTAATTAGCTGTCAGAATTAATCTATTTGTAAATAGAAGTCCACAGGTAGATGGGAAAACTGGTGGTATTCAGGTTTTTTCAGAGAAAATACCTTGTGATGTAACTGAAAAACTTAAGTGGAGCTAGTCTGGAACAACAGAAAACACAACAGTATTTCTTTCCCAGAGTATGGTGTATGCCCTGCTGTTATCCAGGCTGAACAACTCTGGAAGAATTTTCCACTGAAACAAAATGGCAGGAAAAACTCCAAGAGCTAGTAACGTCAGAAAACACGGAAAGAACAAGCAGCACCTTTGGTTAAAAGAAGCAAAAAACATTTGCAGTTCTTCCCTAATTAAACCACTGCTGTTTATGTGCACAGAGTCCACAAATGCAAATTTATGCAGCTGTCAAAGTAGGCCAGCATTAACATGGCAAAATTTTTGACTCTCAGAGAAATAAATAAGAAATGCTTGAAACTTTTCAGCAGGAGGCCTAATTGCTGTTTCCCTTTATTTTCCCACCAGGTGTCACTCTGCCAACCTGAATGGTTTGTACTACAAAGGTCCCTACACTGCCAAGACAGACAACGGGATTGTTTGGTACACCTGGCATGGGTGGTGGTATTCCCTAAAATCCGTTGTCATGAAGGTCAGACCTGAAGACTTTGAACGTAATATTGTTTAAGTATTCTATTAACATGATTCGCCTGATTCATCTTTAAAATGGGCAGATTTTTACTTCTCAATCTATGCATGTATAAATCTGGAATAATTCCTCTGCAACTAGTAGTTTTATGAGATATAAGTGAAAAGATAAGCTAGCCTTTAGATACAAATATTGATGCTAATGGGGCCAGGTTTTTTTTTAAAAAGGCAATTGTTCACCTAGGAATAAGGACATCATTAAGATGGAGAAATCTTGGCTTTCAAAGGAATTCCAAATTCTTTCACCCTTAAAAACAAAAGTATTGTTACCCTGCTGTTTCAAAAATTAAAATTAATTGTACTTACACAATAAAAAAGACCCTACTCAAATAGAAGCAAAAGGTTTACCCAGTGGATGGAACATACCTGCTTTGGAAAGGTTCAAGACTTTAGAAATGAGTTTCCTGTAAATCCCTGATGTAATGATTGCATGTGTTGTGTACATATCATACATAAAAGGTTTAAAGAATGAGGCAGGGAACTGAAGAAAGAGAAGGGATGCTACCAGGGTACAATCAATTGAATCCAGCATTGAGAAGTGGGTTATCTGTTGTTTGCTGAAGCATTTCTAGGGCTGGTCCCAACATTTCAATCTAACATTTTTACATGGTCACTGTAATGCCTTGCTTTTCCTTTTTCTCTTTTTCTTTTTTTTTTCCTTTCGTTTTTTTAAGAACTTTAATATATTGATATTTAGAGTTCTAATCAAAGCTGCAACTCATTTTAATATGAGCAAAACTGAACAGAAGGCATGTGTAGAGGGAAGTGTATTTCATGTGCCACAAAAATCTGTCATTTTAGAAGTTCTTAGTGCTTGACACTAAATTTCTACTTTCTTTTAGACTGTATCTGTTAGACTTTCAACTCTCTTAATTTGAATGTCCTGTTCAGTTACTTCCACTCCTTTTCCTATGTACTTGTCTAGGTTCTCTGGGCTTTTTTCCATCTCAAGCTGCATACCCATATTTTTCTTGTACAAGAATAATGGTAAGAGAGACTTTGCCTACTCCTGGCTATTGTGCCTGGCACTACAATGGACTTGAATAGCCAGTAAAAACAAGAGTTGCTAATTAGTGCTTGCTGCCATGGAGAAGCTAGGAATACTGTCTGGAAAGCTATCCAATGAAATGTAGTCTATTTCTGCTGGGCATACTCAAATGAAGACTTAAAAAAAAATGGACCTAAACTTGCTTTCCTAAAATAATTTTGCTTTTGTGGTTGAACTGCCACTCTCTGTCCCCTTCTCCAAATATAATTTTGAACATGGCAGACACTTTCAGTCAGCCTTAACGTAATTGAAACTGTTTTGGTGAAGGTCAGTTTATAACCACATTGCTCTGAATATAGGTCAGCTGAATGGTAACTCTCTGTTTGGTAATTTTTCCTTTTATTTTCATCCTCCCAAAACAAAATTTTGTAAAGAATTCTTGAGAGAATTTCACAGAATAAGGGAGGGAGGATGTTTGGAACAACTGTGGGGAGGAAAGAGAGTTCTTATGGAACAATCTCACTAAAAAAGATAAATCATTTTATATCTAAACAAAACCAAAAAAAACCCAACCAAACAAAAAAAGTGTGTAGAAAAAAGTGTTCAGCTAAAATCATGTTATAATGTAAAAATCATGCCAATGAAAATCTGCAGTATAGAGGTTTTAAGGTCTCTTCATGATAATACCAGATATTCTAGATAATCCAGTCTTTTTCTTGATGTATCAATTGATACTGTGCTAGAGATTTCTAGCCTTTAGACCATCCCTGTAACCATGCATGAGAGGACCAATGAACAGCTCTACAACTGCTTATTTTGAACACTGTTTAATTAGTTGTACCAAATTACATTTGGTGTCTGAGAGGAAGGCCTATCATTGATATGTGTGTGTGTTAGGGGGTTAAGGGGAAGGCAGGAAAGTAAAGAGAGAGAGAAAGTGAGAGAAATTCAGCATTAAGACAGAAAATCTGAAAAAGTATTTTTATTCAGTTTTATTGCAGAACTTAAATTTGGTTCCTGTGTAACTATGCAAATATCTTTAGGTATGGGTTATTAATAATGTGATGGAAGTTTTGGAGTAATTTAAAAAAATGTTTAAGTACCGTATTTCCCATAATTATTTTCATATTCTTTTTCTCCTTTAAGAGGAGAAAGCTTTAATTGTTTGGGAAAAAAACTGGAATGCTGTTATGTAGAAAATTTTAAAAATCTAGTTTTTCACAGGACAATGGAAAGATTAACTCATGAATTTGGAGAGTATCAAGGCAGATCATATTCCTCCAAAATAAAAGACAAGGAGTATTTATATATAGGAAAGTTGGATCTTTAGCGCACACACACACACACACACACACACAAAAGAATGTAAAATGTGAAGATTGTGCTTATAAAATCTACTATATATTTTCTAATGATTTTAATGTACTGCAGCATAAATCCATCCTGTTTATTTATAAGAACCCTATATTTTGGCTGAGTTGGGGTCCTTTTGACTTATTCTGATGTAAAATTTGACTCCTTTTCTATACTGTAAATCATAAAATGAAGGAGACTCAAATCGGTATGTACATCTTCTAATGCACTTATATGTTTATTTGGACTGAAGGCTCTTCAGAACAAGGAAGCATCTAGCATACTGTCAGCAATATGCAAAATATTGTATTCAATTTCCACCACTTTTCCATGTCCTTTTTTCATGCAATAAATCTTTCTGGCCACATGAAAAGCATGTGAAAGTGTGGTAATTCAAAATGGTCATATAATTGTTCTTAAATAAACAAACCATTTATTTTCAAAAGGGAAGTTTTATTAGCTACCATATAAGACACAAAGTTGGAAGAGAATTCTTTCCTCTGCCAGGCTTGCCTGCTCACATTAATTTATTTACTCAACAGGTACAAACATGTTCTAAATAGTCTTTATCATTACAAGATAGCAGAACACAGGCCAGTTTATTTTCCTGGTGTTAGACAGAACATTGTTCCCAAATAGTTAAAAATGAATACATACTATTTTATAGAAATAATATAACCCAGAAGAATAAGAATTGAGGAAATAACAATGAAAATATTTTACCAGTCATGTAAATAAAGAACATAATGATGTCTGCCAATAATATGGAATCAAAAATACATATTTTTGTAAAATCTTGTATTTTATTTCTTTGCCTGTGTTCTTGCATTTGCTCAACATATTGGAGAGTAAAAGAATGGAAACCACGATTCCAGGTGAATTAAGTGAGAGTAACAGTGCATTTTATGTTACAGTGTTTGTTTTCCCTAGAATATCTAGAATGCATTCATAGAGCTGAGGTATACCACAGTCAGGTGTACTGCTTTCAACTGGGATTCTTCTTTTCAGCTCTACTGTCTTGCTACAGGTTACAGTCTACCTCTCCTCACCCATTCCCAAAACTTTTTCTTGCTCTTGAAGTGGTATACCCAGAAAGAGGATTTGAACCACAGGTTGCCAGTTCTGTGAACATTCCTATCATGTTCCTTTAGTTCACTCCTCACTAGCTCAAAAGAATGAGCTAATTTTTTGCTCATTTTCCTTCAGCAGTAGGTTCTCTTTGGCAGTTATAAAAGAGATACAAAGAGCAGAAGTATCCAGGGAAGTATTCTGTATCTAAATTTTGAAAAATTTGCACTTTTTTTGGCTTCATTTTTTTAAAAAAATGTTTATTTAGTGGTCAACTTGTAAAGCATAAATAGAGCCTTCAAAACCAGGAAGTACAGTAATTTCACAATGACAAGCCGCACCGGAGTATAAGCCGCACATCCGAGTAGCCGGGAAGAACATGGAAATTGTCCATAAATAAGTCGCACCGGTTGATAAGCTGCATTTTTTTTTTTTTTTTTTTTTTTTCCTGCGCAGCAGAGGGGGCAGGCACCCGGCACAGCCCCGTGCCGCCCTGCTTGCCAGCGGCAGGGCCGGGCCACGCTTGTGCACCCCCGTTCCCGGCAGCCCCCCCACTCCCGACGGCTCCCAGCGGTCCCCTGGCCCGCCAGGTCCCAGCAGTTCATGGTGGCCCCTGGCCCCGCCCGGGACTGCCGCAGGGGGCAGCCCCGACCCTGGCTCGGCTCAGGGCTGCTGCAGGCTAGCCCTTCCGTGTTGGCTTTTCACCGGAATTTGTCCATAAATAAGCCGCACCGGAAGAAAAGCTGCACTTCTGGGGTAGCCTCAAAACGTTAGTCCAAAAGGTGCGGCTTATAAGTGTGAAATTACTGTACTTTGAAATGAGTATGAGTATGCTTGCCGTTTCCTCAGAGCAGGTCTGCTAATTGGGAATTTGGTAAGGCTTCAAACATTCAGCTAAAATCAGAGGGAGGTTCAAATTTTTGTCAAAGTGCTTCTTCGAAGAGTGTATAAAATTTCACAGTGATAGCAGTATTTTGATGCTTAATTAAGCTTTTTCGGTTGAATACACAGTGTTCATCAAAAATTCTTCTTTTGTAAGTACCTAAGGGTCATCTTAGTCTTTGTTAGTGCAGGGTGAAATCCAGCTTGTTATTGCTACAACTTCAGTTTAACTAAGGCAGTTCTTCTGAATCCCACTCTAATACTAAATAGTTTGCATCAGAAATGATGCTGATACACAAACACTGAATAAACAGCCTTGGGGCCAAATTCATGTTCGTTTGCTTGCAGAAACAATGGCCTTTGCACAAAAACCATCTTGTATCTCTCATTTCTGTCCTTCCTTGCAATACCTGTGTATAAATTCATTTTACTTGTCTCCCCTGCAGAATTAAGTTGTTGGGTTTTTTTGGTTTGTTTTTTTTTTCTTCCCATCTTAATGACAGTCAGATTAAAGACCTGTTAGTTGCGCTTTGCATACCTATGACTGTCTGGCATAAGGAATCTGGGTAGTTCTGAGGTTCTGCAGAACCCGAGGAAAGGCTCCAAGCAGCTAAATGATGTTCTTAAGGCACTTAAAATGGCATTTGTGAGAATAGACTGGATTGAATTATTTAATGAAATGTCACCCAACACTATTGGCAGGAAGATAAACAGATTCCTCTTATAGGTAAATGGTTCTCACAAATGATTACCTGAAATTCAGTGCATCCAGTTTGTTGTCCATCCAAAAGGTCACAATTTTTAATCTATGGTCTGTCAGGTAATTGCAAAATTATATGGCATTGAAGCTCCTGGTCTGGCAATTTATGCAACATGATATTTCATATGAAATTAATTGAACACAGGCAAGTGGCATATGAGCCAAAATGCTTTTATGTTAGTGATATCCTGCACTAGATGGTGCTCTGTATGTGGGTTTTCTTAGGCAATACTACATTTGTAAACTAGTACAACATTTCTCCTGATTAAGTTAGTTATTAAATGATAGAAAATACGTGAAAAATGTTTGGGTGAACTTTGCCCTTAACTAATTTTTTTAATAATACAGAGTACCTAAGGTTACCTAAATGGTAGAAATTCACAGCATCTAATTTACTTGAGGTACAGCTCATTCAGGTAGTTAAATTGTGTTTTCTCTTTTTTTTTTTTTTTTAAGTCTCACATTACAACAGTAGTTTGTGTCTTCTGATGATTAAGAAGCAGAAACAAAACTGTGCAAGTTCCAAACAATACTTGAACTAACTTATCTGCACTACTGCATTCCTGCTGTGATTCCTCTACTGCTCTCCTCTACTGGGATATCTTCTATTTTTCACATCTCAACTACCTAGAAATTCAAGGGAACTTCACTGTAGTGAGGCCCATCATAACACACATAATACAGTATCTGGATGTTTCTCGTGATCAAGAAACTGAGATGATGTGAATACTTGTGGCACAAGCAGGATGAAATACATGCTTGGGCCATACTGAATTCACTGCAAGGGGAACAGGAAATCCATCTCCTGCCAAAATGCCATACACCCATCTGGGAAAAACTTCCTTACAGAAATCAGTGGGTTATTTATGTGGTACTCAGCAAATATAAAATTCATGCTGCATGTCACTGCTAGATGTCTTGCAAGTTTTACTCTGTAGGATAATAACTAAGTTTGAATTGTTAATGCTTACAAGATGTGCAGTCACTTTGCCTAGTGATAAAAGGGTTTTTAATTATTGCAATGTATCTCTTATTAAAAAAAATTCTACTTACTCTGAGTACTTAATTTTAAACATCTCACTGAAATTTTTGAAATAAGGCTGTTTCCAATTGTTCCAGTCCACTGTAACTGAATCCTACCTCTTTTACACAGCATGCTTAATGAAAGGTCTCAGCACAATTCCCATCTATTTCTTCGAGTGACTTTTCCTAAAAAGAGGTTAAACACCTTATGAATTAGTTTCACTAAACCTCTGACTCAATACAGGAGGAAAAGCAAACAGAAAAATCATACCCATGTGGAAGAGCACAAGCCTCTCAAGCTAAGATTTCTAAGGAAAAAGCTCTAGGATACTGAAGGAAGGGAAGGGCTTTCCTTCTTATGTTTACACAATATGAATAAAACAAGTCGTTAATAATACAACTTGGAAAAAAATAGTCATTAAATATTTGTAATCTATGATAATAACTTTAAATTCTACTTTCTATTTCCCTTTAACATTCCCAACTTCCCAAAGCAGTTGAGCTACTAAATCTGACATAAAAGTTTCATACATAAGAAAATAACTGGACACCTTTCCTGCTCTGTAATTCTCAACTTTTTTTCTCTCCCCAAAAGAATTAAGAAAATTAATCTCATGCAAATCAACAGAGTCCAGTAAAGTTATACTGGGGGCTAATTAGGTATGTCATCTGCTTCTCAAGAAGCTCATTTATATTGTATCTCAAATAAAACCCAGCTTAAACAACAGAACTTTTCTGTTATTCTACTATCTCATTAAAAAGATATCAACCACATTCATTATTTAGTATTCTATAGTGAGTGTAACTGTTAGTCTGTAGGCGCTCTGTAATTCATGATATACTAATGATCAACCACCTTCTCTCATGTTACCAGAACAATAAAAATATCTGTGCATGCCCAGCAAGAGCTGGGAAGAGCTACAGCCAAGAAGGCAAGGGAGAAATGGCCCAAAACATCTCAGATGTGCTTGCATGTGATAAGAGGTTGTATATTCTCTAGAGAGGTCACATTTTTATGTCTTTGTCTTTTGTACACTAATTAACCCTCAACCCCAAAATTCAAATGGAATTAAGACATCCTCTAGCTTTACAAACAACACCATCAGTAAAAATGAGGAATGACCAACTGGCTTCCAGCATAGGAAGAATTCCTGACAGAAATAAGAATGTTATGAAATTAACTGTTGAAATATTCTGGTACATCAAATAGCGACTGTAGGGAAATAGTACAGGCTTCCTTAGAGACCAGGACCATCATAATGATTTCAGCAGGTGAAATACAACTTAAATGAACATTTACTTTTGGTTCTTATTTGATGGGCAGCCTCTTCATGTAAGACAACTTTAAAGAAAATACTCCTCTGTATCCTAGACTTCTTTAATGAAAAGCTCTTACCAGAAAAAAACAAAAGACTGCCTCTTCCACAAGAATACAGGCCACATTACGGTTCTGTATAATATCAGTGTGGATACTGATATTTTTCAAGTACATAGTGGAAGCTGATGTCTGGCAGCTGCCTTGTCTCTGTTGTCTGTTATTCACCTCCATTTTTTTAACAGGATCTCCTTTCAGTTGAATAGCATTGGAACCAAAAATGTAAAATGAGACTTGGGAGAAGTCAGCTGCTAATAAAAGGTTCCAGTGTCCTTTCTTGCTGACCCAATAATTTAAATGCAAGCAAGTCTGATGTGATATCAGAGAAAGCCTTAATTGAAGTGTACTTACACTTACTCTTAAAAACAAATAAGTTTCAGCAGACTGCTTCTTGGAAATGCTGTGATATACATCCTCAGATACAAATATGTTTCTTATATTATTTTAAGCAAAGCCTACATTATAATCTGAAGTTAAAAAGTACTGCAGTTGTGTTTATTTCACTGCCTATTTTAACATCCAATCCTTGTGGTAGGAAATTAAGTGACCAAAATGAAAATCCCTTCTTTGGGACACAGAGGTTTTGAAAGCGAGGAAAACCTGGAACCTTATGACTCATGGATCTAATTTTTTAATATGATGAATAAACCCCAAATATATATTTTTTTCAATTTAAGAAGTGAAACCTAGAATTTGAAGATGTAAAAGTGAACATTAACATTTTTCCACATGACTTCTTATATTCTCTGAATCATGTAGCAAGTCATTGAATTTCTTCATCCCATCCTCATGTATGGGAAGTATGTTTTAAACATTTTACAGAGCACACTGAAACCTCTTCAGGAAACATGCAATTCAAGAATTATATTTTATTCTATTACTACCCTAGGCTGATAGTTCTACCTGATCCTCATCTAGAAGGAGAAATCTTCAGGTTTATTATTAGAATAAAACCTTATTAACAGTTCCTAAAACATACCTGTCTTGGGTTACAATACAGGATGTGATAAAAGGTATCTATTCTATCACCATATATTGAGGGTGGGGGCAGTGATCCTTTTCTCCAGGGGAGATATTCTGCTAATGGGCCATCCGTTGAAACCAGGTGGGGCATTGTTCTTTATCTTTTCACAACCCATCCTTCCTCCAAGGAGTTATCTTCTGCTGATGACCCATTGAGTCCCACTGTATGACTGATAAAATTACTTCATCCCATTGGAAGCTGCTCCAGCCAGGGGGAAGAGCCCAACATTTCTTACCAAGATAAAAACAGAAATTTTGGGTTACTAAGGTAGCCTTTTTTCCCTGGACTCCAGAGGAAAAATAGACTTTTCCATATCATCACTGGATCTTCGAGGTAAACTGCACCCTTCTTCAGGATCACTGCTTCAACGGAACCACATCTGTCACTGCAGGAGAACTGCAGCCACCATTTAATTGAACTGAACCACATCTGTCACTGCAGGAGGACTGCAGCCACCATTTAATAGGACTGCTACCAGCACCCTGCCTGATGGGGTGTCAGGTTGTATTCTGACTTTGTCAGTGTTTGGGATTTGTTTCTTTGTAGTATTGTATTTCTACTTCAATTTTCTTAGTAAAGAACTGTTATTCCTATTCCCATATCTTTGCCTGAGAGCCCCTTGATTTCAAAATTATAATAATTTGGAGGGAGGGGTGTTTATATTCTCCATTTCAAAGAGAGGCTCCTGCCTTTCTTAACAGACACCTGTCCTCCAAACTAGGACAATAACCAAGATAAGAAGAGAGATTAAGGCATTTGTTTACTTTTTGCAGACAGGTTTACTGTAGAAGAATGGTTCCTTTTCAGAAGCATTTTACACAATCATTAATTCAGTCTCTGGGAGTGATGTACTGTAAAAGTGTTCCAGGGTACGTTTAAAATGCCCACTGTTCTCCCCGAAAGATTATCTTTGCCAGCTTGCATCCATGCTGTGTATATGTAAAAGAAAGAAGTGCAGGCTATACCAAAAAGGCTCCACTATACTTAGCTTTTATAATCTTCAGTTTCTGGACTGGAAGGATTAATTAAGGAATTTCTGCAGTTTCGATTTCCACGGAGACAGCAGCGCTGAAGAAGAAGAAATAATCAGCTCTAGTTGGCACCACCATCCATTATACCAATATTCACAGAGACAGGATCAGTAACTCCTAATAAGACCACTGCCTGTTATACCCATTTTAAACACTGCAAGCTGCTAATTGTAAATGGCAAATTAAATCCAGAGGCACAGGTTAGTGTGCATAGTATGATATTTCAATCAATTTTCTATGATACATGCAAAGTAGGAAGCATACAGGGATCCCTTGGGGAATTCTAGCCATTCTAGGCTTAGAAAATGCTATCTGTTACATTTCCATTTCAGACTATGGAAAATTATAAAAACTGACAAATGCCCATGAATAGGAGGTTCAGCAAGAAATTGTGGTTAAGGAGGGAGCCATGTGGGAAAGCACAGATGAGAATTCTTCCGCTGCACATTCCAGCTCTGACTCAGAAGATCATCACAGCAGAAAACATGTTTTTTATTATTCCTTGTGCAAATTAACTGACATCTGCCTTCAAAACACTCCAACATTGCATCTTGGTGGCTTATCTGTGTGCTAGCCTTAAGTTCAGGTACAAGAAAGCAAGTAGCTAATCACAAAGAAACAAGTATGTTTGTTCCTATAGCAATTTAACTTTTCTTCCTACTGTCCAGGACTACTGATCTATCAGAAAAAGGAACTGAAGTTAAATCAACAAAAGAAATAGATTGCCCAGACACTGTTAATGCTAATAATTTTGTAACTTTGTATGCTTGGCTTTTCCTTTTTCTTACAATTCATTAAACTTCCAGTTAACACTTAAGAATGCACAATAGCAAAAATAACACATCTAAAATATTAATTCAACATTTACATATTTTATTAATAACTATATTTACATTGTCATTACAGTATGAGATACCAACAATGCATAATTTCACTGATAAATCATACTGAATCCCAAGTGAAGAGTGCTTTATACACAAAATACATGCCTGATCTCATTCATCTGCAATTTTTCAATACAATAATGCTGTTCTTATTTCAGATACACCTGATTCAACAGTAATCTTATCCAGTTTGTAAAGGTGAGTGGCTTGAACCCTAGACAGCTAAATTTTACTACGTAAGGTCTGTCCAACCATTAATACTATGCCAAGAACAACAGACTTAGGGTTTTTTCCCTAACAAAGCTTCCTTGATCAGTTACAACAAATATTGGGGGAAGAAAATTAATACATCAGGCCTGTTCTAATGAAAATAAGGTTTGGCTCAGAAATGAGCCAATGTTGACATCTCTAAGTGATCTAGGCTGCTATAGAAAACATGGGCTAAAACAAATCAAATGCAAATAAGAAACTTTTTCCCTCCCATGGGATTATTTTTACTCTAAATTCCATTGCCCTCTTCCTTGTGGCTTGGTTTGCCACCCAGAAGGGAAAAAAACCACTACACTCATTTTAATGTTCTTGCTCCCAGTGGATTAATAACATTTCTTTAAAATGACAGGCAGAAAAGACTTGTGTTTTCTTGTTTTTCCCTGACCTCTTACTGTCCATTCAGTAACCATAGAGAACATAATTCAATTTCAATCACCAAAAGCACGTGCTATCGTTGCATTAATGTTTGAATTCATCTTTCTATGTTAGAGGGGATGGGAAAGAGAAGAGGAAAGGGTTTCATTCCTCAGTTATATCTGACTCAGAGCAGTCAGTGCTAAATCCTGTCATAGGCTGCTGCAGCATAGCTTCCCCACTGCATTTTGTCCTATCTCGTCTCAGTAAGGCTCAGGAGGGGACATCTTGTTGCCACACTGTTGCAGAACTGGTTTCAAGCTCTTCTCTCTATTTTGTTGGTTCAAGCTTCTGTTTAGTACACACTGCCTTTATAACAATTACTCCAATTTATCTGTCTTTTCTGTTCTGTTCCATTTACCATACTTAGATCAAATTAGGACTACTCCAGCCAATGTGAATAATGGCATAACTTGCAATATTAAGGTGCTGTATGTCTAATGAAATACACATTCACATACATAGAGATCTGCAACCACAGAAGCCATTAGTGATAGAACAGGATCGAAGCAAAAGTAGCATGGTACACAACATTACATTGTCTTGTGAGCTCAGGAGCACCATCAAGTTAGCACTATTAACAACTTGCTGTGCATCAGCTGGTCTGCAGAAATTGTCAGCATACACTACTTTGCAATTTGCTGTTGGAAAACCCTGTGCAAGTTTGCTCAGCCTTCCCTCCTGTCAGAACAAGTCACATCACCATGTATTTGCTGCTGGCTAAGAGCCTATTCATCCCCATGTCCACATTCACCACGATGGAAATGATACTTGCTAAACCCTGCTAACTTAATCTCACATCCAAGATTCACACTGGGAAGATGTTGCAATAGCAATATTATTTATGTGTTCTGTAATCATATAAAAGTCACAGAAGCAAGTAATATTCAGCACCATTTAAGCAGCTGACCTGCTACATTTAAGAATGAAATTGCTTTGACTTCAACAAAATGTTATTTTAAGACATTAAAAAATAGTGACATCTATAGTGAGCTAGTGATGAAACCACTGAAAAATAGGAAAAGAAACTGCCTGTATGATTTTTTCTTCTACTAACTTCCCTTAAATAAACCTTAGTGCTAAACATTCTTCTGCAGCCTCCTGTTAGGCACTATTATATAGCTGAAGGCTTGGAGCTGTTGCACAGACACAGCTCCTAAAAGCTCAGAACCACTTGTTTTCCAGCAAAACACACTTTCAGATAGGTATGTGCAAATAGTCACTTGGAATTGTATCTTCACATTAATTTCTCTGCTATAGATGGTTCCTTTAACAGAAAGATCTTCAGGAGAAGTTTTAGAAAAACTGCTTTCCTTTAAATAACCAAAAAACCCCTCAAAAACCAAAAAACAAAACCAAACCAAAACAAACAAACAAACAAAAAATCCCCACAAAAACAAAACAAAAAACCCCACAATCACCCAAAATCCACCTAAAGCTTTAAAAAAAAAAAAAAAAAAGAAAAAGAAAAAAGAAAAAGAAAAAAAAAGTAAGAATGTGTTGTGTTATCTCCAACAGTTAGATGATCTCCCACTTCTCCAGCTTCCTGACTCATCTGCTGTCATCTTGCCTGGAGAAACCCTCCACTGTCGTCTCTTATTTGTTATCAGGTGCCACAGAAATTTATTGCCAACCATTATCTCTTTATCTGATCAAATAACCCCATCAGCTAGCATCTTTTGGCACTTTTTTACAGGTCTCTTCCTCTCCCTCATTTGACCAAATCACTCATCAATTAGTGTGCTTTTGGTTAAGTATCAGCTCCAGTTCAGCATGACTGAAAACCAGGACTCTAAATGTTCTTTCTGTTCAGTCATTTCTTGACATCTACAAAGAACACCACTACCCTCTTAGGAAGTGGGTGGATTTGACTGGAAATACTGACATTGTGGCAATATATGACTCTCTCAAACATCTTCCCATGATCTGTGATTTAACCTTTCCTAGAGCCGTGCTCGCAGCCAGTCTACTTCTGCAAGGTTTACCTATCTTCCTTGCTGTAATATCCTTCCCTGTGGACTTGACAAAGGCAATTAACTTCTCAACTGTACTCACATGGACTGAAGCTACTGCAGTAAGGATATTTCTGCTGGTTCATCATGTTCACATACAACATCCCCTCCCACTTTCCGCTCAGAATAACAAATAGCCATATTTGGGGTTTGTTTTTGGGTTTTTTTGTTTGTTTGTTTGTTGCATAAATCTGCTTCTGTGAAAGTGTGTTTGCTTAGGAAACAGTGTATATGGAAAATGCCAAGGTTTAACAGTCAGTGCAGAACAATACATTTGTCATTCTGCATGTGGCTATGTAAAATTATTGTAATGACACTAAAGAAGGGGAGGAAATTAGTCTATTTTTTATCCAACTACAAAAAAAGTGATTAAAATCTTCTAGAAGAATATAATAAATACTTTCAATCACTAATATCAGAAAGAAAAAAAACCTATATTGATTTCTTGACGTATTAATAGGAAAAAGCAGTTAAAGAGGTATTTTAACTCCACAGAAGAGGAAACTTACGTTATTTGCCATAAGAAAATGCTTCCTAAAATTAATGAGTAGATTTGTTCTTATGAATTGTGCTAGAAACCATGAGCCAATTCTTAAATGTCCATTTAAGAGTAATGGAAGAAATAAATAATTAGTAACACCTACAATGTAGAGGTTTGTCCCACAAATAATGGCCTGTGAAGCAAAGAATTTATTACATTAGGGAATCAAGTAAACTACAATTAGTCTAATTGTTAAAGCATTCAAAATATTTTCTAGTTCTTCACCAGAGCCACCTGTAAGTAGGTCTGAACCTTGCTTTACTGGAAAGCAGACAAGAAAAATTACACATGTAACTAATTCAGCTGAGAGATCACTGATGTGTTCACTAGTACTTTTTGGGAGGATATACACAGTCTGTCAGATTGTTTTCCAAACTGTGGAGGAAGAACACCAAGGATTCTTATAATGATGTTACTTTTAGCTATTACAGGGAAAATCATCAGCAAAATTTTAAGATCAAACACAAATTGCTATCCAAAGACATTTTCAGCATTTTCAGCAGCACCACTAAGTAATTTTCTCTGGCATACCCCACTAGCATCTTGTCAAGGCAATAAGTATACAGTTTAATTTAAGTAAGTCATATGAATGTGAAATGTGTGGTAAAAAAAAAAATTAAAGAATATTCATTGGTAATTGAGCCTCAGAAGATAATGAAGACTTTCAACTGTGGTGCTATACTCTTCTTAAGCCAAAATTGGCACTGGCCGGCAGAAAGGTTTATTTTGTATTAATGCAGTACTTTAAGTGCAGTCTGCATAAGCAAAGGGGAACACTACTCATCACTTGCCAAATAATTTGAATGCAGTTATCAATAGTCATTACTGGCCCTTTCTCCACCTCAAAATAAACAAAACAAACAAACAAACAAACAAAGAAACAAACCAAAAAACAAACCAAAACCACAAAAAACCCCCACCAAACCAAAAACCAAACCAAAAAACCCAACCAAAAAAAAAAAAATCACAACCAAAAAAATAAAACAAAAAAAACAAAAAAATCACAAGAGTGAGCCTTAACGCCAGCATGCATGAATTTCACCTGTGAGAAGTTAGACTCCTGATGCCAGAGAATCACACATGAACACAGTGCTGTGTAACATAAACAAATCTACAACATGGTGTTTTCCCAAATGCAGCCAAGATAAGACTTATCACAGATTCTAAATCCACCTCAGCCAAGCTGTTTTGAGTGTTGAGAGCTGCAGCCCTCAAGTTCTGGCACCTAGGAGCCCACAGCCCAGGACCACGTGCCCCCCATTCCCCACCACACTACAAGCAGCAGTACCTTGAACTAGAATCTCCAATAAATAGTGTGAGAAGCGCTTGACTTGTCAATTACTGACATTCCAACTACAGACTTCTTGGCATCTAAAGCAACTAATTCTTGAGTTAGGCTTCAGTGGGGTCTGCACTTAGATTTTGACATTTTTCAAAAACATGACAGGAGGAAGAAGAGGTTCTCTCAGCAGCTAAACAGGCAGATGTAAGACCTGGAGGGTCATGAGGACAACAGTGAAGTACTATCTGAGAATTCCCAGAAAATTTCCTTCATCATCAGGCCAGAGGCTAGCTGGGAAGAATGTCTTTCATTGTGGCTGCTGAAAGTCTGTTATTCTGAACAAACTAATCCACATTCATTGGACCAGGGAAGCAAGGCATCACTTTGCAATGCAACAATTAAGGTCCCTAGCTGGGAGTAGGGAAATTTAAATTTCAATCCCTATTACAACACTGCCTTTCTAGGCAATTACCATATAATATTAAAGTACACAAGTAACCATTAAGTGTCAGGAACAGAAACTGACTTCCCTAATAACCTATTCAAAACCATCCATTACCCTCGATACCAGCAGGACACAGACTTGGCCATCCTGTGCTGCTGCATTTTTACTGTTATTGATACTCAAGTTAACTGGTACTATTTCAAATTATTTATACCTGCTGCAATCATATTTATTATTAAAGACAGACATACATTAATCTTGGAATATGAATGCACCTGAAAGTGTCTTTCAGAGCCATTTGTGGAGCCTGCTCCTGACTACTCCTACTGACAAGAAATAGGGAAAGAATATAAAAAACTCTGTTAGTCCATTTATTCCCTTTCTTATCTGTTCTGATATTCACCGCTTGCTTTGGTGTCTCCAATTCTTTCCCATGCTTTATTCTACTTTGGGCTCCAGGCTACCTTCCCCCTCGTCATCCTTTGTCTTTCATTTCTCTTCCTTATTTAAGTGATTTTGTCTTTCTTCCCTCATTTTCCTTCCCTTTAATTTCAACATTCAGTGACATGATCCTGCAGTATTCCTCCTACATTTATAAAACTCAAAAATGCATGGACCAGAAGAGGTAAGGAAGAAAAAATAAAAGGCAGAGAAGCAAAAGTCATTAGCTCATTATTATTTATTTTTTAAAAAATCTAAGTATCTGGTTTTCAATTTGATTTTTTTCCCTTGATTACTGCTGTATGAAAGGCCTAGACAAACAACAAAACCAGGAAAAATTAAAGAGCCATCAGAGTGGAATGGTTGCAGCAAACGCTGAATGAACTGTGATCTTTGGCAGGATAAAGATGAACATCACAAGCTTTCAGCTGTAGCGATCAGTCGATACTTTCCAGACCATCCCCACGGAGACAAAGACAGAGGCATTTTTAAGTTGTAATTGAGATTAGCCTTGATACATACAGTTGGAGCCATGCCTGTGAACTTTGCTAAAAGGCTGGCTATGTAAACTATCTATCACTCAGTTTCACATGAGCAGTAACCTAATGACACCACAAAAATCTCACGACGTCCCTTGCTGCACACATTCAGCCACAGCAGCGCACTCATGCCAGGGTGCTTCAGCTGTGCTACAGAAGTGTTTGCCTCCCAAGGTCTGGAGCACTATGCAGACTCTCCTGGGGTGCCCAAGTTTTGTACAATGCTCAGCATTGTAGCCCAAAAGCACTCTTGCTCTGATCCAGCTTACTAGGTTTGCAGTCATGTGCTAACTGAAAACCCATACATAATAGTACTGACTCCAGCACGCTTTGGATGAAGCCCATAAAGACACACAAGATTGCTTTTCATGGATGGGAATAAAATATCTTGTTTGTTACTACTAAGCTAACCACAATAAATAGTTCTCTTTCATGTGGTGATGAAACAAAACCATCATGCTGTATTCCTTTTTTAATTATTAGGTTGAAAGAAGCAGTGTCTTCCTGGCATGTTTAATTCTGAATCATATTCATTACATATATAAATAGCCAGCAACTGTATATAGTAGAGGAGGGCACAGAGGAAGGTCAGGGAATTAGCTTGATGTCAAGAAAGCATTTCCTGTGGAGTCACCAAATCTGTCCTGGATACAGACTCCTATGTTGGCACACAGGGAGCCTGAAGGCTGCTGTGCCCTCATGCACCAGACATGCCAGGCAAGCATCTCCAACCTTGCTGGTAATTGAAGCTTCTCCTCCCCAGAAATCACATAGGCATAATTTACTTCTTGAGGCTTTGTAATGATGAGTAAAAGATTTTTCCTCTCTGCCTCACGTTACGGGCAGTGCCACCACTGTGAAGACACAACTTTAGAGCTGAATTGCCAGCAGCTACTCCACTGGGACAGGGAGACTACCACAATCTAAACCTTCTCCACTGAAGTCCAAGTGGACAGATCCTGGAGGGAAGTGCTGGCTCTACTACCACTGAAATCCAAGATGTTGAGCCCAACGAAGTGGCAGCAAATAATGCCATGGACAGAGTGCTAAAGAGAGCTACAATAGAGTTAAAAGTTGTGGTCAGTCACTAAACTCACACACTTTCCATCTGTTTTGTGTTTATAAACCACTCTGTTTGTTTATAAACACAAACTTAGCACAAGACTATCATTGCCCAGCTTAGGCCATCAAGAAAATTATGCCTGAACCTTCTGAGACTTTTTGTTGTAACCTGGACATTGCCTTAGTTAGGTACACACTGTTTCGCTAACCTCAGACCCAGGGCAGTTCTCAGCTGACTTCACAGAATCCCCGAGGTTGGAAGAGACCTTTAAGATCATCAAGGCCAACTGTCAATCCAGCTGGAACCACTAAACCCTATCACCAGGCACTGCATTTGGACGCCTCTTAAGCATCTCCAGGAGCGACGACTTCGCCATCTCCCTGGGCATCACAACAGGTTGCAGGAACGAACTTCTTTTGCGCGCTCCCTCGTTCGGGACAGCAGCAGCGGGGCACGCGAGCGAGGCAGCCGCCTCCCGCGGAGCAGCCCGGGGCGGCAGGAGGGAAGCTCGGCACGGCGGGGGCAGGGCACTGCCGGGGGAATGCGGCCCGGCCGGCCCAGGCGCTGCCCCGGGTGGGTGATTTAGCCCGGCTTTCCAGCACCGGGGCATCACACGGCTTCTCACCCCGTGAAGCTATACGCGGTTTAGGCTCTGAAACGAGAGTAGGCAGGTTTTGTCGCCGTCGGTTGTGAGTTTGAACCAGCGCACTTTGCCCAGCTGGAGCAGGGTCACTGCCTGCCCCGGCTCGGCCAGGGCCCACCATCCGCCCAGCCCCGCGTCTCTCCGGTCCCGCCGACAGCCCTCAGGAGGAGCGGCCGCCTTCCCGGTTGCCGCGGCCGGATCCTCCTCCATCCCGTGCGGTATTTTTAGCAACTGACCCAGTTCCCCCGCTCGGCTACCTGCGCCTCTCTCACCGCCCGGCCCGACCCCCCCAACCCCCCCCGCCGACAAACGCACCGGCCACGGCCGGCCCGGCCAGCGCCAGGTGAGGGGGCTGCAGCGGGGCAGGTGCGGCCGGAACACGGCGGCGGCGCTTCGCACAGGACAACCCGGAGAGGGCGCGGGGCGAGGGGGGCAGCCCGGGACGGGAGAGCAGCGAACACCAAGCCAGCGGCGCTGGCGAGGAGCGGGCGGGCTGGTGCGGGCGCGGCGCTGCCGGGGCCTCCGCGGGGGCGGAGGGGGGGCGGTGCTGGCGGCGAGAGCGGCCGCGGCGCAGTTTTTTGCAGCGGCGCCGATCTACAAGTGAGGGGTAGTGTGTGCGTGCCGCCGTAAGTGCTGACTTCTCCAGAAGTGTGAGTACTCCCCCTTCTCCTCTTCCTTTTCGTTCTCTCCTCGCTCTCTCATCGAGGGCTTCTCGGGGTGGCTGGATAACGGGGCACGGCAGCGGAGCTTGGCTGGGGCTGCCGAGATGCCGGCGGGGGAAGCGGGTCACTGCCGCCGCTGTGTCCTGCTCCAGCTCACTTTCCTTGTTTCCTCCATGGGGATCGGCACCCGCCGCGCTTCGGCGGCCCTGGCGAGGTGAGGCTGAGCCGCGGCCTCGGGGCGCAGCGCAGGTGCGGCCGCAGCGGGGCCCGCCCGAGGGGCCTTCCCCCTGCACCGGGGGGTCACAACTTCGGCGGGCCCAATTTGTGTGTTTGGAGTTTTGACAGATGCGGAAACTGTATATTGCTGTCGCAGCTTTTTTATTTATTTTTTTTTTAATCTAGGTGAGCGCTGACCCTGTGTTTGCCATGTGTAAAATGTGCCACAGCGTGCTGTCGTGCACCCGGTGTGCTTTGGTCCTGTACTACAAGCACGAACACTCCTGGGATTTTTTTAAAGGAGTATTTTTAATGCCTGCTCCTCTGCTTGCTGCTATTTATACCAGCAAGGTTGGCAAGGACAGGAGAGCCAGAGTTTGAAAAGGACATGGAGCTTTAACTTGATACCATTGTTCCAAGGCCAAGGCGAGAGAGTGCAGATATTTAAAATAAAACAAAGAAATGCCCAGAAGACAGCCCCATAAAAGCACTCTACTCTGTTTTTCTGCTGCATGATCAAAGCAGAGAACTGAGCATCCCCTTCTGGTTAGGATATGTAGGTATGTTCTGCCATGGGGTCTAAGCCTGTGCTTTGGTTTTATTTATTTTCTTTATGCTTATGATGTGATGGGCAGTACTGCTGGTTAAACTCTACACTAGGGGATAATCTGAAAGGTGAAGCATTGCACTGTAGCAGATGCATGACTTTCACTTAGGTAAAATAAATAATTAATGGTCACTGCCTGTGTATTGTAAGGTCCAAGAGTAGTTATAATGTAAAATACTATTAACATTAAGTCTAACAAGTTGGATGATACCCGCGCTGTTGGATATATCTTCATGGGTAATCAATTTCTTTCTTCTATTTCTGAATTAATTTGATACACAGTAACACAGCTCTCAAAAGTGAGGAGCGCTAGAAGCTTTTCATATAGTGAAGCTTAAATTTTGGGGATAGAAAAGCTTTAACCTTCATCACTTGCATCACTAAGATTTTCAGAGTGGATGGTGATAACTAATATGATGGATCTCGCTCTCTGCATTGCTAAATAGGATTGGTATTAAAAATTGTTTATTCCTTGTGACGTGCACAGTGCTCTGGTGGAAGTGCAGAGCAGCATTGTAGCGGCTGGCTCGCGTGACGGCAGACTAGCCACTGGGGTTAACTAAGTTCTTCAATAGATTGCATTTGAGCTCTGTTTTTATGGAGTAATTATATGTGTGGTAACACATATAGTCACTTTTAAAATATTGCAGAGCTTTGACTCCTGACTGAGATCAGTCTGCTTCAGAGCTGTGGCTGAAACAGTGATCATAATTTGGGAAATCTGATGCCAAAACTTTACTTAATACAATTTTCCACTGAGAGTAAGCATGATTCTTACATAAAGATTCCATAAGTTTAAAATAGTTGAACAAATGTTATGTTTTTATTAGCTAGCCCCTTAAGTGGGTTTTATGATATTTTTGAGCAGTTGCATTTCAGTAAATAGGAACCTGGGTGCTTAATTATTCCTTATTCTCATGTGTTTTACTTACAGCTGAAATCAATATCTGAGAATTGACTAACTGCAGAAGTGCATTGTCAAGGCCTTGAAAAAGTCAAGATTTGACAGAGTAATGGCACTCAATGCATTTGGAGCTTCTGTTTCTAACTCTTGGATTTTGTTGTTTCAAACTTTTGTCTGCAGCCATGTATGTAGATTCTTATATAAAAATGTCAGTTCTAAGGAGGCTTTTAAAAAAATCTTGTAGGATTACTATTGAGCTGAGATTTAACATATTGGGTAGCTAATGGTCTCAACAATCTAGCAAAATAATTGCTAAGATTTGTAATAGGAACTGTGGAATGCAGATTAGCCAGCTAATGGTGTGGGACTGATCTTTTTTTTTATCTACAGAAACAAAATTGCACTTATTTTTTTATACACATCTATGTGCCATGTACCAGTATAAATGTTTTGTATAGAAATGTGGTTTATTACGTACTCATATAAGGTACTAAAGTGTACACTGGTGTATATTGATTGATTGATGATGAGAGATAATTATGTGATCAGAAGTGCCATGTATGATTCAACAGAAGCTGCTGAAGTGATTGCCTGCTTGAAGTCCCTGTTTGTGTTCAAGTCATTTTGTTCTATTCATTCAGTTTCAAGATGTATTCTGATTTACTGTTTAATTGGGAAAAATCAGGCATTTCTAGTTGCCTTTGTCCCATTAATATAGAGGATTACCTGGTGAGTTTGTGAAATGCTCATTCTATGGAGTAGTTTGGAGTTAAAGCTGGAAAAGTTAACGCTCTTTATTCTGCTTTACTTGATTGCAAGAATTAGTGCTTCTTCAGTGTTTGTGGAGCTGGCTGTTGTACAGTTTGCCTATGCAAACATTAAAGTGAGAATGATAACAGCCTACTTGTTTTTCAGGGAGTGCTTGCACTGTGGAGTTTTTTGCTTTTCCTGCTTTATGTACAAAGATGTTTTCAGACTCAGTAGCCGCTCTGATAGAGGCATGGAAATAATTGTTTTCCGCTCTCCTATTTCCTCTGTTGCAGAGTATGCTTTATTATCTGATAAAAAAGTCAGATGCTAGTTGATAATCTTGCGTCCTCCAAGTTAAAAAAGAAAATTTAATTATGAGTCTTAGTTTTCTACATGAATGGACTTTTTCAGTACCAAGAAGTTAATTCAGAATTTAAATCATACTGTTCAGAAGGAAAATTCCTTTTTCCCCATCCCAAGCACCTGTATTAACTTCAGTTTTATTTCATGGACTTCTCCTTCCCTTGAATGAATTTTATTAATCCTTTTACACTAAGTTAACTCAAGCTGCTTTAATTACTACTCTGTTTAGGTTTTGCATCAGGAAGAGCTGAAGCTGTTCTTAGTGGATGACTTTGATGTGATCTGCCATTTGATATGAATGGCCGCTTGTGTCGATTCCCCAGTCTCTGTTGTCATTCCTCTTTAGATGGTTCCCCTATGTCTGTAATTTTGTTTGGCTTTGTCATAGAATTTATTTGAGCCCTTCCAACTCAGCTGAGTTGCCATGTGCTGTCAGCAGTCTTCAAATACCTAAATATTTTACAATTGTTTTTCTTTTGCAATCTTATACAACTATTTTAAAAAATGCAAACTAGCTTATTTAATATAAATGTGTATTTAAGGATTGCAATGTGGTAATTGTGCAGGGAAATGAAACCAGTGCACTCAAGACACTGGAAGTTGAGATATTGCAACCCACATTGTTTTGATGAACTAGTTCTAGTGCAGACCCCTGTGAATGTGCATACAGAGGTTGTCTGTGTGCTCAGAGTGGCAGTGGTCATCCGCTGTGCAGCAGAATCTGAGGTGGAGTAAAACAGTTGGAATGTGTGTGGTGTAGCACTTTGTTCTAGTGGCTAGTATTCCTAATATCTCCAATATCTTACTCTGTACTGTGTCTAACAGGAAGAAATAGGACAAGCTTTCTTCCATAGTCAGTTTCCCTGCTGTTTGCTCCATTCATGTCAGTGAAGAAATGGACAAGCCTCTTCAAGCAGCACCAGAGCATTGAAGGAGGAATTCTTTACTATGAAAAATATGGTTGTAGATACACATTCTGTTTTTTTTCCCCCCATATCTCCTGTCAATGTATGAGGTCCATATAGTGTGTTCTGGACTTGTTAGTTTCGTTTGATGGCATTAGCTGACACCAGTGAGATCTGGATGGAGTGATTTGTGAAATGGTTCTCCTTTTTAATTTGTGAGATCAGCTGTAAACCTATGCGACTGGCCAAAAAATATTTGCGTCACTGGGCTCCTAAAAGACTGTGATTGTACTCTTGGATGAGTATGAGCAGTTTGTGCTGCAAGTGTTAAAGACTGCATTTTGCATCTATTCATCCCCTCTTGGAATTGTAGCTGAGGCTGCTGCCTTGTCATATAGGTAGTGTTGAATTGCAGCAGGCTGAATAATCTTGACCGAAGAATTTTAAAAATAGGAGAATTTTGCTACACCATCATTGCAGGAGGCTTTGAGAACTAAGGATCTGTATGCCATTGGGCAGTCTGAGAGCATTGTGGTGAACACTATGGGCTGATGAATAATTTGCTGTTAAACAAAAAGGACTATGACTTGTTCATTAGCTATGGTTTGTATGCGCATTCTCACAATTAACATGATCTGCCTTATTTTACTTGGTGCTTTATTCTATATGCTTCTAGTGATCGAATGTGTTGACTCTTGCCTGAGGATGCTGAAGGTAAGGTAGTTGGACTATTTTAAGACTGTGGTGTGAGACTAACTTTAAACTGGAGTTATAAATGAAAGATGCTGCTGTGCTGGCTTATGCACAGCCCACATTCTGTTAATGCATAGTCTACAAGAATCATCAGTTCTTGGACAGTCTGAGTTGCTTGCTATTAATCTGATTCAAATGTTTTAGTGGCAGCGAAATACTTGTTTTTACTGTGATTATTAGAGGTACTTGAAATACCAGTGATGTGACTTTAAAAGGGAAGTCAGAAAGTGCTTTCATAATATTTTCCTTGGGTTTGTATTTTTCTTTAAAAAGTATTTTAATTTACAGAATTAAAATTTGCCTGGGACATACCTTCTTCCAACCCCCAAACTGAAGTAGGGCTACGGCCTGTGATAGATTGGGCCAGACATAGCAGGGTACAACAGTCTTGCAAATCTGTAGTTGGCGTTTCTGTAACCTCTTTTGGGTAATGTAGCAAATTTAATTTCCTTAAACCTCATTTAAGGAAAGAAATAACTTGAACCAGGAGACATTTACAGGATTATAGGCTAGTGTTGTTATAGAGGTTAGTTGGCAATTGTACCTGGTTGTGGTACTAAACTCTTTCAGATTAAACAGAGAACTTCAAGGAAATTGATCTGAAGTAAGCTGTTGGTGGTCTTTGCCTCTGAAATGATGCTGATGAGGTGATTTATCCTGTCCCTGAGCAGGGTGATAGCTCTTTATTGCACCTCTGAGTTGCATGAAGATTGTAGTTCTGCAGTTTTCTGAATGCTGCCTGCTGCTGGAAGAAATTCTTACATGCTCCCCTGTGAGCTTGTCCTTTTATTCAGTTGAATGAAGTTTTGATGCATCAGATGCCCTTAGCATTGCTTTTAGTTTGAGGGGAGAAAAAATATCCAAGTTTTCTGGGCAAAATTAGCATGTAAATTGACTATCTTTAGTGGTGTATTGGTAAATGGTGAAGACTGCTTAGTGGATATAAGTATTAGCTTGATAAAAATTCTGTAGAGAAGTGGCATATATGGAGTGTGTAAAACTGGAAGTCTGTCTTAGCAAACTTTATTTAATCTGTTTGGAGTTCTGGTAACCTGTGCTATGCAGTGGTCAGTACAGCTTCCACTTTGTGGAGCAAAAGCAACAATACACAGCTGTTGTTACTGTTAAACTGGGTGTCCAGTTTTAGAGACCTTTAGAGGTTTGTTTGATTGAAAATTGTTAAAATTTGATATATTTTTCATTTTTGGTTGCTTTGCTTATTTTCTTCTTCTGCTTGTTTTATTGCTTTTAATGTTTTGAATTCTGTATTATTTAATGTTACTTCTCTGTAGTAGCAGTATTTCATACAGGTAGTTTTCTTGTGTCTATCTTGGCCTTTCAAGTTGCTCAATGAAAAAGACAATTTGTCAAACTCATTCACCATGAACATTAGGAAATAACTGGAGTAGGTGTTCATTTTGGTAGGTGCCGGTTGATACAGAAAACAAATAGGCAGCATGCATTCCAATATTAGGATCATTTATATCAATATTAATTCACCATTTAACTTACAAAGCAACATAAAACTTTAATAGTGTCAGGATGCTGTCCTCTTGAATCTTTGTCATATTCTTTTGGAAAAACTGAAGAATAACTTAAAATTTCGTTAGAAAGGCTTTCAACACTCCTTTCTGCCGCAGGCAGTGCTTTTTAGACTGTCATGTCATCTGCAATGATGACACTTTGAGATTAAACTCTTCTGGTATTCTGTTGGAGTTTTACCTGTTGCAAAGAATGAACTTTCCTGACATCTTCATTACTAGGCTTTGTGTAAACATTTGTTAAGCCTTCTGCTGATTGGCATTGGTTTTGTTCATACTTAAATTGTATTCTTTGGGGTTGGTAAACCAAAATGTCACAGTTTTCAGAAAATGCAAATTTTAATTAGTCCCTTCATTAAATCAGTGTATAACTTTCCCAGAAACTGGAGAGCTAATTGTAGTAAAATGTGAACTATTGCATCTTGATTTGCTGCCTATGTTTGTCTGAAAGCTGTTTTTTGTTGGTGAAGGAGTTGACAATTAAACAAGCTAATGCTCAAATAAACACAAAACCCACTAGAGTGTAAGGATGGGTTGTTTGAAGAACTAATTCTTGCAGCAAGGTGTATGCAATATTAGGAATGTAAAAACTAACTTCTGTTAGTGATCATCTATCTTAATTCCAGTGAGTATACGTAATGCTCAGCATTTTGGACTGAAAGAGTGAGCTTGTTTAGTTTGTCTCTGAAATTAGCACTGAAGCTGTCTTCTCATACTGTTTTTCAGCACAGACATTTAACCTGGCTCATTAGAAAATTTTCCATGGAGATTGGACAGCTGTACTTAGTGTGCTTGCAAAAGCCTCCTCTGTTATCTTTGATGCTGTGTATAGGTTCTCCTTGTAAGGCTCAGTGCAGTTTGCTACAGGTGATTCTGTCCTGCTTTTTTGTTTTGGTTTGGTTTTTTTCTGTAAAAGCATTGGTTGAAACTATATGGTGCTTTGTCCATCATTGCACGTGTTCTTTGTGATGGACAGCTTTTAGTTTTGCAAGTGTGTTGGTGTTCAAACCGTTACTGAATTTTGTATGGCTCTTTTTGACTCCCCCTTCTTTCTGGCTATTCCTTTGAGAAAAGAAAAAAAAGAAGACTAGGCATGCTTGTATTGAACTGCTCCTTTCCACCTTTTGGACTCTTTTGGTTCTGCATGTATGTGATTATTTCTGACTCTTGGCTGAAGCTCTTAATAGTCCTGTGGCATCTTTGGCGCTGTGTAAGCATGTGAAGCACTGATGCTGCCTCCGCTGTATCCGTGTCGAGTTGCAGGACAGCTCCCCTTTGATGCTGCTGGTTGATGGCTGTGGGACAGACCATTTCTGGATGTACTGGCCTAGCAGTTCTTGGCAGCGTAAGCAGCCTCTGTCTGCTGCAGTGCGCTCTCATCTGATGTGTGCTGGTTATTGCTTTTCTCCCATCGGTCCTCAAGGATCTTCAGACCATTACTCCGTGCTCTTACCTAATCTTGGGAAGCCTATTGATTGCTGTTCCACTGTTGCAATCTTACCTAATTGCATGGCTTGTCTGCCAGTTTCACCTCGGTGAGATACTCTCAGTGCTGGGTTGACCATTTTACTGTATTTTGGATATCTAGAAGGTATCTACAAAAATTTGCAGAAATCTGGTGTTTCTTTGTGTTTCTGAACAACTCCCTGTTTCAGATATGCTTTTAAGTGGGCAGCATACATGGTGGTGTATCATCTCAGTAAAACTTCAGGTGTAAGTTTGCAGGAGCTGAACTCTACTGCAGATTTCCGCCAAAGAGTGTTATTTTTTCGGCTTTATTTGCTCCTCATTTAGTGTTACAAGCCAAACTTATGGGACTTTATTCTTACTCTTTTATCTTTCATGAAGCGTGGAAGGAACGTGAACTGGTTTTATTGTCTGTGAAATCTTGGCCTTTTCAGGTCTGTTAGCAGCAGCTGCCATCAACAGCCTGAAGGTGTTGAAATAAAATCTCTTGGTATGGTTCATGTTCATAGTTCATACGTGTTATAACATGTGACTTGATTTAATGAATTTGTTGCCAGAATTGTCTGAGAATTATTTTTATATCACATTGTAGATTAATTATTTACCGTGTATTTTTTTGATGTTGTAAGAGTTGCTGAGTTACAGGTAATGAAATTTTTGTATCTACAAGTGGATTGCTGGAGTTGTTACTTTGCAAGCTTTCCCTAAAGGAAAGGAATTCCTCTCGTATTTTACTGTTTGCATCCTTACTTGTCTCAGTATAGAAGCATCTCAAAACTAAGGGTGTTCACTGCAGTGCATCTATGTTTCCTCTGCTTTGTTTCATTGTCATAAACAATTCATAGAACCTGTTGAGGAATTGTTATAGTTCAGTTATGAAGCTGAACTGTCTGGGTGTTGTCTCCTGACACATTATTATAATCAGCCAGAGCCTTGATGCCAGGAGATAAAAATGGCTGGTTCTGCAATTGACATAGGTTGGTGGCCTTGGGCAGTTGGATGCCTTTAGGCATTTGCACTCTCAGTATCTGCCTGGAAGGACGGCAGAGGCTTGCCAAGCAGCTGGGAAGGTCACCTACTTCAGTGTGCTTGAATCTGTAGTAACAGAATGAATGTCCTTGCTCTGCTGTCATGTAATGAATACCTTTTGATTTGGAGTTGTGCAGACCACTGCTTCACCTAAGGATTCTTTGTGCTCTCGATCCTTGATATTCTAGTAGCAAATAATACAAACCTTGTGAGGCAGTTTTCTCAGGAGATTGGACATCCTTTTGGAAATCCACTTCATTATGTATACTGCTTGTGGTAAAAACTTGCTTCTACCGTATTGCACAAGCACAGAGATCAAGATATCTGAGCAGTTTCTGTATGTGGTTAGGGCTTATCTTTACCTTTCTTTGCTTGCCCTGAACTTGTTTGGGTTTGCTTGCCATAGGTTTTGTGTAATAAAATGTCCTACTGCTCAGCAAGTGGGCTCCAAAGTGAAATACCATAAAGCCGATCTTCTGTCTTCTCGTAGGTTTCATAATAGTTGTATTGGGCAAAACTAGTATTTATTTCTGCTTCTCTGCTTTAATCAAGCTGCATCTCATCACTTAAGGAGTTAGTAAGTGTGGTTACCAATTTCAGCCAGCTTGAACTGGTAGTTCATTTAGTACCTGAATTGCAAGGTGATAATTGGAGTTGTCTTCAGTTTCCTACATGCAGAGGCTGTATCATTAGACCTTCTGAAGTCTAGCTAAAAGCTGCCTCTACTGAAAGATGTATTGCAGCTTTAGCTATTACTTTAACAAGAAAAGTCTTGAGCATGTTTTCTGTTGTTGTATTGGACTAGTAGCTTCCCTGCTTGCCCAGATCACTGTTGGCCAAATGCTTCAAGCACAAGATGGTGGTTCATGCTGTGTAACTTGGGGTCTCTGAATGTTTTTCAGTGTTTTACTTTTTCTACCTGTCCCAGCCTAGTGGCAATTGGGACTGTAATTCTTCCCCTTGGTGCCCAGCTATCTTTATTGCAGTGTGTCCTGTAAGCTAAACTGTCAGCCTCACACAGCACTACTGTGCTGGTGTGTAAGCCTTACTCTACAACATTTATAAAAAATGCACCTTTTAGGCAGAATAAGCACTGTGGAGCCTTGAAAGGAATGACTATAATGTACTCAAAACTGAGAATAGTGAAGATAAGAAACTGCAGTGGTTAGAGCAGCCCTCCCAGCAGAACATTTGACACTTCGGTGGTGTAGCTTGGCATGTGGGCATGCCTCCAGCCTTTACTCTCCTAGAGGCTACCCTGTTGGTAAGGTGTCACCTAAATTTAGTAGGCCTGTATAGTGGGGATATTTGTTTCCCCTGCAGTGGGCTATTTTCAGTGTAAAATAAGCAGGAAAGCTTTGTCTTCTGCAAGGTCACTCCATCACAGGCTTTCAGATAGTTCCAGTTGTTCAGTTGCTTATTGAAGGCCTTGTAGAAATTGTGGCAAACCTTAAGATCAATATTTCTGTTCTCTAATCTGTAATGGGGTGCATATCATTGATAAAAGACGTCTGGTTCTGTAGAGGTCATTCCATAGTATCTATGTAAGTTATATTTAGTGCATGTTTTTATCTGATTGGTGTCAGAATAAAGCTGCTGTTACAAACTGCTTACTTATTTATAAACACAGAGAATGCAAGGTTCCCACAGAGGAAGAATTTTGTTCTTAAAAAAACTGAGGTAAGAAGTTTCTAGGAAAAAAAAAAAAAGTTCTGCTGTCTGCGGGCCCCTTCCCCATCCCCCCCACCCCCCAAAAAAAAAATTAAAAATGCAGTGTTCATGTCCATCTTATTTCTGTTTACTTATGAGTGAACACTTGCGGCAGTGTACAAACGGGCAGGTCTTTGAATCTAATTGTTAATAGTCTTTCAATGCATGTGTTTAGTTTTCAGTTTTTGTTGTAGAAAAGTCTTAGGTGGCAAATTCATCTTAACTTTGTGCCTCAAACTAACACTGAAAAGCTTGATAATCATACAATCTAAAACTACTAAGAGTAACTGTAGCAACCCTCTGTTTTTTCATTGAGCAGAAGAGTAGCATTTTTTCAAACACAGATGAATCTATAGTGTTGAAAAGGGAAAATGTCAAATAATGTGCATCTGTCCACTCTCACGAAGTCTGTAATTGAAATGATTATATGAGTGCTGTGGTATCTTTTTCATGCTCTTTAGCTCTTCCAGAAATCACTTTCAGAAAGAGGCAGGATGGCCTTTGCACTCAATGATACTGCCTGGAGAAAAAGTTAACCTCTCTGGACTAACGGCTGCCTTTCTACAAACCAGTGACTTCGAGGTTAATGTTTAAATATTTAAATGGATTTGGCATGTTGCCATTTAAGTGGAACAGAATGTACTTAACCTGAAACTCAAACAGTTCCCTGGGTAGCCAAAAAAATAAATTGCACAATAGTGCAGTGACTTGGTAAATTGAAAGATTATACTTTAATGTTAATCCTGAACAGGTTTATCACAAAGGAGGAATATCTGTCTGTTTTTTTCCTATTTAGTCGAGGGGAGTTTTTATGGATGTTGTTGGAAGTTTTTACAGACATTCTTAGGCTAAATGGTACAACTCATCTGAGGGTCAAAGTCCCGTATAAACAAGTTCTAGTGTAGGGTAGTAAAAATAGTCCTGAAGGACACTCATCTGCATGAAGGAATTTTAAACTTGTTGAAAACTGGGTAACTTGCTAAATTAGGATGATTTTATTTTTAGTTCTTTCTTTGGGTTGGAACATAAGGGTTAAGCAAATGGGCATCTTCATACTTATGACTTGAAATGGAAAAAGTTAAAGAAGAAAGGCAAGAGCAAGTACACCTGGCATTCTTCACATCTCAAGGCCTTTCTGTCTTAATCCAGAGGACTGAGTTGCCGGTGCCTGGAAGATAGGTGGGAGCTTTGACCTTGAGACTGCATCTCTAATCCAGTCGGATTCTGACCTTAAGGTTACCAAGAACTTTGCTAAAAGCATCCCACTCAGGGGAGCCTTTCCTGTCTCTGTTGCCAAATGATTCAAACCCAGGTTTTCTGCCAAGGATCTCTAGGATTTTCTCATTTTCTTCACATTCTGCCCTGGTGACTGCATGCTCTCTGTAGTTGAGAGAATGAGGCAATGTTCAAAGCATGCTAAGATAAGCTGGGCTGGACAGGGGAAACAATTTTCTTTCCTCATTGTGCCTTTCTTTTACAAATCTCATGTTCAAGTTACACGAGTATGTGAATTTTTCAACATGTATAGATGGGAAATGTTGCACTTTAGAACTCTTAATGAAAACAATTGCAAATCCCATACTCCAAGCCTATGAAAGAAGTATTTGAGGTTGCAAAACTTCCCAGACAAATGAGTATTTTGCTTAACTCTGTGTGGTATTTGTACTACAGCACAGAAGTGAAATTGTCTGGGCCAGTGTTAGGTATTTGTTTGAGATCATGTTTGGATCCTGTAGAAAGGAATGATACTGCAAATGTCCAGCACAGAATTCATACATTACATATTATGATGTGTTTTATGTGAACCAAAGGTGGGGGGTCCCCTCAATGATTAGGAAATCTGCACAGTACCAAAAAGCATCCTCCACATGACTGCTGCAACTCTAAAACTGGTATGAACTACTTACTATTCTACATCATCTGTGTCAGTAGTTGGAGACAATTTTATCACAGTTAAATGTAATTGGTGATTTCCTTATAAATGAAGAAGAAATTTCTTCTTCAACTTTTTCATGGGCCATTTCAGGAAGGGAGGACAGACAGACTCCTTTTCATCGACCAGCCTCTTCCTGCTGGTGGTTCAGAGGGAAGATCAAGAAAGAAAATGTTTACATTTGAGTGCTTTATAGATGGGTAAAAAAAAGGCAATCTGTTTCATTCAAGAAATAACACATTAAATACCTTGGCTAGAAAACTTTCAGTAGGAACTTTTAAGATGAATTTTTGAAATCTTCTGAAGCAAGGGGTAGAAAAGAGCCTTTTTCGTGTTAAATTAGATGAAGAACAATGTGGTCAAACTGTCAGCTTAACTCAGAAGATGACAGTGATCGGTGTCAGGTGCTGCCATGTGTAGTCAGTTTGTTCCCACAGCACTCTTTAGCATCCTTAGTCTAGGAAAACTTTTCCTTAGGGAAAAGGTTCCAGCAGCCAAAAGTGATAAGCAAAAACTGAGAAACACATTCAGGAAAGCAAGCAGGTTGCAGATTTAATCAGTTTACAAAATACGAATGGATGGGTCAAACAGAAGATAAATTTGGATCTGCTCTGAAGGGGAGAGAAGGAGGGCAGATGGTTGGTGATGGCTTTTTAAACTTTTTTTATTTTTTGCTATTTAAGTAGAGTGAAAGTATGTTAATCTCAGTGAGAGACTGTTGTGGGCAAAATAGAGAGTAGTGATGCAGAAACATCAGTCGAGAGCTCTGTATTGACTAACCTTAAAGAGCAGCTTTTAAGAAATCATTAAGTCATAACCAAGCCATAACAAGTACAACTGGGAACCAAGGAAAGTCAGGTAGTGATGAGATGAGGCAGGCTTGGCACAGCAGGGGAGGAATGGCCTGTGTGTGCAAGCTTCCACTGGTGCTGCTTTTATTTTTGGGGTGGTGTTAGCATATGGCTGTTAGGTGGCTATGGTTAACATACCTTGTCCTTTGTGCCAGCTGAGCTGCAGCAGGGTTCACCACCCAGTGATTCTGAATGCAGAATGTTGTGGTGCTGAGGGTGAGGTTCTTCAGCTTGAATATCCTCCCAGTCAATAAATACATACTTATTGCTATAATTCCTTCTGATTTCTGTCTTCGTGTTTTTATTTTTTTCTCTGAGAGATTACAGAATCATGGAATGGCCTGGGTTAGAAGGGACCTTAAAGGTCATCCTGTTCCAACTCCCCTGACATAAGCATATTTAGACCAGGTTGCTCAAATCCTCACCTTAACCTGGCCCTGAACACTTCCAGGGATGAGGCATCCACATCATCTCTGTTCAGCCTGTTCCAATACATCACCACCCTCACAGTAAATAGTTTCTTCCTAAAGTCTAATCTAAACCTGCTGTCTTTCAGTTTGTAACCATTCCCCTTTGTCTCATCACTACACATTTTTGTAAATAGTTTCATCTTTCTGATCAGCTCCCTTCAGGTAATGGAAGGTAGCAAGTAGGTCACCCTGAAGTCGTCTCTTTTCCAGGCTGAATAATCCCAATTCTATTAGCCTTGATTATAGCCTGCAGATAGTATTCCTATTCTGAAGGTGGTCAACTCTCTACTTTTCTATTAAATTTCTGATGTAGTGTTTTTCTGATGGCAAGTGCAATGAACTGGTAGCCAGTATTTGAGGCTGTGAGATGGGATCTCAATGACAGGCTGTGTAGTGCCAAAGTCTTGGCTCTTCCAGTATCATATTCTTCCTCTGGTAACTCTATGAAGCTGTATTATGCTGTGTGTTAAAAGGAGTTCAAAACCTATTGCCATCCACTTAAGTTTTGCGAGGTGGAAAACTTGGATTTGCCAAATTAGTTTGACACCTTGAAGAACTTAAATGCTACAAAGCTCAGTGGTAAAGAGAGGTTTTCATCCAAGAACATGAGATAGCTGAGAGTTGTTTCCTCTTCAAAGAGCAATTGTTTTATTTATCCTCTATTGCTAAAAGGATATAATGTAGTAACACTACAGTAACAGTTGTCGCATATTTCTCTGTAGGCAGAACACTGAGTAGATGCTCTATGGCTTTTTCCATAATGGTGCACTGATAATTAAAGATAACTGCATCATTTCTTGTAATACTTCTGTATCACCAACTGGATGCACATTAGCCACTGGATACCTTAGAGTCATAACTTTGTTTCTGAAATATTGGAGGTTGTTTTTAAAAAAAGATATTTAGTTTTGTGATCTTTCGAGAGATTTCAATTGGCTTCATTCCTTATAGCTTGAAAACTCAGACATTGAACTGAATAAACTAAATGAATGCAGAGAAAGTTCTTACCCAAAAAGAAATTATTCTGAAATGTTTAACTCTTCAGCTTTACATCTGTGTACCTGAAAATTAGTGGTTTGTCTGTTTAAAAGTGTCAGTGAGCACATACCACTCAAACGGCTTAAGTTATGAATACGTGACAGTGAAGTCTGTTGCAACTATTATAATTTTACATTTAAATTGACTTTGTTCAAATGTACTTGTTTGTATTTATTACAGCTCTTTTATACCCTGAGGAAAGAAGTATTTTTAGAGGGTGAAAGTTACTCTAACACTGTTTCACATAACTAATATATTCTAGTTTTCTTTTTTTTCTTCCCATTTTTTCTGCAATGCTGCATTAATTTAGAAGCCTAGAGTAAATAGGTTTAGCAGCAAGTTATACACTTCCAGGTTAATTCTATGATGTGGTTACATTAATTTGGTAAAGGAAAGCATTCAATGTTTTGGAAGCACCATTTTCACCTTTACTTGCCCATAGCAGACAGAAATTAAGACTGCAGTTTATATCACTTTAAAAAGGTGAGGGAGAACTGTTAGCTCTGTAAGGCAAAAGTGAATAATTGTTTGATGTGTTGCAATATGATATGACTTCTCCAAACAACTGTTCTTTTCTCAGGCTGTCTGAAGGTAGGCTAAGATTACATTGATCCAAGCTGCTCTGCAGACTTTTCAGTATAAAATTCTCCTCCAGTGGACTGTATATTGTAATTTGTGGTGCACGGGGAAAGGACAGTGACAGTGGGGGAGACACCTGCTTGTGCATGTGTTTCTCTGTGATCTGGAGCGCAGGTCAGTTTTGCCATTGCAGCGCCTGTAAGCTCAGCACCTAGCACCTTGTGGAGCCTTGTGCAGACAGCACTAACAGCACTGGACTGCAGGAGCTATTGGGCAGAGCAATTGCTGTGAAGTAACTTTGTAGCCTGACTGTGTTTGAGTTGTGGCAGCCCATAGCTTTATGAAAACAGTAGTTTCTGGTTTTAAAGTCTCCTGAGTTCCTCAGATGCAAAAAAAGAGTAAGTTTATCCTCCTCTTACTTCAGACCTGGCCAGGCAAAGGTGTGCTTATTTTGTTATCTAGAGGTTTTGTCCCTCAGTGTGAACAAGATCAAAAAAGACCTGTCTTCGAATAGCATTTTTCAAATATGTGAAGTCTTTGTCAGACCTGCTCTCTGGATGTGTTGGTAGCATGCAGAGTTTTTTGATTCAGTGCTGGCAGAGCATCTAAGGAAAATTCCTCAGCCTGAGTCTTTTATTGCTGCGTGGCTAAACTGATCTTTGAAAGTTGAAATCTCATAAGAGGACTCTCTGTAATCTGGCTTCTACGATTTTGCTTTCGTTCAGTTTTTCTTCTCGTACTCACTGATCACTTGTACTCTGCATGCTACTGAGGAGAGCTTTTGATGACTAACTCAACCTCAACTTGTCTCTTTTGAAAGGCTTCTGCTTTGGCTATCGTAAGTAGCTTGTGGGATATGTTTCTTCTACTGTGCCCTAGTGTAAGTTGCTGTTATGCTCCAAATGATTTCCCAGATTTATTGCCTGAAGTTGTCTGTTCCATAAGCATAGAGACATGCTTTTATATGTGGTGTTTACAGTTTATTCTTTACTGCTTAGAGGTTGAAAAAATCATTAGTATTTTCTGAAGCTGTTTGCTCAAAAGTGGTTCAAAGAAAATCTTTTAGTTGTAAAAATTACATAGAAAGTGGTAGTGTTTGTGATTGGTGGCTCGTATTGAATGATAAACATGTACTGTCATTGATTTCCCTGGTGTTTTAAATTTTACAGCTAAAACAGAAGCGTTAGTGGCTTCCACAGTTAAGGCTAAAAACATTCCAGGCTGAGAGGCAAATGCCAAAATACATCCAAGTACTTTCCATATGTTGCTGACACACTATTTCCAGGAAGGCTGGTTGATGTGTTGGCAAAACTAGTATAATATGCTGTTTTCTCTTAGAAGTTTAGAAAGAGTCATCAAGTTCCAGTTCTTAAAATGGGGAGTTGGGGATGTTAAAGGGCCTCTACTTAGGGTTGGTTTTTTTTTTTCTATTCTCAGTATTTGAAGTAATCTTTGATCATTGATCTTTGCATGCTAAGGTATTGCTTTTCTGTATCTGATCTTTTTCTGATCCTATTATCTTTAGCTAAGCTAAACTACTGAAACAGGATCTGCCAGTATTTGATTTCTAAATTAAAAGGAAATATCAAACCTTTAAAGGCAATAAAGGAAATGTAATTTATTTCTCTTTATGGAAGGCGTAAAGACCTAAAATTAGAATGGGGAAAAAAAATGAAATTACTATTACAAAATGTATTCAGACCAACACAGTGACTGACTTGAATGTATTATTGAGTTGTAATAAATACTCTGTTTGTAGGCAGGACTAACTTGACCTACAAACAAGCACAATCCCACGCTCAAGTGATAGTGGGCTGGCTGCCTCTTGCCGCCTCAGTTTTTTGGTGAGTCAGGGGTTTTTCCTGGCCAGCAAGTAGCAACAGCTTCACCTTAACTTTTAAGTCCGCTATGGTTGTTTCAGGAAGAAAGGTAAAACCCTCAATCTCCACAGGAGGAAATGCTGGATGCAGCAGTCTGGATATGGGTCGCTGTTAGATAAAAGTAGTAACTATTTCTAAGGAAATCTAGAAAGTAGCTTTTGAAGGATTGTAGTGCAGTGACAGAATCTTAAATTTATGATTATCTTATTTAGATTATTTAAAAGCCTTTTAAGAGTAGTATCAATTTTCAGCATTCTCCCATTCTAATCCTGAAATGGTAGAGGAGGAATTAGTTTTGTGCCTGCATTTCTATACCTCATGTCTTCACCTGTAGCTTTCTGTTGTCAGTAGGACTGGTAGCAATGTTTTTTCCAAAAAGCTTAAGATTTTTCTTCATGTCTTTATCCTATTGATGCTGAAAGGTGGAGAGTGTGTGCACGTGAGGAATAGTGTCTTAAACACTTAAACACTCAAAATGGGAACTGGTGCATGGTATCAAGGGTGTCCTTGACAGCCAAGCAGATTTTGCCTGAAGCATTGTAGGCTAACATCTCCAGCCACAAAGTCTGGAAAAGTGCATTAAGTTGACTGTGCTTAAATGTTTAATAAAACTGCTGTGGACTGACATATATTCCTTCTGTGTATAAGCACAGATATATATTTTTAAACTGAGAAAGCGAAATCGTTGTCACAGTTCACTGTCACATTGTTCACAGGTCATGCTGCTTTTCGTTTCTCTCCAAAACTGATAATTTTCTCAGCAGATGGAGTAGAGTGCAGGATGTGGAGACAATGGTGGGGTCTACAAACTTTAGTTTCCCTTACTGTGATCTGAGGGAGTGTGGGATCTGCGGTGATTGCACAGTACCAGTTGCTGGCCAGAATTGTGTGATTCTTGTACATCTTCTCCTTTTCCTGGTCACTCTGCTGTAGATGAGGCTGTCTTGTAAAGCAGATGTGCCCACCTGTCTTGCAAGTGAGGGCTTCTGACTTCCAGCTTTCAACTTGGCTCTGATTTACCCATGATTTAGTTAGTGAAAGCAGGTGGTTTGCATAGTTATCATAGCTGAATTTGTTCTGTGTAGGAAACACTGTTGCAACTCAAGCACTTGACCAGTACCTGAAAGTCTGCAAGTACATTCTGTCAGAAGCAGCTAGTGACTGGTATTTCTCTGTGTATATTCTTTCTAAGTAAGCATGGCAGTACTGGCCTCTTGTTTCTTCCTGAATATGGAAGGTTATTAAACACAATGTGTTCTCGTGACTCTTGCTCACCTCTAACTCTTCTCCCCACTCCCCAAGTCAGTAGTCAAAGCCAGCTTTGCCATTCTGCTCTGAGTGGGAACTTTTATTCAGACACCCTTTTCCAAAAGGGGCCTTTACTTTTCTTCCTATGTTTACAACAACTTTTTTTTCCCCCCAAGCATCAAGTGTGTGATCTTGTTGGTTTGCTCTAATGGGGTAGATCAAGCAGCCTAGAGTCAGGAGAATCTGGTATTGGGGCGTCCCATTTTCCTGATGACTCTTTCTAGTTATTGTTCAAGTGAGTGCAGTTGTGACTGCTGCAGCTGCTTGGTCGTAAAATCTGCTTAGATGGTTCCCCTTGTGTTGGAGAAGCTATCAGCTTTCCTGGACCTCAGCTGACTCTGCATCTTGGCAAAGAGGTGGGATGTCATGCCAGTGCTGTCAGACTCATGTAGTTCATGTAATACGAGAGACATGAAATTCAGCAGCCTCAATTTGAAAGAAGTCTGGTGGTGAGACCACAGGAATGTTCTCTAAGTTGATACTTGGTTTCTCCTTCCATAGTTAACATCTTAAATGTAGTGACCTTCTAGGTACATGGCCATGGGGTGAGTCTGTGCAAATGCCAACTTCTGCTCAAGGTTCTGGTGCTGTAATTTCAGTTAGCAGAGCCCGACTTTGGCTTGTTATTACATAGTTTGATTCAGAATATAATCAATTTACCTGTGGTTGGTTTGGAATCCAAATTATTTGCTGATTTAACTCTTAGTTTGCATGTATATTTGATGCTGAAAACTTAACAGGGATCTTAGTAAATATATTTTGCATTATTTAAAGAGTGAGCGTTTTATAGTTAGGTTCTGAAATTCTATTTTGTCCTTTTAAACTGTAAATGAGATACCCTTTATATCAAAAGTAAGGTAGAGATATGCATCTGATTCGTCAAGGTAACTTAACTGCAAGCTCCAGTGTATTATTGCACTGGATCAGTGGTTGTGATAAGGCTTGTGATTGCTTTGTGAAATAATTTTTAAAATGTATTTTTCCATTGTGTGGTCTCATAAGCAAACAAACTGGTACTGACATACAAGTAAACTTGAATACTGAGGTTCATTTAATTTTATTTCTACATGTGGAAGCTAATGCTGAGCAGGTTTGTTGAAGTAAGCACAGTGTAATTGTGGTGTTTCTTGTGTTCAGTCCATTCTATGCAAAATAACTGAACCATGTGATAGGAAGATGTAAAATTTGGCTGCTAAGCTGGACCACAGAACTGAACAGGAGAAGGCATGGATGGCAACAGTATTCTTGTGTTTATAAAGATTACTCTGCTTAAACCAAAACATGCTCTCTGGCTTGTTGGCATGTGAAAGCCAGTTTGTTCCCTATGTGTAAGGCTCTTTGCTCTTTCAGTGGAGTCTGTGGGGCTCTCTCAAGTATATTGGATATGGAGAGCATTTTCATGGAATTTCCAGCCTCTCTGCTATAGCATGTGATTGGCTTGTATTACCACCAGCTATGTGAAATTGTGGTTTCTTTATAGTATATGGGATTGCAGGTTTGCATACCTAAATAGTTTTTAGGGATGAACGTAGCTTGTCCACAGCACTTAAGTTTTTAGCCAACTTTTAATTTGAAATGTGGATGGGAATAACTCAAAACCCCAAATTCTCAGTCATGTTATGCAGACTTGGATTTCAGGGACACAGTGGGGAGAAAAACCTATGAGTTTTGGTGCATCTGCTAAGACAGAGGTGGGTAGTAAACTGGTAGGACTTAAAACTTTCAGAAACTGGGTGTTTAATCAGGCAGCTGCTTCTGCCTTGGGTGGGGAGAGGAAGATTTTCTGAAACAGCTCAGAAGACTTTGGTACAGCTTATTTTGTAAACAGTTACTTTTGCTACCTTTCGCACCTGTCATTCTCTGTATTACAGTGATTTGTGAAGAAAACAGTCAAAGGGCTCAGTCTAACAATTTCTGCAGTGGAAGGCTTGATTGTCTGACACACTACTTGATTTTGAGACCAGTATTTTGAGCCTCAGTAGAGGTTGTTTACCTGCACAGGATCATTTAAGAGTGCGCATTTTTCTCTTTTCTCATTAAAAAAACCCCTTATTTTTCCTAAAAACCCTTATCAGTGGTCAGAAATTAAGTACTTGGCACTAGTCAGTCATGTGCAAGATCAGAAGAGCAGGACTAACTTAAGCACTTAGTACTTGCCCAAAGATTGAACATTGGTCTCCTGCATTATAATTGTTCCAGTTCCTGGGTGCTGTCCTCCCTTCTGACTTCTGGCATACCTAGTTTTCACCAGGAACTTCCTTGTGGATAGAATAAATTCAGCCCAGGGAAGCTTATTGTCACCACCCTATTCATAGAACTATTTTGCAGACTACCATTCCTTGTTACTTCTTTCAGCAAACTTTTGAGCAGTTTTAAGTCTAACCACCAGATACTGCTTTGCAATCCTGAAGGCTTAGCTGTAGCTGGACTTTTCTGGGGACAGAAGCAAGTGGTTTCCAGGTGCCAATCCCTTGCAGCTCTGGTTCTTGTGAGGCCATTTCCTCTGGAGAAAGTTTCTAATGCAGCATTAATGGCCTCTAGTTGACATTTGGGAGCAGTATACTATCCAAATGGCTTGTGAAAACACCTCTGGTATGTTTAATTTGGCTTAGAGAGAGCAGGACCCTAGTGGTGGATTTGAAGGAAAAACCTCAATGTAGAAACAGCTGCCAGGAATATCCTTCAATACCTGATGGAGGGAGAATGCACTTAGAGAAACAGAAATGAGAGATCCAGTGGATCTTGAGGATTCTCCTGGATGTTCTGCTCAGCTCGACTTTTTTTTTTCCTCAGCTTTTGGCAGTTAAGGCTATGGCAGGAGAAGCTTAATTACTATTCCCCTTATTTTTTTCTAAGATTATTTGGCACTGGATGTGTGTCATGGTTTGGGTTTATTTTGGTGGGGATTTTTTTTTCCCTGTGCCTGCATAGGTGACAGTCCTGTATTCCAGCCTGCTCCAGCATTCTGAGATTTCGTGTACCAGAGAAATTGTATCAACAAGCTGTGCATGAAGAGTCCTGGTTGAGCAGAACATGAGGATCCTTGTTTGTGCACTGTGAATTGGTGGATATCTAGATGGAAATTTAGAAACTGCAGCACTGCTGACAAGCTTTGTTGAGCTTGCTGCTGGTAGAGGAAGTAATTCTGTCATGTACACTTAAACGAACTGAGATTGCTTTCAAAAGGAAGTTGGTTACCCTTCACAGGACAGTATTTGGTTGTGCAAGTTTAATTAACTTTTACTGGGTACCTGAACATTGTGTTCTTCCAACAGTGTTTCTTCCTCATTCCCTAATGCCTCCCCCCACCCCCCCATGCAATGTGCAGCCCAAATACATATGTGAGAATTGTTTTCATGCTCTTTAAGTTGAAATGCAGGAGTTCCTTATCTGTGTTCCAAACTAATGTCAGCTAATGTCAGTATGAAGTTACTCAAGTATGCTTGTTTGCCATTAGCCCTTTTGTAGGATTTTTCAACCTACAGTTCAGAGTGGTGAAATACTTGCCTTATCAGAGTGTTTCTGCCTTGCCTTTGCTATGGATGGTAGTTTCACAGATTTCTGTACTGTTAAGTGACTGTTTGCCCCAGAAGCTGCCATTTGGTGCTGGTACTTAGCAGAACTAAATAATGAAGGCCTGTGACCAATGTAAATCCAAGTAATAGTCTCTCTTCATTAATGATGGATATGTTTTATGTCCTTGGATGAACAGCCTGAAAAGCACAGCTTGTGCATAGCTTACCCTGGTACTCTCTACAGTTTTGAGACAGAGAAGCTTTGAGTTTTGAGTGTAAGAATATAAAGGTATCATTTAAATACAATCTTTGCCTGTCCCTGTGCAGACTCTATAGCAGTTGCAGTAATTTTTTTCCTCCTAAGACTTTTTTTCAGGTAGTACTAGTGAGAAGCTCCTTTATCTGTGTTCTTCCAGTTATTTACTGCTGCAGATTTGCATGTCTTAAATCTGTTTTAGCCCAGTAAGTAGTATTGTTTAGGCTGCTGCTATGAAGACTGGATGTCTTGTTGTAGAATGACTGCTTGAAAGTGTACCAGATCAGTGATGGCCTCTAAATCATAATGTTGCTGTCACTTCCTGTATGCAATTTCACTCCATCAGGCTTATAAAGCGAGTGAAAGCAAAGCCAGAAAGGTTAAACGTGAGATGAGCTGTATTGCAGACTGGTTAGTTTATACATGGCAGCAAGTTCTAAAGACTGCAGAGTCCATGTGTATAAGTGAATTGCCTGACTGAGGCATAAGTTAATGTGTGATCAGTCCTTGCAAAAAAGACAAAGTTGACTCTGAGAAAAAAATGCCATAGGAAGAGAGAGGCAGTTTTTGCCTGTTAATCATAACTCTGTATTAGGGTGTCAGTTATTTAAGGGCTATGATCTAATTTATTGTAAAATCAGAGGGTTGCTTTTTCGCTTGTTAGCACAGAGACAGTCCTCTAGCTGTGCATATCTCTCATCTAATGGAAGTCTCTACAGAAGCTGAAACTCACTGGGGAGCAGCAAATATGGATGTGGCACGAGGTGTGTAACACTTCTGTCACTGCTTGTGGCATTTATTTTAGTCAGTCTTGAGTTGAAGTTGAGTTTTTCACTATATAGAATCAATTACCTAAGTATTTTTTTAAGTCTAAAAGCACTGTTTTTTAATTGGCAAATTTAGCATCCTCAGAATTAAATTCTCCTGTGAGGTTGCTGTGCAAAAATGCAGTCCTAACTCAGTGGTAGAACTTCTGGATGTGTCAGTAGAAACTGTTCTTGGCTGGCTGTAGTCTTTACTGAATAAATGGCCACTACTGCACAGCAAACAACTTTTGAGTCTGCAAAAATTGCAAGCTGGTTAAATTTCTGACTTGGTTAATATAAGAAATCCTAAGCATATTGATTAATTCTTCAATTTCTGCTGCAAAGCAATATCATGGCAAAGATGCTGCACTTTCAGTCATTTGTTCCCATTTTGGTCTGCTTTTTCATAGAAAGTTGTCAAGTTTTAGGTGCTTTGCTGTTGTGGGTTGGGCTGTCCTCTTCCTTTTTCTGTGGAATTTTCCCCATTGTAATGTTAAGAAACTTGTTAGCTACACCCTAGGAGGACGCTTAATGATAAAAGCCTGGGGGGGTGGGGGGATGGTACACCTGGAGACCAGGCTGGGGTGGGGAAGGAGGGGGGGAGCTAACTGTGCTCTGGGTGACACACTCACTTGACAGTGCCCGTGGGAGGAAGACATCTGGGGGCTTGTCAAGAAAGAAAGTATGCAGGAGCACCACAATAGAATGCACTGGAAGAATCTTGAGGAATGGATCCAGCAGCTGAGAGAAGTGGCAGTACTGGAGGCCCTCTCTGGGAGGGATGGACGGCGTGATAATGACCCTGACAAGGTCAGGTGCACAAGGCAGATGTTGTGGAATCTGGCAAATCTAGGGCCATCTCAACACACCACCTTCATTGCAACTATTAAAGGTGATGACAACTGCAAACAGGGGGCTCTGTTGCAAAAAAGCTTAGAAATTTTGACAGTATGATGAATGACCCAGTGCAGGCCCACGTGTCTGCTGGGGTCAAGGACCTTCAAGAGGAGATAAGGGAGGAGGTGAGGAAGATCAGTGCAGCACCAGTGTGAGTCTCAGATCCCAAAATTGGAGCCCAACGCCCCCCAGCTAGGGAGAGAGAGTACCCCCCACGAGCTGACCTATAGTTTTTTCTGCATGACCATGGGGAAGACATGGGAAAATGGGATGGGAAACCCACTTGTGCCCAACTTTTTGATGTAAGTAGCAGTTCTTGTCTCACTGAACTTGGTGAGCCTCTGAAATTCTTGGTACACTTCTCCATGAGATGCATGCTCCAGAGCACCTACAATACATGGATGACATCATCGTGTGGGGGAACACAGCAATGGAGGTATTTGAGAAAGGAGAGAAGATCATCCAGATTTTGCTGGGAGCTGGTTTTGCCATCAAGAAAAGCAAAGTCAAAGGACCTGCCCGAGAGATCCAGTTCCTGGGAGTAAAGTGGCAAGACGGACGACGCCAGATCCCCACTGAAGTCATCAACAAGATCACCGCAATGTCTCCACCAACCAGCAAAAAGGAAACACAAGCTTTCCTGGGTGCCATAGGTTTTTGGAGAATGCACATTCCTGAGTACAGCCAGATTGTGAGCCCTCTCTACTTGGTCACCCGAAAGAAGAACGATTTCCACTGGGGTGCTGAGCAGCAGCAAGCCTTTGCCCAGATCAAGCAGGAGATCGCTCATGCAGTAGCCCTTGGCCCAGTCAGGACGGGACCAGAGGTGAAGAATGTGCTTTATTCTGCAGCCGGGAACCATGGCCTGTCCTGGAGCCTTTGGCAGAAGGTGCCTGGGGAGACTCGAGGCCGACCTCTGGGATTCTGGAGCCGAAGTTACAGAGGGTCTGAAGCCAATTACACTCCCACAGAGAAGGAGATCTTGGCTGCCTATGAAGGAGTCCAAGCTGCCTCAGAGGTGATTGGCACGGAAGCACAACTCCTCCTGGCACCTCGACTACCAGTGCTGGGGTGGATGTTCAAAGGAAAGATTCCCTCTACCCACCATGCCACCGACGCCACATGGAGCAAGTGGATTGCCCTCATCACG
>VRYO01002355.1:11412515-11446321 GCA_009812075.1 Sialia sialis
GGGATTCCTGCCTTTCTTGGCAAATACCTATCTTTGAAACAGAGATGTTTGCACAGAATATCCCACTAGAACTGAATAATACTCCTGTACTTACAGTATCTTGCTTCATTACAGGTTGAGAATACTCCAGATGCTCTGTAAACTACTTCGTATCGTATGTCTGTGTTAAATATAGCCTAATGCTGAAAGGCTTCTCAGTTGTAGGTGAAGAGCTGAAAGACATGCAATGCATGGGAGCAGATGAGTCTTTCTGTGTCCTTAACTGTCCGATTCCATTGATACAGTCCATACAAAGAGTACTGCTAATGTCAGTTCCAAGCTGTACAGCACTTGCTCTAGGGCTGGGGGCACAGATGCTTCATTAAAAGTTCAGGAACATGAGAAGTTTCAAGTTGGCACATAACCTGAAGAACTCTCTGTGTATGCTGCCTGGCACATTAACCATTTGCCACAGTAATGGTTAAAGCCGTTTCTCCTCTGACCTGCCAAGTTGTGGCTTATTCTTAGGAAACAGCACCTTTAATTTTTTTCTCCCTGCAATGTTACAACTGGCATTTTAGCCACCACTCTTCCAATATTGTGCTGCTTCTGCAGAGTATTTCTGCTTGTTGTACTTGTCAGACAAGAGAAGATTATCAGATAGTCTTCACTTAACTATTATTTAGTAAATAATCAGGATATTTAAATCCCAAATTTTAAAAATCACACACACAAAAAAAAAAACCCAAACAAACAAGACCTGAAGAACAGCCAAAAGCAAACCACCATAAAGCCACCAGCAAAACTCTTTGCTATTTGTCTTGAGAATCCAAGGTGTAATGACTTTTCTGCACTGCTTCCCTGTGTACCTGCATCTCTACTAGGTTTGACTTAGCTAGGATGAGAAGAACATGGGGCAAATTAAGAAGATTGACAGATCTGTAAAAGAGACACATAAAATGCAGAATAGAAAGGTTGGTGAGAGGACTGACCTGTTTGTTTGGAATAGCTTCTATTTTGACTGAATTTGGTTTAAAGGAAAATGGGCAGCAAGGATGCTGGTGAATGGAATTTTGTCAGAGAAGGAGAAACTGTGATCAAGAATGTATAATGAGAGGTATCAGGAATATTCCTGGGTATCTGAAGACTAGCTTGAAACTCAAGCACACTCTCGAAGAGCCCAGACCTTATTTGGTCTGTGTGAGCAGATGGACAGACCTAGCAAGAGTTCACAAAGTATTTTTGTTCTTCATAATACATTGCCACCTTTCTTCCTGTACTGATAATATTTTAATCTGTAGGGATTGATATTTCAGTCAGAGGAAAAATTTCTGTGAATAATCCTTGCCCACTGTTTCATAGCTTCAAGATACCAAAATGTATCAATGTACCCTTTAAATGTAGCAGTGGACAAAACCAGTTTAGCAGAATTCCAGGACACAGAGAAGGTGATCTGATTTGTAATCCCTATCTGTTCAAATAATGTGTACACTGGTGAGGATTGTTGAACACAGCTCTGACAGTCTCAGGCTTGTTTATGCTTACCAATTCAGTAAAGTCTTTCAAAAAGAAGGATCTGAACCTTGACCTTGCAAGGAAGTACCATAATAAATGTACTGTTTATTTTTTCAAGTTCCAGCTCCTTACTTTCATTTTGACCTGAAAGTTTATCCTTCCTCGTACAGTGACATATGCTTTTGTTAAATAATTGAGTTGCAATAAAATAGCAAAAAATAAACCCCCAAAAGTCACTTCCTGAAAAGATAATGCCTAATTTACCACTAGAAAGAACTTAATAGCATTCTTGCAAGTTCCTAAAGAGGAAAAGGCTGAGCATTGATCTTGTGGAAAGCCATGCACAGGCTTTATGATAGCTGTGGATAAACAAGTTATAACTAAGTACATAACTGATCCTGTGTGGAGTTATGTAGTGCACCATGCTTTGAAAACCTTGTAAGCAGTCTGACATGTTTAGCAAAGGATATTAAATTAAGCTACCAGTGAGAGTCTGATTAAGTTATGAGACTGTGCTGGACTATTCAAGCAAGGGACTTATTGCTGTTCTCCTCTGCATGTTCAGATAGGTAGCTTTGGTTTTGTTTGATCATGCGCTTAATCTCAGACAATAAAGTATACTTGCTTACTTGAAGTGTGTTAATAGCTGGTGTTTGTCACTGGCTGGTGTTTGCTTAGCCCTCACTTAAGTGAGTTTCATCCTGGCAGTTGCTGTAAAACAGAATGGGAGGGAAAGACATGCATTTGCAGAATACCCTGGTCAAGGAGCTTGCATGTACCTCCAAATCCATAGAATACTGGATGGCATTTCTAGACAATGCTATTAAGTATCTTGGTTATCTAAATAAAATATAGGCGTTATTTACTGCTTTAAAAAACTTACTGGACCAACATTCCACTACTGAATGTAGAGTTCTTCTAAAACTTGCATACCAATAAAATTCCAAAGTTGTCAATTAAAGGAAGAACTGTTTTGTCAAGACACTGCATCAATGTGTTGGAGTATCTCTGTGTTATGTGCTTACAAATAGTCTGAAATTGAAAATGGGGAGAACAGCATAATAGCCTTAAAGACAGGACAATAAGGATGGCCAGAGTTTATAAGTAATTACATACATCAGGACTTTTCATCTTAGCAAAGCGATGACTATGGGCAAGGAAAAGGTTTTGAAAGCCTTCGAAGCTTTCCATTGAACCAACAGTGACAGGTGAATCACTGGAGGCTGAGAGTTTGGGGAAGGCGCTAACATTGCTGTCTCATTTACTCACTACTAGGAAAAACTACAAGGGTCAATGTATTTGTTAGGGTCAGCTGTCAAGTTTTGGTGTAGTCTGATGGTAGTGTCATGGTTGGAACATCTTATGGGAAGTCAAAGCCTGTTGTACAACTTCAGAATGCCTGATTCCTGCAGTGAAACTGCTGTTCTACTTTACTTCTTCCATATTTTAGAGCCAAGATGTAACTGATTGAAATTAACGCTTCTTGATTACTGTAACTTTTATGTTATGCTGCTGCTGAGCCCAGTAGAAAGCAAAACCTGCGGGCTTAAGCCTTTGGAAGTGATAGTACTCTTTCAGTCAAGTGCCGGGATGATTGCTTGCAAATATAGCTTGCACATTGTTTCTGCTTACTGTATCAAACCTCTAACATGGTTTCTGACTTCTAAAATTTCTTTGACTAAAGCATACAGATACTGCTTAGCTACCCTGTGGGATAGGTTTGGTTTTGGTTTGGTAGTTTGTTGGAGTTTTTTGTGCTTTGATCAAGCACCTTCTCAGTGTACTCACTGCTGATAATGTGTATTCTGAAGTAAGCAATGCCATGAGCATATGAGAACTTAATGTAATGGACATTTAGGAGTAGATTGTACTTGAATGTTATGAATGTTTGTGTGAAGTTGTTATAGGAGCTTAACTTATCCTCTCTAGAATAGTTTGAATTAGCTTGGCAATAAGCTAACTTGCATTAGAATGTGGCATTACTGAGGCAGCACAGAGAGCTCTGAAATTTCCAATTCTGTGTAAATGAAGCATTATATGAACCATTTTGTGTTTTCCTAGTACTTTCTTATGGGGCATATTCAAACAAAACTGAACATCATGTTTGGAGGGATGTGTGGTTGCCATCTCTGCCTTCAGGTGTATATGCTGAAAAAGTCATACTTCTGTGATTGTGTTGTATTCCAGGACATGGTCAAGTAAACTGGTTTCAATGTAATGCATTAACATATGAAATGCTTTGTATGTTTTTTAATTTCAGGGACTGTGGTAATCATGACTGTGAAATACAGTTTTCTGTGGGAATGCTGATGCTGCCTTTTGTTCTGGTATCGAAACATGTTCAGTTAATTGGAGCACTTCTAGACTGCCTCCCTGCATGTCTGGGCACACTCACTCTTTCATATTTACTCTCCACCTCCTGTCCCTCTTCATACAGGCTTCACAAACATAGCTGATGGATTTGAATAAATGCTCTGTGATGATTTGCTTGAAAGAATCATGTACCAGGAAAAGCGAAAATTATGTCTGCATATGCCTGTCTGCATTGTGACACTAACACAAACTGACTTGAATTCTTGTAGTAATTTGTCAATCTGTGAGTTGAACTGTGTATTTTAATAATCTGGTTTTGATTCCTGTTTACCTCACGCTGAATGAGTGACTGTCCTCCTGCCCTTTAACAGCACACCCCTGGACACATCTTGTTGGTTAGCAGAAATGACAAGATCTTGCTCTGAGCCAGGTTCTGTATGTTGTGTATGCCTGCTGGATCTGGGGTTGCTGGCAGCCAATCCCTCCTCTTTTTAGAAAAATCTATTTGCCAAGCTTCTTTTTTTTGGGGTTTCTTTGGGGGTTTTTGTTTCGGTTTTTTTTTTTGTTGGTTGGTTGGTGTTTGTTTGGTTTTTTTTTTCCTTTTTCCAAGTACTTCTCTTACCCCAAGCTCTTATTTCAGTTGAGGAAGGGGAAAACTTATGGCTCACATAGTAAAGACTTTCTGCTGTGTCTAAGCACTTGAGGTACACAACTGAAATTGGATAAGCTGAGCTTTACTGGAGGTAAAAACAGCTTAACTGTTTTGCACTGCACTGTAGTGTATTGTGGAGGCCAGGCATTCGTAATGCTTGATGTAAAACCAAGTCAAAACAAATTTATTAGTATTTAGTTTAGAGAATTCCTCTAGTCACTAGTTGCCAGGAACAGTGTGTTCTCTGTGAGGGCAACTGTTGTGTCTGTGTGTCTGCTACTGACCCCTCTATGGAGGAGATGCTGGGCTGAGGTTAATTTTTCATTCAGCCTTCTATGGCATATTTAAAACTAACGAATTTCCCATCATCAGGAAGTGTTTTCATAAACTTAATGAACATACTGTTATATGGGGAGTTATAGAATGTCAGTTCTTTAAGGAATAATGTTCATCTAGGTTAGTTTTTTAAATACCATAGCTGATCCTTAGGAATACCTCTCTTTTTATGCAGGATGCTTTCAGGACTCTAAATGTGGATGTGAAACTGTATTTGAAGCTGGTCTACTTGTTCATGAAAGTATTGATTACTATACTGAAGATTAGTTGTAAAAATAGTTGAACTATTACTTTATTTCTACATGTTGCCTGGCTATGTGGAAGTTCAGAGCACTAAGTAAGCAGCCTTATGTGTGTATATGTACACCTTGATATGTGCAACTTTAATGTGCTTCCTCATTTCTCAGTATCAAAACTTTTATTTTTTTAGAGCTTCTTCAGCATCAGTTGGATCAAACTTTACTTAGCTACCTGGGTTGTTTCAAATTTTGGCATTATTAACTACATATACTGTAAGGTAATGCACCATTCTTGAAATTCTTGGGATTTTATTCTTGCTAAGTCTTGATATATTGAAGCTGCCTATTTTCTGCAGAAAGACAAGTCTTGAAAGAGGTAAGACTTGTGGTTTGATTTGAGCTACTGCTGAATCAAAATGGAATCTTTTGTTGGATGACTAGGTGAGTAAGCCATATTAAGGGCTAGTATCTTGACAAGTAGAAACAAGTTTTGATGTGTCAAAACAACAGTGAAAGCAAAGTTTGCAAATATTTCTCAGCAGTTGATTCTGTGATTGACTTTAATGGAAAATTATTCAGAGCAGATTCTTGCCCTGCCTTCAGGGAAGAATTTTTTTGAAGAACTCCTCAGTCTGCCTGAAGTTTCCTAATTGAAGGGGAAAGTGAGAGTACTACAGTTGTTGATGCTTGTTTAGGAATTGAGTAATAGTGGGTAAGCAAAAGATCTAGATCAGCCTTGAGGAACCAGGAGATGTTTTAGCTAGATAAGCCATTTCATCTTGGGGGAGGGAGAGGGGCAGAGGAAGGTGTGCTGACTGATCTGGATAGCTTTTGTCTCCTTGTTTCATGGTCTTTTAACCTTCAATCTGAATCAGGTGTTCTAAGTACCGTGTAAAGACAAGGTTTTGGGCCAGAAGCTAATCTGTGTTTGGTTCATAGTGAGCAAATTCTTGCAGTTCTAAAATAGTCTTACTTTGAGTGGTGCTTCTTTGTACTCAAAACTGTTTATGGGCCCTGCAGCTTTATACTTTTCATTAGTATGATAAAGGCTTTCTTTTGAGTGTAGTTACTCAAGCTGTGTTTCCTGCTGAAGAAAGTGAGGTTTAAGGAAAAAAAGGAATTTGGAATAACGCAAGAACTTCCCTTTCACTACTTAGGGTGCTGGCTTCATTTTATGCTTCCAAAAGTATTTGTGCGTAAGAGTTTTTCTTTCCCCTGCTGTGATTTCCAGAATGGTTTATATGGCTTTTTGTGAGGATTTAAACTTAAAGAACAAATCAAGAGTTGCTTCTCTTCTCAGAACAAACTTGTTTCCCAAAGCACTCTTTGATTCCTCCACAAAAATATGATTACAGAATTATTCTTCAGTGTGCCTAATCAACATTGCTATACCAGAAATCTAGTATTAGTACTATTATTGTAATTGTAATAAATTATAATTATAATTATTATTATAATACTATTATTAATATTATTTCTTCTAATCTTGTTACAACTGTCTTGTATTGCATCCAGTATTGTCAATGTAGTTAAAAATAGTGAAATAATTTCAGAATTTAATATAATTCTTATGTGAATTATGAGTTATTCTGCCCACCATCTATACTTAATCCTGATGTACATGTCCTGCTGCCCCAAACTTCAAATATGTAATTACATCAGTATCCTTGTTTGAGGACACCACACTCCGATGTCTGCATTTTTGTTGAAACACCACAAACCTGTTTGCTCATTGTTTTTGATAAGTGTCCTCCTTCTTGCTCTTTGATTGGAGAGTATAATCTGTCATTCCAGACAGGTGTTCATGTTCAACAGGTGTTCATTTTCCTCATGGGAAGCTGACCTTTGTCCATGAATGTGTTTTGAGCCAGATTGCCTTGTCAGATCCAGTGAACTTCTTGTCACCTATTCAGGTTTTATTGCTCTGAAAGTGAGCCTCCTTGTGGCCCCACCCACTGCAACCATTTCAAGTTATTCCTACCTCTGGTCTGATTTCTGGTACTAGGAGCCTTTCATATGGAGTGCTGTGGAGGTCATCCTGCTGCTTTGAACAGTTTGATCTCTCATGCACCTCCTTGTGGTTTTGGTACTTGGGTACAGTCTTAGTGTTTGTCAGGAACTTGTCCATATGTGTTGCAAGGGCTCTGTGCTGTTTTTTGTTTTTGAATCTCCACTCCATGTGTCGTCAGTTGTCCTCCATTGTCTCTCCATGTCAATCCTGCCCCTTCACCTTTCCAAAGGTTTTGGGTGAGGATTTATGGCTCTGCTCTGCCCCACGAGCATGGGGCTGTACCCCAGAGCTGATCACAAAACCACCCTCTCCTCTCTTTATTTCAACAAGGATGTCTTAAATAACCTTTTGATAATCTTCAGATGCCTCTGCTATGCATTGCTGCCTCAAAGGGTGGGAAAAAGGCCTTCAGTGCAGAGATAAAACAGTCTCTGGGGTTATTACTGCTCTACATTAAGGGATGAGGACTGAAGTTTTTCTTCACTGGGATTCTGAGTGTTGCTTCTGTGTTGTTGCTGTGATGTCTGAAGACTAGAGAATTTGTAACACTTACTGTCTTAAAATCCTGGTTTGCCTAACTTTTAAATATTTCTTTTTAATTCCAGAGCATTTGAATCTTCTTGGGAAACATGAAAACAAAGAACTGCTTTTTAAATATCTTTCAGGACAATTGACACATTCCAGGGAAACGCAGTTAGGTTTTTTTTCTGTGAAGTTCAGAAGAATCTGCATTCTCTGGGATTTTAAAGAATTATAAAATGAAAACAGTTTAAGTTAGCCTTCAAAATGAATGTTGGGAAGTCTGATGACAAAGCAAAGAATGGCTTGAAATCTTCCTTACTTATAAGGGATGAAAATGGAAATAGCTATGCATGTGACAGAGGTACACCTTCCTCAGAGAATTGTGCTGACAAAATACATGATCATGCAGCTGACCAAAATACAGTGGCTGAGCATGAAGATGATAGCATTTTTGAAAATAAAAGTGACTTCAGAAGTCTTTTAAACAAGCAGTGTATTGAAGTACTTGATCTGCAGAAGATATCTGGCAAATGCAGCTGCACAGGAGCTCCAATGGGAGATATGGATACTACATGCAAGTCTTCTGTGACTCAGCAGACTTGTATGTGTCCTTTGAACTGTGGCTTGGAAGCATCAAAAAGCTTAGTGAAAGGTGACTTTGCTATGGCAAAAATGCAAAATCAGAGTATCAAACACTTCGTGCCTTACAGTCAGACTGACTCTAAGTCTGTACTAACTCTTCCTGCTTCAGAGCAGAGCATACAGTCCCTGAAGAATGACAGGGCATGCTGCCAGCTGGGCACTTTAGATGTAACAGCTGAAAATCTGAGAACTGATCAAAATGATGACATGCATCTGGGGGAAATATTGATCTCTTCTGAAGTATGTATCAGAGAGAAATTTGATGAAACCAGCTCAGAAAAAACACCTAATTTCACCTCTTCAGGTGTTGAACACTATCAGAAAAACACTATCAAGACTGATAATGACTCACACGAAACAGCAACACAGGCTATAGAACTACCTGCTGGATGTATAGATCCTTACAAACAAGATGCATTATCACCATGCATTAATATTAATGAGGATGACCAAGTGAAATCCTTGCAGATTACTCCTTGCCATGATGAAACTGGGAATTCCAATGCTGAAACATGCATGGGTAGTCTTGTAAATAGTGTGCACCTTCTCCTAGTAGATCAGATGGATGGAGAACAAGTATTAAACAAAACTAGTGAACCTTTAACCAAAGAACAAAGTATCTCTGGAAATGCTGCTCTTCAGAATATGCACAACATTCCCTCTGTATCTTGCAGTGTTCCAAAATTAGAGAAGACAGTTATGCCTGAGGTGAAATGTGAAGCAACTTTTGTGGTCTTCAGTCCAACAGTTGATGGAGCCGATTCATCTCTATATACTTCAACTCCTAAAGAACGATCAAAAAATAGGACTTTTTCTGTTCCAGCTTTGAAAGAACTTGGGGACAAGTCTTCTAGACTAAAACCAAGTGAAGCATTTGTAGGAGGGCATAACAGAAGGTCTGGGCTTAAAGCTAGTTCAGATCAAACTGCAAGAAAACCAATGGGCAGGTCCTCTATTTCATCAACAATAACCAAAGCAAGGAAATCAGAGATAGTTAGTTTTCCCAAACCTAATTTTAAAAATGTTAAGCCAAAGGTTGTGTCTAGACCTGTGCTACAGCCAAGAGACAGTGCAGCATTAAAACAGTCTCCCAAGTCCCCTCAACTATCATCTGTTTCCTCACCTTCAAGGGTTGCTTCCCCAAGGCAATTTTCCTCCTCTATAAAAGTGCTGAAAAATCCAGTAGATCTAGCTAAAGATACTAAGGTGGAATTGCCTGTAAATAAGCCCCACAAGATACATGTTAACAAACACCTCTTCAATAGCCAAGAAGGACATGTCACAGCACATCCCAGAAACGCTTCCCACAAGGTTTCAAAAACACCTGCGTTAAAGCAAAGTCCTCAAGACACTGATAAAGCAAGCACTACCCACCTGGCATGCTCCTTGGCTTCTGCTGTGCTTCCAGCAACTGGGGAGAACTCAAAAGAGATGCTAAATGATCAAATGGAAAGTTCAGACTCCTTAATGATGCCTTGTACTCAAAACATTGACCTGACCAAAGGTGAAAAAGAGCAAAGCAGCAACACAAGAGTGCTTCTGGAAGCAACATTGGTAAAAGATGTGGCAAATGAAACATTTGATGCGCACTCTGTTCCCTTGGTAAGATTTTTTGCTTTCATACATACTTGTATGTTTTGTACTTTTGCAAACAATGAAATTCAGTGTTGCACAGTGTCAAAATTGTAGAATGGATTTGGCATCTACAAATATAACTGTAGTGTTGATTTCTACATGGAGTCTCTCCCTAGTAAAGACAGTGAAGAAGTATTGCTTACAAATTGGTTGCATTTGGCCTCAGTTGCAATTTAATGTCTCCACCTTCGTCTTATTTTTTTAGTAAAGTCCTTTTAAGAAAATACAATTTGTAAGATGTCTAATGAAAGCAAACAAGTCTTAATTTAGTCAACCTTGTAAAATTGCCTAGAATAACTTGGTGAGGTTTTCTAAATACAGCTTTTAATGTACATTTTTTCTAGAAAGATTATTCTAGTGGTGCTGTAACTTCAAATAGACATTAGGGATAAATTGCTGTTTTCAGTAATTTCTTTTCTTTGAAAATGTGCTTTAGACCTAAAGTAGACTTTTTTGAATTAGTTATGTAAATGTTGTGCATATATTAACAGTAGCATTCAGTCACACAAAACCCAGAGACCAATAAGTTGGTGATGCATTTTATTTTTAACATCTTAATTTCGCTTTCTCCTTTGTATAATTTGTGAGTTTATTTATTTGAAGTAGAGTTAGGACTCATTAGAATAGTTGGGAGTAGTCAGGAAATATTTCGCATGCAGAGGGCATATACCTGGTTTTAGGAAGCCAGCCAGCTGGAAGGTGCAAACTTCCTGGCCGGGAGGTATGCATGCACTGGTTGGTTGGGAAATATTTTGGGATGAGTCAGCTGCCTGTCAGGAGAAATGTGCTGCTTTAATGCACTGAAAGAAGGTAGAACGAAAAGGAACATGGGGAAAGGAGGGAAGATGTTGGGGTTGGATTGACCAGGATTTCGGGAGGTGCAGTAGAGACAGAATTGGAGTCTTGGTGCTTTTTAGAGTCTCTCCTGTTGCTGGCTTGTGGATTCAATAGCTTATGTTAAATTGGTGAAATGGAGGCAGCAGCTGTTATTCAGACAATGACAGTTTTACCAATTTTTGATAGTCCTTACTAATTTGTCAGAAAAATTCCAATGAAGCTCAGTATCTGGGGAAAGCTACTTAGAACATTTTTGAAACATTGCACAAGAAATTAATAAGCACTATTATTTGAGTTTTATTTAACTTGAAAACCTAATTAAGCATGAAAGCAAAGATGGTCTGTTTAAATCCTAGAGTCTTTAAGAGTTGGCATTCTTTATCAGTCTCTGCTTTTGGTATGAAGTGTTGGAGAGAATGCTTTTAATTCATTCCATTGCCCAAAAGGAAAGCTTTGTAATTTTAATTATTCTGCTTGTACCTGGAAAAGCAATAGAGAAATTTCTATAAAACATGCAGTAGACAAATCAGCCGGATTAAATTTAAGAAGTGGTCTTCTTCAGTGGAAAAGTACAGATTAACATCTGAATACAAAATTCAGTATTCTGATGGAATTGCTGCAATCAGCTTAAGTCACAGAAAAGCACGTGAAGAGCTGAACTGTAAAGTGTGTCTTTATAGGCTTGACAGGAGTGGCTGTGAACTAAAGGCTGTATAAACTGGAGAAAGAATTCTGTGGGAAAACCAAATAAACCAATTATTTTAAACTGACCCTTGCAGGGTCTACTCCTGCATTTGTTTTATCTATGGCACCTCAATGTGAAGGATTTTAAGCTGTTGTGACACAAGATTTAGACCAGGAAACTATTACAAGGGCTATGACATTTCCAGTAGTACAGGACAACTGACTTCTCAGGACATTAACAGGTGTAGTTTGTTGGTTAAGATCTTGAGATTAGGTGTAGTCATGTGATTGAGTGACTTTATTAGGGTTTGGGGAGGAAGATGAAGAAATTGATGTAAAATGACCTCTGTAACCTCTTTTTAGTGTGTTGGTCATTACTAGTGATTAGCTTCAAACTAACAGGTTTGCAATGCTGAAAGCCATTCAGGAGATTGTTCTTGAGGTTCTAAACTGTGGATATGGACAATGGGATAAAGACTAAGCATGTTTCCTATCTTGGTGGTCAGTATTTCATTACAGATGCTGCAGAGGGAGATCTTTAGTTTCTCACAGTGGTGATGTGTGGGTTAAATTGTTGTTGGCTTTTTGGTTTCTGTTGTTTTCTTGAAACAGGTGCCTTCTGTGAAAGATGGGACAACACAAGGGGAAAACATACCAAAGAAAGACCAAATCACACTACAAAATGTATTAACTCCCAAGGTTAAAATGAGGCCATCTGTGTTGACCTTGAAGAGAGGATGTGAAAATAAAACTAACAGCACTATTAAAACACCTTCTCACAGAGAAGCTCTTCTGTCATCAAGCTCTGGTAAGAGAATTTTTCACTGGAATATTACCACTAACCTTAATTTTAAGAAACTGGTTATCATACTGCATGTACTTCTCTGACACAGCTTTTCAGATAGTACAGAGCTGTATGTCAAGGTTGAATACTACACTGTCAAAATTCTGAATTGCTAGTATGGGGCAAAAAAAACCAAGAGGTGGGTTACAACTCGTAGTTGTAAAATCTCATCTTGCAAGGAGTTTGTTTAGGAGAGTATGGTGCTATTAGAAAAACCACTATTAAAGACTATCTATATTTGGTTATATTATAGTATTTTGTGGAATTAAAATTACTTGAAAGAGGAGAAAATAGAGTGGAGAGCTACAATGCTCTTCTAATAAGCAACTGCATGCTGTCGCAATGGGAATGAGTCCTTATTTCAGGACATAACATATTTTGTTTAACCTAATTTCAGTATAGCTGTGTAGTTTCTAGAAAGGGGAGAACATAATTGAAGGTGAGACTACTGCTTGAGCTGCTAATTAAGCTCAGACATTTTTAATAGCAAGGGCAGGGATGAATCTCTCATCTAGTTGTAGACTGCTGTTCAAATCTCATGACTACATTCTGTAACTGCATGATAGGGATTCAAAAAAACTCTGGTAGATTATGTGCTGGATTTTTTTAACCCCTTTTTTTAAAGTGTGGCAATCTAACTAGTTGCAAAGGTAGCCTGTCTATGAATGACTACACTACAATGCACTGTAATTTAGAAAGTACACACCCAGTTATACCCAGTAAAACCTGTTCCTTTTTTTTTCTTTTTTATCCCACTCACTCTAAGATTATAAAACAGTAAAAAATAGTCCTCTTAATTATATATAGGTGGTGAAGTGTGATAAAATCTGTATAGGTATTCCTTTATGGGATGAGAGTCTCTCAAAGAAAGTGGGTATAGGCTGTTCTCGCACTAGAGGCTTGCTCATGTGAGGCACTTGCTCAGTGAACCAGGCGCCAACTTGTAGGCTGCCAATTTATTGGAGAACGCATCACCCTTCTAAATACCAACCTAGAGCTTTCCTGTCTGTAATTATGGCCTTAGAAGAGAGATGGAAATAGATGTAGAGTTTTCCTTCAGGTTATTAATCCAGATAAGATTTATGTTGCTGTCACTAGAAAGAAATGCAGGCATAGATGAGTTATAGGACTAACTTCTTCCCCTTCAGAAAAAAAAAATAATTAACTTTCAGAAGAAACAGAAGTCATTTGCTGTTGAAAATAAAAACATTTACTCCTCAGAATTTTTTGTTAGGATAAACTTGTCACTCCTTAACTAGTCGATACATGTTGAAATTATCATAGTCAATAGAATATTTTCCAAATTTTTTCCTACTTGAAAAAGGCTGTGTAAACTAAAAGCATGAAGCATCACTTTAACATTTCAAATTTGTGGTGTGATCTGGTAAGACTGGAACTTTAATACTGCACATGAGAAGAAATTTGTTTTATCCATGACCTTTCCCCAGTCCCCTGTTCTGGCTCACTGCTCCTAGGGATTGCTCTTCATACTGCTTATGAAGTATTTTAGTGCTACAAAATAGGATATGATGCATTCAACTGTATCAGGTTAACTTCTCCATCCCTTACAAAGGGAGTTTTTAAACATGTGGCCTTACTCCCTGGTAAACCTTGTACTGATGCAAATCAGAGAATAGGATTATGGGGTGGGATACAGGGCAAAGTAGGAGTTATTTGTGATTGCTGCTAAACCACCACAGTATTATGCAACCACTCATTTCAGGTAAAACCATATCTGCTGCTGCTTACCCCTTCTGATTTTAACATTTTTGGAGTCGAGCTGTACATACACTTTTTGTGATGAAGTGGCAGTTTGTAAACCAAACCCAGTTACGTGTTTAGGCTAAAGCACTCCTGAAGGGAATAACTGTTTTTTTTCCAGTGGAGTCATTTGAACACTTCGGTATCAAACTTCAGCCCCCAGATAAATCATTCAGTAGCTGTACAGTTGTTTGCTGTCAGGATTTTGTCAGACTACAGACAGGCTAGCTAAATCCAGAAAGGAAAGGACTTCTGAAGGTCGCCTAGTCCAGCCCCTGTTTCCTGTAACTGGGTCAGTACTGAATTCAGACTAGGTTGTTCAGTCATTTGTCAAGCTGAGTTTTAAAAATGTCCAAATCCCAGCAAACTTGTTTCTTCCTGAGGTACTAGCATATATACAGCTATTTCTTAACCAGTTACTGATAGTATTTGGATCATTGGGCAACAAGAGATGTTTGTGTAGTTGAATCCATTAAATACTCTGAACAAGAGAAATGACAGTATAGCTCCATGTCAGCTGTCACATGTGTATGGTGATGGACAGAAGTGGTGCATCTGTCCAAAATGTACTAGTGTGTGTATTATTCCTAGAATAATCAAGACCTTGTGAGGATTGTATTCACACAATGAGTGTTCAAGCAATGAAAGAAAAAAATACTCTATTAACTGGTGTTTTATATAAGATCTTGTAACTTGTCAAGAGTGGAGATTTTGATAATTTTTGTTTCACTTGCAATACTTAAGTACTCAGTGCTAACATACCAACCCAATAGAAAGCATTTTTCCTCAGGATATTTCCTGATTCTCATCTGAAGAGAAGACAGCAGAAGGAGAACTCATGTATTTTTGTGAGGTTATTTTCAGAGCATATTAGGCTGGCTTTGTTTATTTCAAAATAGTTGCTGAGCTTTGTTCACCAGTATTGGTGTATCTTAGCTGGAAATTGAAGTTCTTGCTGAATTAGAAGTAGGTTCTCTAAGACCTTGATCCAGTGTACCAAAGTAATTTGAGAATTGATGAAGCCCCATTTCTGCAACTGTGTCCACATTTCCAGATTTGCTGCAAGCTAGATGCCTCAAAATTATTTCTGTTAACTATTCATCTTTCTTTATAAGAGGGGATGACGCACTCTAAGACAAAAATGTTAATTCTCCACGGGTAACTTTTCCATGGTGGTGTGTGTACGTGTCTGTGGTACTGGATGGCAGGCTGTATGTCTTTTGCTGTTTGTTTTCTGTCAATGAAAAGATTTATTAGAATTCAAGACAGAGAATAACATGTTCAACTTACCCGTTTTTACTGGAAGGGATATATAATTTTGGAGCCCTGGTAGAGGACTTTGAACTAGTTTAAAAATCAAAGCAACTGTTGTTTTTGTTCCCATGAAATACAGAGAGCCTTCTAATTTGGATGTACTATAGCCAGTGTGTAGGAGTAATAGCCTGATAACAGTTGAGGTGTTATGGTTTGTGAAGAGTCACACACCTTTGTCTCTCTGAGGAGTTGAAGGGGATTACAGAAGCCAAGGAGCTGAGGTGTTCCCATGGAACCTCACTCCAAGATGTTCTGCTATCACACCTGCCCCAGCAACTGTATACTGCCACCTGTGCAGTTGAACAAAAGCATTGTGACAGTTTGAGCGACAGGAAATTATTTCAACAGCATCAAATAGGAAACTAAATGATATACAGTAAATCTGAAAATGTGTATGCCCAGTAATGACTTTTTTACCTTCTTTTTTGGACTACAACCTACCTGAAATTATGTAAGGGAGAGGAGCTTTACCTGCAAGTAAGACTTCTAATATGCTATAACTTCATCTCTACTTTGCCTTAAAATTACACCATTACTTGAAATTATTTCTCACTGTAAGAAGCTTCACATTTTTGTTGGTGACTTAGCTTTGTCCAGATGAGAGCTCTGTCAAGCCTTGTATGTAATTGAAACCTTTCAGAAATCTGGAAGTGTCAGTAATTCTATTCATCTACTTGCTGTTACAGACTTGCAGAAATCAGTGGAAACCATGTAAATCATCTGTGTAACAAAAATGTCACTCACTGTCGAGTATCTTTTGACAAGTCAGGTACCCTTTTGTCTCTGATTTAAGTCACTGATATCCCTTCAGCAGGATAGCAGCCCTATGCTTTGTTTATCATTTCCATTAGTCTAATCCAGTGGTCACTGCCTTTTTCTCTTAAGGGTATTTTCATAATGTTTAACAAGACCAATGAAAGCTTGGGTACAAAGCAGCTTTAAAGTATTAGTTGTGTGTTTCTTTAAAGGAATTTTTGAAATGTGAGACCTTTCCCTTATGACAAGTTGACCATACTGAAAGACTTTTTCTACAACTACCAGAAGCTTGGGAAAAATAATTTTCCAAATGCTATAGAAAATATGTATATGCAGGTTCACTGTTACTTTGAAGTACTGATTTTCTTTATAGCATAATTGCTAAATTTCTGCAGTTGAGTTTTGGCTTGATCATATATTAAATGTGTGATTGAGAGAAGTTTTCATAGTTAAAACCAGAACAGACAGTGACAGATTAAGACTCAGTTTGTTATTAAGTGTTATTGCTGTTTATTGCACAAAGAAAGGCTTCTCAGATGGAAAATTCAAACCAAATGGTTTCAGTCAATTTTCATACAGCTGGAGGCATATATAAACTTGGTAATTCAGTACTTCATGGTATAACCTTTCATAATACTAGTGAAGCAGGACCAAAACAATTTAGTTCCATTAAGCATTCCCACAGTCCTTGAGTCTTTGTTCTGACACTGAACTAGGAGCTACCCCAAATATAGTAACTGAAAATAATTTTTCAGCTTGCATCATTCCTGTTATTTACCACGTGACTCTTTAAAGCTGGATTGGCATACGGCCAAAAGGAAACAAAATATTTAAAAAGACAAACATTAACTTCCAGGTTCTCTGGATTGAAACAGTTGTGATTTTACTCAAAATCCTAGAACAGACAGTCACTTGTAAGGGTTCATATACTTTCTCATAAACAAGTCTGAAATGCACTAGGGTCTACAAATAAGGCTTAAAATTTAGTTCCAGCCAGTCTTTGTGTGCTTTTCTTTTACAGAGCAGCCAGCTTCTTTCATGGATCCTTTAAGCAGGTTCCTCATACCCTGACTTACCGAAAATGATTATTCATCCTTCTTAGTCCAGATTACTGGGTTTCAGGCTCCTTTTCTTTAATATATCTGTACTAATTAAAGCCTGTGTTAAGTGAACTTAAAACTTGCGCGTTCCCCTTCAGAAGCATAGGAGGGAAGAAACTAATACATGGGACTTCACAGAACATAAGATCTGTAGTCCACAGTATGATACGAAACTTGTCTGTGATCTTTTTTCAATCATGATAATCCAGACATCTCTACTGCACAGCAACTCTGTATCCCATAATGGGTTCTCTAAACTGGGGAAAAACTTACTCAGTGTATCCAAAAGCACTTTTGTCCAGTTGATGAATTTGTGAGACTTCAGAAAGCACTGTTAATTGTGAGGGCCTGGGAGCCTTGCTGTTGATTGTTTCTCCAGTCACTTGAGTTGGATTTGTCTGGTAATGTTTACAGTCTACTTAGCCCTCACTTCCTGGATATCCTCAACAGGAATGGTTTGCTGGAAGCAAAATATTGTTGCCTGGAGCAATATGTTTAGTTGTGCTGAGTACTGACCGGTAAACTCCTGCCCCAGGTGATGCTCATTCAGCTACAAAATGGTAAATTCATAATTTGAAGCCAGAAAGGAGCCACAAAATGATGTAATCTGAAGGTAGCTTTGACAATTTGCCTTCAGCCTTGACTACATACACTAGCATACTACTACAGCGCTAGCAGAAAAGCTTACCATACCTTTGACACCTATTTTCTTTTAATGCTATCCATTAACCAGGAATTCTTCCTGTAGGAGAGGTTCTGCTTGTGTTTTGCAAGCTTTTCATTTGGAATAAAATACTTCTAATTTAGCTTTGGAAGTCCAATTGACCACAAATAAAAGTAGAAGGGTTTTTGTTTGTGAGGTAGTATGGCATCTGTTACTATAAATGATTTCAAAGCAAGCTTGTTTATTTATCTCTGGATGATTTTGAGGTGGTTCTCTGAGTTTTGAGGGGATGGGGGAGAAGAGGCAGAGGGAGTTGGAAATATTTGAGTTTATGGGTAATTCAGATAATCTGCTGGCTTTCAAAAGGGACCTTGCATCCTGTCAGTTTTGTTTCAGGTGCCATCAGTGACCATAGTTAAGAAAATTAATTTTTCATTTATGTTCCCAGACATTTTACAGGCAATTTTGTGATTAGCCCCATTGAAGTTTTAGCATGTTGTACCTGTACCAAGAGGCATGATCGTACTTGCAGGCACTGATTCTAACAGTCAGCATATTGACGCTGTCAGAAATGTGGATGTATCTATAAGAATATTCTCCTTTAGGAAAGAGGTGTGCATTACTTCCCTGCTGGGGAATTTCTTGGTGCCTAGTCATTTACTTGCAAGGACATGCTGGTGTGTCTTCAAATAACTCCTTACCTACACTTCTTAGTTCTGAATTTTCTCAGGGTAAGGGTAAAGGAGGAGGGAAATACACATAATTGTCTTCCAGAAGAAATTTGTATTTGTTTTGCTGCAGCGAGCTTCCTCTTTCATTCAAGGAACACATGAAGTCCTGCAACAGAAAACTTAAAAGATTTGTAGATTACAGGAGTTCTAAAGCCGCAATCTACATAAAAAAAATTCAGTGCCTAACATGAAGGGTGTGTGGTATGGAGAACTAGACAGTAATGAAAAGCATGACTGAATGGGGTTAGTGGCTTTCTTTTGCCTCAGCTTACCTTGCAGTAAGTACATTGATTTGACTTCTTGTGCCCAGTACTCCTAAACGGACAGAGCTTTACCACAACTGTGTTAAAGCTAATGTTTGGGATTGGATTGTTTAAGTCAGCATGCAATCTCCTGGCAAAATCTGAATGGGCAAGCTTTACCACTATGGTGCCTGGGAAGCTAGGATAAAACGTCTGCTGTCCAGAGACAGGCTCTTCCTGGGGTCATAGGAGGTGGCAGCGTGACTGTGCAGACATGGTCTCTCATTGGGCTTTTGGACTAAATCCAGGCAGGCATCATTATGGGCAGGCAGGAGGTGAGAGAGCGGGTTTGAGCTCAAACTTGAGGCCAGGGAAGAGAAGGGCTGTTTCTAGGTGCTAGAGATGTGCAAGGGGTTGAAGGAAAGATGAGGAAGGAGCAGTCTCTGATTCTGGAAGGGTTTAACTGGGAGGAAAGCTGCCACATTTCAAAACTTGACCAGATAGGAAGGGGGAAAAGTGAAATTGAATAGTGGGCATACATAAGACCCTACTCTTCCTTTCTCTTCTCCTAATTGAAACACCTCAGTCTTCTGAGGGAAGAAAAAGGATGTTTTGTTTGTTGGTAACTGCTGATAAGTTCTCTGTAGCAGTGATGATCTGTTCTCCAGTTTTAATCCAAAAATGTTTAGCTTCAAGGGCAAGAACCTGTCTGAGGATTGTAAGGGAATGGGAAGAATGCTGTGGAAGTCTGTATCAGTGGAGAATTGAATCTTGCCTTAGTATATAAACTGTTCTCTGACCAGCAGTTATCTGCTAAACAAGTAAATTTCTCTCTTATAAATATTTCAAGACCCAGAAATAACTTGACATTCCCTGCTTTTGTCCATATTTATGTCCATATTTGAGCATTCACAGCAACATAGTGTAACTGTGTCCAGCCTTTTTGGTAATTTTGGTAGTAATTTGAGACTTTTAAAGAGAGAGATAATTAGGAAAGGCTTTACCTTAGAATTACGGAACATACTGTAACCACCCTTCCTTCCTTGAAGGAACACTGATACATGTATAGCATAATAGATAGTATAGTTAATAATGCTGAATGGCTAATCAGGCAAACTGAGAGAGCTTGCAGCCATCAGAAAACTGTTTGTATTGCTACTGCTTTACACTGTTTGAAATGGCAACCATAAGCACTCTTAAATGTTAAGTTTGGTCTGCTGGAAACAGTACTAAAGTCTAGTTTGTTTTTCCATTATTTAGATGCACTTTTCAATAGATGCCAAAAATTAGTACAGTAATTTCACGAATATAAGCCACACCTTTTTTCATTTGAAGACTCCAGCCTACCCCAGTGGTGCGGCTTATATTCAGGTGCAGCTTATAATCGTGAAATTACTGTATGTTTTCTTGAAGGTTTACTCCCTGTGCTTTATCAAGACCTTGTACTGTAGGCTTAGACAGGGCTTTTTTACCAGCCAAGAAGTTTAGCATATTTAAAACAGAGCCCTTTGAATTTTTAAGCTCACAGGGAAAAATCAGAAATGCATAAAGCAAATATCCAAAATTCAACATTTTCAAGAGATTACGCATTTAAAGACCAAAACAATATTAGTGTTAGCTTTAGTTTTAAACAAAAGCACCACCACCAACAACAGACAGTATCCTTCAAAAAACTCCTTTTGCACTTAGTGTGCCCAAAGTTTGTGTTTGGAAAAGACTTCCAACCACTCATTTCCAGGTGTAGTGTAGTTGTATGAATGCCAGTTACTCAGTGTTTAGCTCTAGATGTAAAAAGTGTTGATGTGTTTTGAAATGGTGGACATGAAATTTCAGAGTTTGTGAATACGTATTTGGCTTTACAGGCCTCCTTATGTCAACATTCTGTCAATGTGCGGTTTTTTTAGGCTCCAGTGCTGTTTAAAGGAAGCCTTAACTTTTTCTTGACAATAACCACCTATGATCGATTGATATGAAAGAATGATTATTTGAGTAAGGATATAAAAGCTGACTTCAGAGCTTCTTGAGAAGAGATGAATGAGATTTGTTCTTTGCTTATTTCCATTGCACTACAAGAGAGACTAAAATAGTTCAAGTAACATAGTTGTTGCATGGAGACTTTTTTCTAAAGAATTGCCAACTCATTAGTTCATTGTAGAGGAATGCAGTATTTCTGGTATCCCACTTCAGTGACTAGATTAAATAACTGATGAAAGCCTATTACTTTGAGGCTGCTGCTTGTTCTCTTTATAATAATGGCTAAATATCCTGTTTTTATGCTCATTTCCAATACTTTTGTTTGTATTCCATATCTTCCTGCTTCTGTCTTCAAAACCTTTGCATTTAATTCTGTGTAATTCCTTTCTTGGGGAATGAAAAAACCTTAAAGATCATTCATTGAAATAATACCTAGAATAGTTACTTAATGAGCTTGTGTCATTACTTAAATTCTCCCTTGAGCTGGGCTTTTGAAAAATGTATTTGACCGGTTGAGTAATTAAATAGAAGCATTATAGGAAAGTACCAGGCAGCAGAAAAACTAAGAGAAAAGGTCATCTGTTTGACCTGCTTTTGAAACTGGACATCCTAGAGATTGCTGTGCTGATTAGATGGGTTTGATTTCAGAGCACTGCCGCACACTCCAGCCTCTGCAGAGAAGTTGGGCTTGATGCAGATCATGTATAGGGAACATGCTGTACTAGATTTTGATCTCTCTTGAGTGCCAATCACTGTGAAGAAAACAGGATTTTGTTCCTTTATGTTTTGGACTGGATGAATGACTCCAGCACAATAGCAGTCAAACATGTACCTTCATCTTTAAATAATCAAATACAGTTGATAAAATGCATTTGTTTCTCTAGCTCCCTTTTGTAATGTAGAACTTTAACTCGCCTAGGTCATACAAACTTAACACTCAGTGTTTGTACAGTGATGCTTTTTCTATTTGTTTTTTGGGAGAGTTGTTGGGGTTTGTATCTTGTTTTGCTGGGAAGCTATTTAGAAAAGGAATTCCTGACTGGTTTGGATTAGTTATTTTCCTGGTATGTTGACCCATTAATGTAACAAGATTTTTGAAAACATTGTGGAAAATGTTATAAAGCTGTCAGATTTGTTCTATGGCATGCAAATGGGACATAAACTTTTTTGATCAAACACATAAAATTATTTCTATTACCTTGTCTGGAGTGCTGTTTCAGAGATGTTTTTAAAAAGTGTGGATTTGTGGTTTGTGGTGTTCTCAAAGGACAACAAAGCTTGTATGCTCTTGAGCATGTTTCGTATATTCAATTGTCCCTTTCAATAACTTTCAAAAAGTTTAAAATATGGCTGATAATTTCCTCTCAGAGGTTTAATACGAGGCTACCATAAAGCTATATACAGAATCAAAGTTCTGCATAGTAACAACAAGTAGTAAAAGTGCACCTGTAAAAAGAGATCTGAAGCAAAGCTTGTTTAATTGCTCATTGAAGCTTGTGTGTTATATTCTGTGACCAGTAGTATGTAATATGCTAATACAGGTTTAGTATATGTTGTGAAGTTTCTCTTTTGTTTCTGAATTGCTCTGAACTGAGGGAAGTAGCTTTGACATACCTTCCTTTACCAGTTCTGTTCCTGTTTTTGCATACTTGATACAAGATATTTTGAGACAAGTTACCTAATCCTGTCACACCACCTACTGTTCAAAGCAGACATTGGACATGTTTTCTTGTATAAAATTTAGTGCAATCCCCTTAATTTCTTAATTTCTGTTATAATTTCTTGGGTTTGGTGCAAATTGACAGCTTCTTGTTCTTTTGTATTTAAGTGTAGAAATCCTGTAGTAAAACTAGTGTTGCTTAAGGTAAAATTACTAGCTAATTTGATCACATTTCAGCAGTTTTCTAGTTTAAGCAAAATTGAAATGTTTATAGTGACAAGAATAAAGGGAAAGGTATTCCCTTTAAATAGACATTTGATTGTTCTAAGTCAAGTATGAGACACTGCAATTGCTCCTTTTCCATTAAGATAAACTGTCAATCTTGAAAATGGCAGTCACATAAGAAATTAGCATTTTAGATATTTCTTTTAGTATAAATAGAAAAATACTTCCTAAAATGTAAGTCTATCTTACATATCTCTGTTTTTGTACAGTAATGGAAACCTGTTACCCATATTCAGAAGGCTCTATTAAGCTCTTGATACTGGGGCTGACAGAAGTCACCTCAAAGCTGGCAAGAGAAGTCTGTGTGTATATAACTACTCTGGGCCATGGAAATAAAGCTTAATTTGTCTAAACTCAGATTTTCTTGTGGAAAGTGTGTTTGCTTTGTGAGTGATGCAAGAGTGAGCTCCTCCTACTCTTACCTCCTGTATAGGTGCTTTTCCTATTTGATCAACTTAGCTGTTGGGTAAGTTAGCTTGTATTCAACAACCTCAGATGAAAGCTGGACTTAATAAAAAAATGTTTCTGTACCAGCTGGCCATTAGGAACCTAATTTTGGAAGTGCTGTTAAACTAGGAACAAACAGAAGAATCCCTTTTTAGATTGTTTTTGAAATAGAGGTTATATTTTTGTGGGATTGTCAGTACAGTGAACCATAATGTGAGGTAGGAAAATGCAAAAAAAAAGACTTTTTAGTGTGTGCAGATGTCTGCACTGAAGGCAAATTTATTAAGGTCTTGACTTGTTTCTAAGGCTTTAAATCCTTGGAACTGTGTTTCTGCATTTACAGCACTTTTTGCCACATCAGTAGGAAGTAGATTAAGCCATTTTATATGGATTTTTACTGTGTAAATATTTTTGTTCATAGGCATATGTGTAAAAGAAGCAACTGTTTGAGTTTCTTTCCTACTCCTTCTGTTCTTATTTCTCCCTCCTCTTTCCCACTAATTGACAGGTGTAGGATCTTTGCCAGGAGAGAAGCATGCCTCAGTGAAATATTCTTCAGCTTCGTGGACTACTTTTGGTAAATCACTCACCAAATCCAAAGTGCCTGTCAAAAGATCAGCTCTTGAAAGAGCACATAGCCTCTCATCAGTCAGCAGTGCTCAGAGTGAGCAAAGTCTTTTCAGCACAAATTGTAAGTATACGTGAGTGTTATGTGTTTTAACTGATTGATAGCCAGCATCAATTACTTGTTGGTAAAAATCCTCTTGGGAAAGAGTCCTGTCTGACAAGTATCTGTGTTAATTCTGATTGTACTACTTCTTAGTTACTACTTACTAGTTCTAGAACTTATTTTTCTTGCATCTTAGAATTTTCCTTTTTGAGACATACTGCCTGAAGGAGCTTTGAGCCCTGAATTTTGGGTTGATGAATGGAGATTTTGGTACAACTTCCATCCCGTAACATTACATAACCAACATGTCTTCTCAAGCAAGAGTTTCCTAGTGTTTACATGTAGTGTAGTGTGTCTGAACAGAATGGTTTACTTGTCATAATATATGGAGCAGCATGTAACAGGTTTTTGATGCTAAATGTTTGCTTGAACCGGTTTATATCTGCTTTCAGACTTTTAGGACAAAATATGTAGATGAAATTACAGGCATGTAAGTGAAACTTTGGTTTAGAAGATAAATATTTGCATTCTGTAATTTCTAAGGTAGCTGTGAACATTGTATGACCAAATCAAATCAATCTTGATTAAAATTAGTGAGAAAAATAACAGGACTTGCTTTGTTTTGAAGTTCTACAGCAATTCTTAGGAGTTCTGAGGGGAAAAAATATGAAGGAAATAACATGTTGCTGACTATCAGACATCTATGCATATTCAAATAAGTACATTCAAATATTCTGCTACTATCATATCACCTTTTATTTGTGCCAGATGTCACTTAAATCTGTCTTCAATGGACTGAAAGAGAAAACTGATTTAACATGCGCATATGCATACACATGTAACTACATTTTCTCCTATTCTTCTCCCCCGCCCCCCCTGCCTTCATTAAACTAAAACCTAACATATTCCTCAAATCAATAAGAGTATTTGTAATAAAATATGCATGTGCATCTTGCTCTGTAGTGAGATCGGTTCTGATGCTGTGACAGCCATGTTGACTTTTGCTGTTCAGGTTTAGCGCTGTATCTGGAATTGCTAAGCAGCTTTGTGCTCTCTTTTTTGCTCCCTCGTGTAACAAAGGAAGGGGTCACTGCTTCATAACAAAGGAGTGTATTCAGATTAAGTATCCAAACAGATGACTCCTTATTTAGCCTGATTTGCTAGCTGCTGTAATCTGTTTTGTCCACTGCCTTCAAGCTTACAATTTTTTTCACTCCGATTCACGAAGACCAAGCCAGAGCAATATGAGAGGTTGAACATGGCTGCAGTCTCGTAGACTTTAAGCTTGCTTAGACCTTTTTTTAAATGACTATACCAGGAGGACTCCGCAGTTGCACAGAAACTAATTTTTCTCCTATTATTTTCTTCAATTCTACACTAACACCACCGACTGACTCAGGAAGCCACTATGATATTACCTTACTGACATTGCTGGTAGTGGGGTCTTACAGCTTTTGTATTGTTCCTTTGTTAGCCACGTTTACTGGGAAGAAAAGTAGGTTGTGTTCTTTTCATTTCTATTCTAAAGCATGCATTTTGTTTTGTGGAGGTTGGTAAATATATACAGTGTTTTGATCTGCTGATTTTTCTGTGTGATTATTTTTCTTTAGAGAATTTTTTCACTTGATAAGAATTATTTATATCTAATAGTAAGTTGTTGTGAGTATAATGACTTAATATTATGTGTAATTCATATGTTAGTGAAATTTGTATGACTTTGAATCAAATTGGAAAGAACTAAGGAATTTACTTTGTATTTTAATGCTAAGTACAGTGCTGTTCTTGTTTTTATTCTTTCATTTAGTCTACTATGTAATAATATCAGAAAAAAAATTTTCAAGCTGAAGTGTTTTTATTACATTCGTGGGACACACAAAGATCAGAATGGGAGCTTATGCTGTATGTGTCATGTAATGTATGACAAACTACTGTGATCCTGTCAACAATATTAAATCAAAAAGGCACTTGGCTTGTTTGGAGTTGGTCTGCTGTTGACAGAGCAGAGAAAAAAATAAGAGATCATTTCTCTTGCATTGTCAGCTCAGCCCTTTGTTATAGGATATCCTTGGATTGGAAATTTCATGTGGCAGCATTAGGGTTTGGGGTTTTTTTGTCTAACGAGCACTTGAACTTTGATTCTTTTCTCTAAATGACTTCTTTTTTGAGAAGTTCAGAAATCATGAGGTTTTAAACACTGTTGTTACTAAAAGCATATTTTGTGTGCAGTCAGTTTGAGCATTGAAAGCCAGATTTTTTTTAACAGTAATCTCAGTTTTAGTGCTGAGCTGAAAATACTGTTCATATTGATATGTTTAACTCTGAGGTTAAGAAAAAGAATCCAGATTTTAATTGCATTAGAATAATTACATATATAGTAAATGATGTTTCAGAAGTTAAAAAGCTGATCCTGGCAGTTGACCTACATCTGCATTTTTGTACAGTCAATACTTCATTAAAATTCCTGTAATGAGTTGAGTTTTCAGATCTTTACTGCGCTGATATCCCTTCATACCTGTCCATCTTTATTCAGGATTGCAGTAACTGCTCTGAATTCTATGAATGAACAGCTTTGAATCTGGAAGTGGTCAGACTCTGGAAACTTGTGAGGTTCTGATGGGGTCATTTTTGGTTTTTTTTTTTCCTTCCTGCACACAGTCTGGTTAGCTGACTCCAGAGCTTTTAATAGGAGAGAACAGTGCCCTAACTAGTCCTGCACCAGAAGGCTGCTCGCACACCCAGTGTTACTGCCAGGGTGTGCTGCTGATTTAGAAGAGGAAGTAGCACGCCAGTTTGCAGGCAATTGGTAACTGCTTGCAGTGAACTCTGAGCAAACATCCTTAATTTAGTGTTTTACAAAAAAAGTTAAGGACTGCTTCATGCCTTGTGCTTTACTAAAACAAATTAGTTTTAATTATCTAATGTTGATCTGGGTCAGATTCTCACAGAATCTGATATGTTACTGATGTGTTATGCAAATTGTTCCTTGCGTATAGATTTTTTTAATGAAATATTTAGCTTTTGTGCATTTAGAGAGTCTCCAACTTCCTTTTATTAAAAAAAGATGGCATCTTCATTTGTGTGTGTTTCTTAAGGGGAAATCCTCTTTCTGTGGTAGAAAATTAGTGGCCAAAAAGCATCTTTTTGAAGTAGTTAACTTGGTTTATGCTAGTCTATTTAAAGATGATAAAATAATCTCAGGAGTGTATGCTCCATCTTTTGATGAACAATATAAGACATGTAGTTCATGTTGCCTTTTAAAAAAAGTCTCACTAAAACAGTAATCTGAGGCAAACCTGGTAATATGCCCTCTTCGCGCCCCCCCCCCCTTTTTTTTTTTTCAATTACTGCAGAGAAAAGCAACACTCTGACAATTCCACAGGGACTTAATTTTTGCTTTTCTCTGGTAAATGCCGTGTGAATTCTTACTCTTTAATGTGTTAGTATTCATAATTTTTAGTGCCCAAACCAAAGTCTACTCAATCTGTACTTACTTTAGAAATACCTTCATATTTTTCTGGACAGCTGAAGCAATTTTTTCCCAAAATCTCAGTTACTTGTTTTTCAAGGAAAAATTTCCATTTTGACCATAGTCAAACCTCTTTAAAGGTCCTTTAGTCTCTGGTAAAACTGACTTGTCTTACAATTTAATTTTCTCTAAACTATATATACCTAGAGCGAATTCTTTGTGGCTCTGTTTTGCAGCTGCAAGTGCCACAGCCATCAGGAGTGGAGAATGGCCTTCAAAACCAGCCTGCCAGAATGGCACTTTGGGGTCTGTCCCTTTGAAAGCATTACCAAGACCTAGACTGCACTCATTGAAGACAAGTCCAAAAGGTATATGAGTCTGTGTGTAGACAGAGGAGGTAAAATCACATCAGTGGTGCTGCAAGTGTTGTAAGGCTTCATAGGAAGGCTAAAATATTCTTTGTATTGCCATAGCTAAATAAGCTTGTTGTGTCTCTTTCCTAAGTCCTAGCTGTAATCAGCTTTCTTCTGACCATCTTTGTGGTGAATTGGTTATTGTAATTGGATAAACTTAATTAAATGTTGTACTCCTGCATTAGACTTAAATTTTAAGTGATATCTGACATAATTGAGAATAAATAAGAGATGCCTGCCAAATATTTCGTTTAATTACATGCTTTAAAAGTGTAAACAGTGAAAAAAACCAGAATTTGCCACAAATTACAAGTCACTTTGAAACAAACATGAATCATATGGCTTTCTGAAAAGCTGATGCTTTCTGTTGGAGTCCAGCACATGCAGCACAACTCTGCATAACTTGTCATCTTCAGTGACCTGGCAATGTTCCTTCAGCACCTGCAGGAGCAGCGTGGCCAAAGAAAGCTGGTACTCCCGTTCAGATCAGTGTTACCTGGGCTATGGTGTTGTGTTCTGGGTCCTTCCCAGACAAAGAGGGTTGTTTTGAAACTGGAAAGATCCAGTGGAGACTTAAGAAGATGGTTGATGTCTCTGTCAAGTGAGAGGACGTTGAGGGAGTTGAGCCTGTGCAGTCAGTAACTTGAAAAGCACAGCTATAAAGGTCATGGTGCCAAATTCTTCTCAGTAACACCTGATCACGTAGCAATCAGAAATTCTTGCAAATTGTAGAGTGGGAGATTCATCCTTGCTCAGGGGTGCTAAGGAACCACCCTTCCTGAAGGTTTGCAAGGCTCATCTGGACAAAAGCGTGGTCAGCTGATCTCGTCTTAATGGTGACCCTGCTCTGAGTGGGAGTGTGGATATGTGGCCTCTGGAGATGACTTTCAGCCACTGTTTCCTTAGCTGCATTGTGTTTGCTGCTGTTTTGAGACTTAAGTGACTTGATCTTGGTGCCAAAATGAAATCTTTACTCATGTTTTTTCCTGCCTAGAAGGCTTTTTTTTTTTTTTTTCTAATTTCTTCCAGCATGAGTTCTGGCAAAGCAGAGCTAAATTTAAATACAGTTTAAATGTTCTAGAAGGTTTCTCTTTTTGTGTTGGAATAGATTTGTGGATGTTATATTTAGCTGTAAAAATGTAAGATGTGTTTTTAATTGCTTACGTAGTTCTCCTTTAAAGTTCATCTAAACTTTTGCTTTTAGGAGCCAAGACCAGGTCTGCTTCTGTGATCCAGTGCACACCAAAAGCATCTGGACCTCTACACTTAACCAGGAAAGTCAGTGAGACTAGAGGTAATCACCTGTTGGGTAGACAATTTTTCACTTTTTCTTGGATCTCTCTGTTTTGAGAAGGAGCAGATATTTTGTATGACTTCAGAATAATTGGGATAGTTGGCTCATTTTCTTCGTGGCTCACCACATTGGACACTGGCTCTGCAAAGTTCTGTTCCTTACCTATGTGCTTTAGGCACATGAATTGTCTACTGTCTGCTTGAAACTTGCATCGCATAAGGACTAAAAATACAGGATAATTAATCTTTCTGTTAAATTATGTTCTGTCACGTGTTTATAAGGTTGTGTGCTTGAAAAACACAGCGTAGACTGGATTTTGCCAAGTTTGTGTTTAATTTAAGCAAGATTCTTGTGAAAACGTGCTTATGAGCTCTGGCCGTTGAGGATATTTACTTCTCTTTGTTTCTGTATCAGATGTTTGTTTTATCTTTAATTTTGAATTAAAATTAGTCTACTCTACCAGAATGAATCAAAAGAACAGATACAAACAAGCTTTGTAAGACCCAGTTTTCATTTTGGTAGCAAAGCTCTATTTACAAAGCTTGTGGCGGGGGGAGTGGGAAACGAGTACAGTTGTGATACAAAGCAGCTTTTTCCTCATGAAACCTGTGCCAAAGGATCCACACTATTTCTAAAGCCTGCAGAAAGGTGTTGTCAAAAAACCTTTTATGAACTTCTGCACATTACTTTCGCACTTTCACCCAGCAGTCTAAAAGATTGCTTTCATTCAATATCCTCCAAAATAGTGATGTTCATAGGCCAGTTTCAACATAACTTTTAAGTAATAGTAAAGGTAGATTAAGTTTCTCAGTCCTTTCATTTATATCTAATTTGATTGTTAGCACATTTGAGAATGTTGTTAATTTATTGCTCCTCTATGCAAATAAAATAGCTGTAGCATACAGAACGGAAAAAAAATGCTATAACACTGGTCTAGGTGATAGTTTTTTATTGTCTGTGGTCCTCTTTGAATGAGTAAAGTGAAAAATTGCTACTGACTTAAATATAATAATTGTAGGGGAATAATTGCAATGGGAAATGCATCCTGCATTTTCCAATTAATTTCTTATAATGCTAAATCTTGCTGTAGATTATGCCATAAGCCATCAGAAGAAGGAAAATGAAATTGCAAAGTTTGAGGAACTTACGTGGAAAGAATCTTGAATCTCAAAAAAGCAGCCCTACTGCCCCTTACTGGCTTGAAGTATAATTTTTTTATTCTTGTTTCTTTATTTTCTCAAGGTACTCCTGGAAGAAATGTACACCAAAGCCTATCGTGTTTGGGTCCTGGTGAGTTTTCTGAATGCTTTTTATATTTTCTGTAGTGCAACTCAAATTAAATTTATACATTATGTTAGTGTATTGGTTCTTTTCTGGGAAAAACAGATGCACTGTGGATAATTCTGTTAACTATCACTAACTCTGGTTTCAAGGAATATGGAAAAAAGCCTATTTTCCTGGTTTTTGTCCACTTCCTCTCTTCTGGCTACCCAAGTGTTAGGGTATGGAGTCTATTCTATTCCTCTATTTCCAGTGAAACCTAAGAAGGTTTAAACTGTATGCAAAAAAAAAAAAGAGTATGGAAATGAAATCTGAGAGTAATTTTTATGTTGTAGCTAAAATAAGTAATGAATGAACTCAGGTGTTGCAGCTTTTTAAAAAAACAAATAGAAGAATCCCACATAGCCTTCGTTTCATGGTAGGTAACCTGTTGGTGTGAGCCATCTTTGTATATTACTGTAGACTACGTTTTATAACAAGTTGAAATTATCGGAGCATGTTGATGTATGTGTCTGCTCATATGGCAGAGGGCGAAATCGCAGCTGATTAAGTGGCAGATGGCGTTTCAAAATCTGGCAGAGTTTTAAGGACTTCATATTGGGTTTGTTTTTGGTGTTTGCGCCAGTCAGGACACCTGGTGCTAATTTTTATCTGCCAAGAGACTGAAAAATCTTCAGATTATGCTTCTACTTGCAGCAGTTTCCAAGTCTTTTCAAGAGATTTGGCAGTCTAAATTAGTTTCCCAAGAATCAGTGCGTATTTGTTGAATTAAAAGCTACTTGTAATTAATTACTCATTGAAAAGCCCTTTTTGAAATATACTGAAGATCTCTGGAAGGCCCTGTGTCCCCTGAGTGAGTAGCAGATGTCTTTCTGAAAGAGGTGCTGTAGCCAAGCAGATGTTGTAAATTTGAGTCTGAAATTACTGGGCAAATCAATTCTATCCTATAACTTTGGTACTGTGGCAGTATTTATAAAATTTGCTGTAGTCATAACATGCATTTAATGCTCTTGTCTTTTACTCTCTTGGGTGTCAAATATCTACATATTAATTGTGGCAGAGTACTTCGATATCTTCTGTTGAGTCAAGGCTTCTGTCAGACTTCGCCCAAAGTGCTTCTTTCTGCTTGTTTTTATTGATACTTGGGTGAACTAATGTTAGTTTAGGTAAAGCCTGACACTGAGTTTCAAGAGCTCAAACCTAGTCTGTTGTACAAGCATGTAAGGGATGATTCAGCCAGTAGCATAATGTTTTGGGAAACTTCTAATAAACAATCAGATCCATTTCTGGACTAGAAAAGTAAATTTCTCTAATGCTTGTTTACAGTAGTCTCAAAATATAACTTAATTTCTCCCTGAATTCAGTGTGCACATTCTCTCTACTTTCCAGAAAAGTAGTATTCCCTCCCTTTTTATTGGTTTAGTAGAATTTTGCTTGTGATTAATCTTTTCTGACCCAACAAAGCATGTAGCTACATAACTTTGAAGTGTTGGATTTGATGCCTTAAAAGCATTGGCCATTTTGGAGTTTATAGCTTAATATTTAGCAATATTTTAGTAAATGCTCTTTACTCATAGTTTTGCCAGTAAAGTGGTTGTATTTCAGTGTTTGTCTTAACAAACCTGAACTGTTTACTGTACTGGGTCAGTTTCCAAAACTGGAGATGTTAGACATTCAAGTTAATACATTTCTAATTTGTACAGAGAATTAGTCTAATTTCCCATGTATGAATGCAGAGCTATCTAGTCTAGCAGCATATTTTGCATTTTTCAGAAGTTTTTTTCCATCCTTACAGTAGAGATAGTTCTTACAGAATAAAAATACTGTGTGACTGCTTGGATATTCTGCAGTACAATGTCTTACATTTTATGAGAAGACAATTGATCTTTTTTGAAATGAATTGAAATAATGCCAGCCAGTACCATGTAGAATGAGGTCCAGTATCTTCTTTTTTTTTTCCTTTTCTTTTGGCTTCGATATTATAGGGAAGCTTTGTTCTAATGACTGAAGCTAGTATAAAGCTTCTGGGTTTTTTTTCAGAGCCATAGTTAAGTCTACACTTTTTAGCCTTATCCAGTCAGAATTTCCAACCTCACTTCTATTTCCTGCCCATGTGCCCAGGACTAGTTTGTCACAGCAGCACTCTGATAATTGATTATGGTACTGAGGTATTAACTAAGTATCTAGCTCAGTTGTTCCTGCTGCCTTTTCACATTATTTCAAGAATGAAAAAATAGCATCCTTTTTTAAATATGCTGTCTGTTTGCTTAATGTTGGTGCTGTTTCTCTGTTTTCCATTTGTTTACAGCAATGATGCACAGGCAGAATCTGCTTGATGAAGCAAGCCCCAACATACTGTTAGTGTGCCTGTAAAACTGGACAGACTTGCCTGTTTGCAGCTATTTCATTTCTTGTTTGTGTTAAAACATTCACGAGGCTTCTTTTTCTGAATTTTTTATTTTTCATGAGTGATGTTCAGGGCATCAAATAAATTCTACAAGTTCTGTGGTATATTTCTTCAGCACTGGCTTTAAAGTTAAGGCAGAATTAACTTCTTGGGAATAATATGTTTTATTATACTTCTTAACTTGCTAACTTGGAGTAAGGATGTTTATGTGCTCTTAGTGTAATGTCTTAATGTATATATGAATTAAAATGTTGCCTCTTATGAGATGGAATTTTGAACTAGATGCAAAACTGCCTCTAAAAATGCATAAAGTTAGTGCTGTTTGCTTTTTTCTTCAGCCCTCCCTATAGAAAAAGCTGGCTGTGTCTCATCCCTCTGTAGTATATCACAGTGGAGTGTGTGTGGATGAAGTGGGTATTCACATCTCAGGTCTGTGTTATTGACCAAACATTAAGTTACAACACGGTAATCTCTGAACCTATGTAAGCCAAGCAAAAGCAAATATCCTGTTTGGCAGTTCCAAAGGTAAAGCAATCATTTTGGGAATAAAGCATGTGAATATTTGGCTTACCCTGTTGTTCCATGACCCTGAAAGGGATCTGTGGTGTATTATGGAGAACAAGTTACAGTTGCATGTGCTGCATAAGATCATTGTCAGGACAACAGCAAGGACAACTGGTGGATACACCTGTAAAGTGTTATTAAATATAAATAGTGTGATTTAGATTTTATCTTTTAGCACTGCGATGGAGTAGGCAGCGTAGAATCAGTTACTAAAGGCTGTAGAAGCCATGAAAACCAAAGAAGCTTTATCAAAAAATGCTACATGCTCCATTATGGTATTCTGTTTTCTTCCATAAAGAAAGGGTGTTTGTTTTGGTTCAACCATTTGTGAGAAAATATGACACTGAGAGAGGGAAGAAATTCCATCAGGGGACTTATTGCAAAAATGAGTAACAGTGCTGATCAAACTCAAATCGAAAAACAAGGTATAAATAGAACAGTTTATGAAGTTGTCCCTTGGAACAGGTTGTTAAAGCTGGGTCTGGTTCTTCACTCAAACTCTTATACTGAGATAATGTGCTTTTGCTAACAAAGTACAGTAATTTCACGATTATAAACCGCACCTGAA
>VRYO01002355.1:11451236-11512407 GCA_009812075.1 Sialia sialis
CTCCCCCCGCTCTGCTCACGGCTCTGCTGCCCCGCAAAGCCTGCTCCCCACCTGCCCCCGCCCACTTGGCCGAAATAAGCCGCACCTGATGATTAGCCGCACCAGTGGGGAAGGCTGCATTCTTCAGTGAAAAAGGTGCGGCTTATATTCGTGAAACTACTGTAGCTTTTCAAACTGGAGCACTGGCTAGAGCAAGGTGATCACAGCAAAGTGGAGTGGGAGCAGTCATTTTCCAGAAATAAAAATGAGGACACAGATGACCCTTTGGGTCTTAGTAGGTTCCTGCTTCTCGCATCTCTCTTTGCATAAGCAACTGCCCTTCAGTTCTTCCTGTAGTAAAGCATGCCAGTAAAATCCATCTGCTGTGCACTGCTCTTGCTGTCTTGTGATATGGAGCCAAGTGTCCTTTACATGGGCTTCTTGGATTTAAATATCTAGCTCCCGATTTAGATTTTTATACAGTGAGACACTTAACTGTGTTCCAGTGGCATTCTTAGTGATAGTTGGAGGAGGAGAGAGGGAAAGGGACAACAGAAATGCAAATACTGTGGATTTAGCCTCATAAGGCTGAATTGAGAGCCTATAGATGCCAGTGCACTTTGCTCCTTTTTTGCCATGTTGGTAATGTTCCCAGGGAGTGGCAAATATACTAAATCTGCTGGGTTTAAAATAGGTCTGGCCCCTCCATCAATCTGATGATATCATCAGGTACTGATGCATTTAGCAACCCAGACTGAATTACATAGTCGTAACAGGGTAGAGTCTCATTGTCCATGTTAATCACAAGTTCTACACTTGGAGTCAGAGGGAAGCCAGCAGTAAGGTGCTAATAAGTCTGTCTTTTTGTCCTCTGTATATTGTTTTCTATTTTATTCTGCTCTTTTTTAGTGCTGTTTTCTGTCACCCTTCTAATGTCAAGAGAGAACAAGACCTGTTTGTGATCCTCATGTTATGTGTGAAATGCAGGCAGTGCATGTTCCTGGCATGCTCTAAGATCCCATGGCTTTGTAGTCTGCCAGCACAAGGCCCTAGATGACTATCATAGGAGTACAGACAAGAGTGGAAGGTGCTGGTTTCCTGAGCCAAGGGAACCATGCTAGCACAGCCACCATAGTGGAGTATACTGTGGTGTGACACTGAGCTCTGGAAAGACTATACTGGAGGAACCTCTCTGCAAGTTAGGTCTTGCCTGGAAATCGTTCAAACAGGAATGTGCAGTCCTCTTGCTGGCTGCTGTCAGAGCCCTCTGAGCATTGGGTACTAGATGGCACTAGATGAGACATGCATCCATTGCTTTATATTAGTGTTGTCAGGTCTGCTTCTGAATAATGCAGCTTGTTTCTGGGGTTTAACAGAATTAAAACTCTAGAGGCTGAAGAGGAATTTTTGTCAAATAAGAACATTTTTTGCAAATAATATGACAGATCTGTTTCTTCATGCCTATCTTCACCCAAAGGCAGAGCAGGAAATAAGAGGCAGTAAAAGTATTATTTGTTTATCTCTGTAAGAGGAGTTTTGGTCTTCCTACAAGAATTTTGGTGTCCATCTAGAGCTTTTGTCTGCTCATATTTTGTATGGTGATTCATTCCTTCCACAGTTTCCAAACTGGTTCATTACATCATGTTTGCACTGTAGAGATTATTTTTTTTCTAGCTCCTATTCCTAAGAGATTTGAGCCGGGTGTTCCATCTTCTCTGGTTTTACAGCTAATGAGGAGTTCTTTACCTTCCTCCTAAGCGCTATTAAAAAGATGGGGAGAAATGGTGGGTTGTTTTTTGGGTTGTTTTGTTGGTTTGTAGTGGTTTGGGGTTTTCTTTAGCCTGATTGGACTGTTCCCACTTTTTTGAGAGCATCAAATTGGGAAGGTGAGAGAATACTTATTACATAGGGCAGCTTCTCCCTTGGAGAAATGTGGGAACAGGAGGGAAATAAAAGGGAGTTCTTGTGGGTGCCCTGGCAAACGGGTAAAACCTGGTGTGGCTGAGTGCAAAATGATGTTTGAAGACTGGCTGTAAGTCCAGTAAAAATCTCAAAATGCCTTAATTGAGAAAAAGTTTGACAATAATGATCTAATATTTGATGAGATGTGCTAATGAGCTGTGCATGTGTGAATACATAAGTCTGCTGTACTGTTCTGTAACAAGCCTTCTGCTCTGTTTACTGCTCTGTGTGGTTTTCAAGCATACAGCCCAGAAAGGGGCAATGTCTTTGATAATCGTATTGGATTAGGAGAGAGTCTGGAACTGCAGGCTGTTGGAAAGATAGATGAACACACAATTGTTTGTGCCAAAGCTCTTCAGACTAGAAGGAATAGATGAGTTTTTTTAATAGCAGTAATGACATGCATGCCCTGCTGTGTGCAGAGGCTGCCCTGGGAACCAAACAAAAAAACCCTAATTTACTGTCTTTGTACTTATTTTGAATGGTTTTGTGTGGACTGAAGATGTATTATAGTACTTCAGAGTTGGTGTTTCATCAGTGTGCTGGGAAATAAATATTTTGGTACCTGCTTTGAAAACATGCTGGGATATTCTCACGCAGTCTGCCGTGGAGGTTGCCTTGACAGGTCTGTCTTGGCGCTGCACTGCAGCTCTTCTGCTCTACATACAGTGAGCATCTGCTTCACTGTCACTGCACCGGGCTCTGTGTGATGTTAGAGATACCCGGATACAGCGACAACATGCTATTTTTAGTTCTAGCTGATGTGGAAAATGAGCTGTATGAATTTAAGTGTTACACATCACGAGCAAGTAAGACATGCTCTTAAAATATAAGCTAGATTTGTGGAGGTGAAGAGAGGGACAGGTAAAGCACTGCTGAAATGAGACCTGTCACAGTGATCCTTGATTTGGCTTACACCTACTTCAGACTAAGTTGGGTTAATTGTTTCTGGAAGTGGAAAAACTGTTCAAGGGTATAGATGTTAGAGAACATTGCCAAAATGGTAGAAGTCCAGAATCAATTAAAAAGTACCTGATTTTGTTGTCTCTGAAGGGTGACAAAGTCTGTGGAGGCCAGCTCTTTAGACAACCCCAAAGAAATATGAGCTGCCACTGTCTTGTCTCCAGCACTGGCTGAGAGTACTTGGGTGGTCCCTGCTGCAGTGGCTGCCTGGTAAGGCAGCTGCTGACCTCAGGAAAAGTAATGAAAAAAAGTAATGTTTCTTTTTGCACAGGAAACTGGCCAATGCATGTATGTCTAGTCATGGTTGCACTAAAAAATGTGACACTTTCTAATCTGTAAAACAATTACTCCTTTATTTTCTAAATTTATTTTTAATTTAATTTTTTCTAATGACAGTGAACTTCAACAAAGTATATGCAAAACTTTTCAGCTCATTAAATAGTAAGAGGAAACTTTTTTATATACGAGCTAATCAAATGTGGGAAGAGCATCTATTCTGTAAGAATTCCTCCAACATTGCTTATTTGCCTCAGTGTTTGGGTGCCTTCAAAACCTAGCTGGCAGAGAACTGTTTTAATATGGAGTAATGCCTGAGTCCTTCTCTTCGGATGATAAATGGAAGCATCTGCAGAGTTGAGCTGCCAAGCTAAGCAGAATTTCCCTTAAGCAGCTCTCAAACACTGAATTGTTCTTAGAGAATAGATGTGTCTTTGGATTTATTAACACTGTAAATGTTGACATAATATTTGGTTCAAAGAAACAGTTTTTAAAAGCACATCCTGGAAAGATTTTTGGAGAGCAAAGCTGAAATATGCCTCCAGGAATATTCAAATAGTGTTCCTTACAGTCTCCAAAGAAAAATTACATGGACTGTGACATTACCAGATGATATATTCAGCTGGTGAGACCACCCACTTCCTCCTCCTCCCTCTTCATCCTCCTCCTCCCATTTCTCCTTTTCCAGTCCCCAGCCCACAGAGTCCCATAGCAGACTGAGCATCAGTGCTGTGATGCAATTCAGAGGCTGCTGGTTTTCAAAATCACTAAGTCGGTTTTATTCTGAGGGCAAGCTTTGTTTTCAGAACATCTGGTGAGGAGAAGCTGCCAGCAGCATTTACATTGTGGATATCTGCTTTTACCGATTTTTTGCTTGTCTGTGCATAAGGAGTAACAGCAAAGGAATGGAGACCTGATTATTTCTTCAAGCCTGTTTTCTTTAGCAAGAATTGCTCACTTCTGTCAGTAGCGATTTGAAAACATAATATGTGACAGTACATGGAGGCTATTTCTTGCTTGTTTGTCTTCCAATTGCACTGAAGACATGTTATGGTCCCCGAAATTTTCCTTATCCAACATGCGCATAAGGCTGACAGCAAAGGGATTGCTTCGAAACATTCGTCTACCTTCTGGCTACAAGAAAAGCACTGTTATATTTCATACAGGTTTGTGCATTTTTAATATGATGATTAGAGCATGCATTGAGTGACTATCTTGTTTACTTCTACAGCATCTTATTTTTAGAAAATAAGAGCTGTACTGGGCATGAAAGTTTTTGAATTTCAGACAGAAGTCTGACTTTTAAGCAAAGTAGTTTCATATTCTAAGTCTCTGCATGTGTGCTGAGCTGCTTGTTTGGAAGATAGTTATTCTGTTTATGAAATGCAAATTGGGATTTGCTCTTTCCTTGCATAAATCCAAAAATAGTATCAAGAAGTCTGTGCTATTAAATATTTATCTAATAATTTTAATGGTTATCTGCTGAGAGCACTGTCTTTTCTGTATCTTGGTGGGGTATCTTGCAAGGGGGAAGCAGGGAGAAAAGTAGAATGAATACATGCTGCCGTGGTGTGGTTCTGTCTGTGGGAAATATTTTAATACTTACCTGTAGGTATCTATTATCACAGATGTGCTAAATACATCTTATTTGCAAGTGGAACAAGCAAACTTTTGTGCCTCTTGTTTTGAGACAAACCTAAAAGGCACAAAGTTTTGAGACACTGAGGACAAGTGTGTGTGTTTAATTCATATACACGCACACAACAGAACAAAAAAAAAATTTAAAAATTCTTTGCTGCATCTGGCCTGATTTTTATCTTCAGCTTCAGGCAAAGTAAATAAAGCAAGTTTGTGGAAGGTGAGCTTTATCCCAGGATGTACATATTTCATTTTGGGGGTGAGGAGTGGAAGTTGTTTTTTTGTTTGAGCTATGTGACATCTAGAGATACTGAGAGCACCTTGCATAAGTGTTTTTCTCCACTGCCCTATTTACAATTTTCTTGCATTTTACTTAGAGGAGAGCAAGCAGCTACATAAGCTAGTTTTGCAGAAGCTTTTCACTCAAGAATTTCCTCACTTGAATACCACCCTTTCTTGCTTTTATTTTCTTGGAGCTGAGTGCTATGAGACAGCTTTCCTTACTGTCCTGTCTTTTCACGTGGCAGCTTAAACCATTTGCCTTGCTATTTCTTATCCTTGCCAAAGTAAATCCAGCTTCAAAATTCTTCTGGGATGATAAATGCATTTATGAACATAATACAGGCCAACTGTACAATATAGACTTCTGTTTGCAGGTTGCTTGCGTTGACTTTAAACTAGGGTTTAAATACCTTGATGCCAAAAATTCTTATGCAAAGGGTGCACATAACTATATAAATGAGATTTCTACATGGCACATAGTCCAGGACCCAAAATCCTGAAGGAGAAGATGAGAAGAGATAATGTTCAGTCTTTCAAATCTTCATTGAGTGCTTCAGAAATTTGTGTAATTTTGAAGAATGGATGTCAGTGGATGTATCAAGAGAATTTTACAATTACAGGAATCAGTTTTTTGTTTGATTTCATTGGAGTGGATGTGCAAGCAAAATCTGCCTGAAGGTCTCTGTGAAATACAACATGTAAAATAGATTGCAAGCCCTGTGTTCTAGTTAAGCAGCATTTCATTAAATAAGAAGTGCTGAATAGACCTTCTGTGTGGTTTTTTCTGTGTACATTATGAACAGACTAATAGTATAGCACTGAAGCTTACAGAGCTTTTTGCCTGCTTTCCCTCTTCTGCTTTGCTATATGTGTGTCTTGTAGGAAGTCAGTATGTTAGCAGAAAGCTGACCAGTAGTTAGCTAGAGCTGAGTATACCAAAAAAGTAGGGCATATGAAAACCAGGTCATAGTCTGTCGTGGAGAATGCAAGGATGTATAGATAATACTGCGGGTTTTGAAACAGCAGAATGCATCAAAGCTTATTAGTGATTATTTCAAGTTCATAAAACTCAGCAACAGTACATGAGGCAATGACTATGTATATCACAAGCATAAAAGGTTATTTGCTGTTGTTGTTGTTAAATGCCAGGAGGAGCCATATTTACTTTTGCAGCACCAATATGACTGTCTTTTCTTGTAGTGGTTTAATTTGATTAAAACGACATGTGGCTTCTTTCCAAGGTCACATGAGCAATAGGCCCAATAAGCAATAGAGAGTGAGTCAATAAATAAAGGAAGGGGCAACTTCCAGATGGAATTTCAGGGTCTGTCTAGGGATATGAATGACTGTTATATAAACAACAGAGTTCCAGGTTTGATGTAGATTGCACTTCCAGTAAGTGTTATAATGGATTTCAGTCTTTTTTCCTTTGATCATAGCATAGATCAACTGCCTTTATGACTGTAGATCATCCTTGAGATACTTACAGCAATTGTTGAAATGTAGAATTTTAAAATAATCTAGAGCACAGGTCAGGTTGGATTCTTCTGTTGTCATATCATGCCTGGCAATTGCAATGCAGTAATTTTATGAAGTTAGAATGTTAGCACTGTTGCGAGGAAGAGGGTGGAATTTGTTGGGTTTTCGGTCTGACTAAACGGTAGTTCCCAGCAGCCTGATGCAGTGTCTTCACATGGAGCATGGGGAGAACACACAGTTGTTTACACAGGTATAGTGTTATTCTAGGTTAGTCATTGCATTTAGCTTTAAATGGATCCTTGGGCTGGATGTCTGTGCACTGCTTGCATTGTCATCCATGTGGAGGTGTCAAATAGCTAGAATAATTCAGATATGTTACAGCATAACCATGCAGTCTGTTCAGGGGAAGCCAAATAAAATCAGTTATTTTTCCCCTAGGAAGGGAATAAATCCAAGTGAAATTTAACATAACATTTTAAGTGGTTTTTAAGGTCTTTCAGCTTGTTGCCTTGTGTCTAACTTCCATGACTGTGCTCTGTCCTGCTTCAAGGTCAAGATATCCAGAAGTTTCTTGTCTCTCCTTAAATGCAGGCAGACATTAAAGTATCATTTTTGTCAGTGACTGAAAGTATACTACACCTGCATTGTTAACTGTATATAATGAGTGTCTCTCAGCAAAGCAAAATCCTGAAACCTTAGAGAAATAATTTCTTTTCCCATCCTGTGACTTACGAAACTTACTTGTAGCAAGTAACTGGAAAAATCTAAATACATCAGAATTGCATAAACATGGCAGAGGAGAGTGGGAACCACTGTCTTTTAGTGATGAAATATTATATTTGTTTCCTTTGGTGAACCAGTTAGGGTTTTTACCAGAGTAACTAAAGTGCTCTTATGTTCTTCATGCTTCAGTGGTGTGACAGAGTAAATCATCATCTCTGTGTAGATCGTCAGTTCTGTATAAACTGTGTGAGAAAGACATCTTCTTGTGCATTATTCAAACTAGTAGTTTTGAGTTGCTTATCTTTTCTCCTGTATAAGATAAAAGTCCAGACAAGAAACTAGTTTTGTGAATGGAGGTCAAAGCTCTTGTGCTTTTTTGTTGAGAATTTGTCAAGGTTTGTATACTATTTTGTCTCAAACTGTCTTCATCCATCCCTTCTTTCTGCCTTTCCTCTTTCTTTCCTTCCCTTAAGCAAACTGTACTTGGTGCTCTTGTCTTGCTGGTGACTTCCATTGCTTACTAAACATGTCTTTTCAGAAATACCAGTTTTAAAACCTTCCTTGCTAATAACAAGCAAACATCATAGATGTGTTTACTTGAGCAGCTGACATCCTTTTTCAATGACTTCTTTCCAAAGCTGTTCTTTGATCACACTTGGAACTATAAAATTACTTCTCTGTATTGCAAAACAGAGCTCTCAAATAAAGGATTCTGAAAGCCTTAGGTGTCATGAGTTTCTTAACTGTTCATACTGCTTTTTTTCCATCTCCCTGAATAATAAGTGAAGTACTGGTAAAATGTCTGACACTAGAATTTAATACAGCACCACAGAAAGATACCAAACACACTGAATACTATTAAGTATTCTAAATTTAGAAGTCCACTGGAGAAATTTTATACAGGAGACAAGTATTTTAAATATTTGTATCATCCACCATGGAGAAAAATAGTTCAGAAGTAAAGCCAGCTTATCTGTTCTGAGCAAAAGAAGTTGAATAGCTGGAAACCATTCGTCATGGGGGATTTTGAATTTAATCATGTTCCTGTTTAAGTCAATGCAATTCTGCTCCTGATTTAATCTATTCAAGACTGGGTACTAAATGACCTGCCTGATGTGACTGATTTCAGTCTTAATCAGTCATAGCTTCAGTAGGCATGTACATGATAACTAAATGGTGGTTCTTATTTTCAGATGTCACAGCTCCGTGTTTCGGGGTTTATAAGTGCAGTTTATACTCTATAAAAGTCTCATCCAATGGATGTGTTTACAGTAGCTAAAAAATGAAGATAGCACTAGTAATTTCAAAGGAAGCCTTGGTAGCACAAATGATGTGCCAAACCCCCTCTCCCCAAACAACAAAAGAAATTCCCCAACCCAATAAAAAATACGCCAGAGTCAAAACAGAGTAGCTTATATGTGATATTAGCATTTAAGCTGTGCACATATTTAATAAAGTATGCAAATTTATTGAAAGGGGGAACTTTGCCCCAAAACATCTGGAGGAAGAACAACTGGTATGCTACTGAATTGGATTTTGTTATTCCTTCATTTAAGGGGATTCATTATAAGTGAAGGATGCCCCAAGTATTTGTCAGTAATAAATAAATGGAATTGTTGCTTCAAGCTCAACCTCATAGAAGAAAAGTTAGTTGGAGAGTAAATATAAAAGGCATAACAAATAATCTCTACTAGTACCACTGCATATTCTAAATGTGCATTTTTTTCCAATTGACATATTTAATAGGTAAAAAGGGTCTGGCTGCAAGTTCTATTGCTGTGAAGTAGGCTGGGGTTTGAAAATGACAGGCAGCTACACTTACACTTAAAAACTTGAATAGCTTTTAAATTACTTCAGTGTGGTAAAGCAAGGCTTACACTTCTAAAATCTGCCTCTTCCAGTTTTGCAGTTTGTGCAAATGAATCTGTTACTATAGTGGAAATGGCTTGTAGCATTCAGACAAATGAAGTAATACTATTTATTCAGCCCTTCTTACCTGAATTTTCTAAAACATACAGCAATAGCTTTATTTTTTGAGGAACATACCATGAAATTTCAGTCAGTTTCAGAATGCAACGTTTTGAGTATTTTTGGCCAATTGTCTCACTGTCTTGTGTTACCCTTCTTTCTTTGCTGGCACAGAAAACTGTGTAAAGGAGAATAGGGTTCCTTTCATTTCTAGTTGATTTCATTTTACGTTAAGTACTGTGTAGATTGGGACCACAGTTAGCACTCTCGCTGCTATCAATGACAAGAAGTGATGATTTCTGTTTCTAGAGATCTGCTATTAATTTAGCGTCACTTAGTGAAGCAGAATTTCTACTGCTTTTATTATTTTTTTAAAATTGTAATCTCTTAGTATTACAATGCATAGGAATAACATATGGTGATGAATTTGATGTCTTTAGGGAAGTTGTGGTGTTCCAAATAGTTCTTGACTTTCACCCAATATCATGTCAAAACCTAACTTGTTTGGAAAATTAATTGCAAGCAGACCCTCACTATCCTGGCTTGTCTTCTACAAAAAAGTTCTGTGAAGGCTGCCCTGGTCAAGCTGTCTAGCTGGAATAGTGTTGTTACAATTAAACAGTAAGTTAATGGTTGTTACTGTTAACAACTAAAAGAGTTAGTTAGCACTGTCACCAGCACCTTTCTAATTATGTCCACCAATAGGTCATGGTATATTGTATCTGTTCTGTCTCCTACAGGGACAACAAAATAGCATTTGATTTGCTGAAAAATAAATGTATTGGCAGTGTAACCTGTGTCTTTAAATAGTGTAAAAAAACCCCCAGCGTCCCATTTAATTTAGCTGTCCAGATACTCAAATGTGAAAATAACTTACCTTAAATAACCTGAGTTGTACATGGACATGATGTTGCTTTACAGTTGCTATTTACAAACTTTTCATTGGTATCATCTTTACTGATGTGTAAAAGGGCATTAAATAACCTGAGGTCGTGTGTTCAATTCCTGGTTAAATTTATAAATTTGCTAGTTCTTGTTACGATACCATGTTGCTTGTACACTTATAGCAAGTGAAAGATCTTCCTCAGGATCCTTGTGTAAACTGTATGCGATGTTATGGAAATACTTCTATTTAGGCAGGAAATAGAACGGCTGGGAACATCTGTGGTGAAATTCTTTTAATGAAAGCTCATCCTTTTCTCAAGAAGAACTAGCAGTCCTTCAGTAGAAAAGTCACAGTATTACAAATAGTACTCATTAATGGTTTAACTTCCATAATAATTTTAGACGTTCAGATGCTGCTTATATCAGAAGCATATAAATTATTAAAAATGTTATGTTTGTATTTATTTCAATAATAGACTTTTTGCTAAGCCTTTTCAGATATTTTAAGTCATAAAACAGGATTATTGGACATGCTTTCTGCAAAACAATAAGTTAACTTTCTTATAAAGCCATTTGCAGTTTATTCTACTCCAAATAAAATGGAAGACTCGAAAAAATACAAGACTAGAAAAAATTTGCAAGCAGTTTGTCCTCAAATGGAGCACTGGTAGCTGTTAGGCAATGTTTTCCAAAATGATCTTCAGTTATGCAGCTTGATTAGGAGTGGCTGGAAAGAGAAGTCCCTTAACTGTTCAGCAGGCAGCAGAACGACTTGGTGCCTCTCACAGGGTGGAGATATATTTTTAGCTAATGAAAGTGCTGGATGCTACCCTGTTCCCTATTTTGTTTTCAGCTTGGTGAGATGCTTTCAAATAGGCTCTGATATGTTGCACTTAGGCTGCTCCTGAAACAATAGTGTGCAATGTCCTAGGCACGTCCCTGGGGAGATATCTTTGCTGTTTAATAGCAGGAAAACTGCTTAACATGACGGGAAAGACACAAATAGGTCCTTGATGTGGTGACTGCCAAGATCTACATAACGACATTTTGTGTGCCTTTTGAAAATGTGGAGTTCCAGCTGCACTTAGAGCTTGTATGAGGCACTTGAGATGCGATATTTTCTTCTTAAAATTGCAGTGAAGCATGGAAGATTGAGTTCACATGGATGATTTTAACCAGCAGCCACTGAAGTGCTTTTATTAAGATGCTGTTCTATTCTATTGACGAGCAAAGGGTTTTTCACTGCTAGGGTAGCTTTAAAGTACCATTTCAAGTTCAGTTTTAGACACCTGTTCATCTACGTTGATATTCCTTGAAACATGCTATGCTGCTGTCTCCATAATACATTTTCCAGAAGCTGTGAGTTTAATTTTGATAGCTTAAATTTTCTTCATTCTTCAGGGACTTAATGTTAATTGTACTGCTATGTGTAATCAAAAGGATGAGAAGCACAAGTGCTTAAACTTCAAATTAGAAAAACGACTTTCACTTGTGTGAACCAGTCCAGCGGGGGTGATTATGTGCGAAGAACGTTTTTAGTGCTTTAGAAAATCACTACTGATCTAGAGTAACTCAGAGTCTTAACTGAGCTGTGAAACAATGTAGAAATAGATAATCCTTTATGTAGACGCAGAAAAGTTTATTACAACTTCCCTTATGTGATCTTGTCATGCCAAGGTGGTCATCAACCAAGAGGGTAATGGTATGTCTCTGCCCCGTTGTGTGGAAATGACAGTACAGATGAACGCTTTTTGTAAAGTAACTGTTTGGTAAATTTTTAGTTGTGGGCAAACACTAAATCTGGGACTGATTCTGAACTCATCAAGTGAAGTCAGTGCAGCTAGGGAGGAGCAGCCTGCTGGGTTGCCATTTTGGGCTGTGATTAAAACCAACCAAGATGATGATTGGAGCAAAGTCATTGAGTGATACCATAGTCAACAACATTGAAATCACAGCATCAGTGTTTTCTGGATAGCCCCTGAGAGTGCTAGGACTGATTCTTGAAGGGATTTGGGAAGTTGATCAGTTATCATAAGCTTTACTTCTCATAGTTCATTTCCAGCCTGTAAATTTTGAGCCTATATCATTACTGAATTATTATTTTTTTTAATCTATGGAAAAAAATCATGTACTAGCTTTGTCTCTGAATTGGTTTATACTCTATATCTTATACTCAGAAATCTGTGACATCTCTTACAAAGCAAGTCTGAATGTACCAAAAAAGAGAATTTGGATGCTAACTATTAGTTTTGTGACTTGATATTGCTAACTACAGCCATCAGTTTTATGAGGAAAATGGTAGAACTGAACTTCTTAGCGATCTTTTGGTAGATAAAGTATGTTTATATTGGATGACTTACCACTGATTATAGTGCTTCCTACGTGCTTAGAAGTGCTGTCACCTTGCTTTTTAAAGAACATTATCGGTGAATTTGATCATAATTTGAATTTGCTTTTACAGAGCTGTAGAGTTTCATGAACACAGGAGGATGTGTTTCAGCTCCAGAAACACTTTTGGCACAAAGGCAATAATGCAGGCAAGGCTCTAGAGGCTTTTTAAATTCCCACTGTCCTACTTTTTCTTCCATAATATCCTTTAGGCAGGATTTCAGTGCTATAGTTAAGTCAGTGACATTTGTTAGAGTCATATAACATTAGCTCACACTAGTGTGATGAGATAAATAGCTTCTGAGTTCAAACTTAAAGCCATTCTGTCCTCTCTATCCAAGATAGCTGCAGATACTGCACAAGAAAAAATGTTGCATATTAATGTGCTAGTCTTGCCATCAAAAATGTACTTTTCAAGTCTCTTCTTTGTATAGTTGTTTTCAAGGGAAGGTTATGGTTCCTTGCAAATTACAAAGCCTTACATATACTCTTTTTGGAAGGACTTTGGGTAGCTGAAAAAGAAATCAAATTCTTGAATCTAACATTACTCTGAGCTAATCTATGTTCTGACCATTAATTATACAACATAACAGTATGTTGGTCGGTTGTGAAGAAAGAATTACCATGCTGAATTAGAAGCAGGCACAATTGACCAAGTGAAGTTCTGTGATTCAGTCAAAATTCCCAGTTCATTCCAGGTTGATTGGTTTGTTCGTTTTCTTTGCCTTTACTGCAACAAAGTAGATATCTATAGTACATCAGCAGGAAGTAGTTTGCAAACTTAAAATCTTAATTGTATATGCTGTAAGAGTCCTGTTTAAAGTTCTTCCTAGTCCTTTCTTGGGTTGTCGAAGCCAAGTTTTGTTTGTAGATATAGATTTAATTTATGATGCAAAAGAATTAAGTCTGGCAACTTCTCTGACTTGGATTTGTAAGTAACTGTCTGCCAGTTGCTTTATGTTTATCCCTACCGTAACTTGCTCTTTTGGAAGGAAGCATGTTAAAAAGTAGTTGAAAACGGTTCAACTGTTCTCACATCTGACTTTCTGGAACATAGGAGACTGCTTTGCATGTGTGAGAGCACAAGAGAAAACTCAACTGGCCTTTTAGTATCTCTGTGAAATGTGGCATGAAGAGAAACTAAAGTCAGTGATTTCATCTGTGTGAAATCAAGTTGGGTTTCGTGTGGAATAAAACATACAATGAAAAAAATGCAGCAAGGTCTTTTGTGGTAAGACTTAGAACATTTGCACAGTCTGGTGAAATGCCTTTTGTGTCTAGGTAGTGTTTACTTTCCTTCAACAAGGAGTGATGTAAATGGTTTCAGGAGGCTTTTTCCAGCCCTATGTTCCTGATGTCGAACAAGGTAGGGCTGCAGTATTGAAGAAGGAATGCATTCAAGCGTTGTAGCTTAAATTATTTCCTTCTTTCTGGCTGTGTTTCAGCCATTTCACCCGGGATAACGTGTGAGAGCTGGAATCTTTGCAAAGGCTCAAACAGGAGGGGCCTGTATTGGCATTGTTCTGCTCTCGGAGCTTGTATGAGGGTTTTCTGCAGGTCTGGTCTTCCTCCTGTAACATTACACACACACACTCTGAGTGTATCCAAGGAGAATACAGAGGAACAAAGGGATCAGGGTTTGTACTGTGGAGGCAATTCTTTGGATCTGGGAAGGGTTTGCCAAGAGTGTGTACTAATCATGGTGAGACCCCTGTCCCCAGTGACTCTGGATCATGATTTTGTGGACAGCGGCTGCAGAACAAAGGGCAAAAATGTGGCATATCCTGTACCTGCGATGAAGCAGTAGAGGGCACCAGACAGTAAGGAGCAACTTTGTGTACAGGAGTTAGGGAGAGAGCAACAGACTTGGAGGAGCACAAGGGAGTGACACCAGTCTTCAATATCACTGCATGCCTGTTTTTTTGGGAAGTTGTGTACTTCATGGATGACAAGGCATAGCAACCATAAGAAAAAGGAGAACTGCTTCACATGTTTCTTTGCCTAATCAGAGAAATACCTGAACTAGAGACTTATTGTAACATAACTTTCTTATGTAAAATAAGTATAGCTTCCAGTATATTGTGTATTTTAAAGTTAGGGAATTCAAAGGTTTAAGGGTTGCCTGTAATGTACATGATGAACTGATGTAGCTGAATTCAGGTACCTAAACTGATACTACATTGATTGATATGTATTTCAGTCTTTTATTCAGTCCTCATTGGCCAAAGCATCACCACACTGTAATATCCTCATGCAATTACTTTCCATCTTGTTGTCATCTTTGTCATTAAAAATGGATGACAGTGGGCTTTTTTTAAGGTGGATGAAGTAGTTTCATTAATGTAGATATGGTCAATCCCTCTCATATCAAAACACTCATGCTCTAGGCTTTCTAGTACATTAAACTAGTTCTGCCTTCTTCCTTTTATTTTCCCCCAGACAGTGGTATGTAACACTGTATGGATAGCTAACATGTTAGGCTTTGTCCTAGTTCAGAACAAGCTAAAAAAAAAAAAAAAAATCCAGCATCAGTATCACCCTTAGTTATTTGGAAAATAACCAGGACAACTCTGATGCACTGGTAGTGTATCTGGCGGATGTTAGAGTTGTTTTCTGTGAATTGCATTGCATTTCCAGTTTGTTTGTTGTATTTGTGGTCATCTCTGAATGTATGGTGGGCTTATTAATATTTTTATCTTTGTAGTAGACATGTGACTCATATTCATGGTAGGTATTTACATTTTAGCTAGATCACACGGAATCATCTAGAATATTCTGAGGTGGAAAGGATCCACAAGGGTCATTGAGTGTAGCTCCCAAGTGAATGGCCATAGAGGGATTGAACCCACAACCTTGGCATCATTAGAACCATGCTCTAACCAACTGAGCTATGAAAATTTAATTCAGTTCTACATATTACAGTTCCCGTAAACTTGACAAAATACATTGAATGCAGAGGCAAAATCACTTTGTATAGCAGGTGTTCAAAGCCCAGCTAGTGTTTCTGTAAAACACACCTGTGGTACATTAAGTAAAAAATGTTATAGCAACCATAGTGAGATTTTCAAAGAACATAAATACTTGTAGATTTTCCTTTCTTTTCCATGATTGTGTGTATAATGATAATATCCAGTTTTGTTTGGAAGTGGAGAGAGAAAAGGGATGGATTTTAAATGTTGCACCGAGGCTACCAGTCAGTGCTGTAATAAAGTCAGTGGATGAGGATAGACGGAGACTTCAGGAACAGTACTTCAAACTGAATGCCTGCAATAATATGTGATGACTCTGCACTCCCCCTCCAGGCTGTATGGCATTTAAAAAATACATGCTCAAGAACCTCTGTACCCCTGGAAAAAAAAAGGCAGAGAGATTTCTGCTCTGTGTTTTACTCCTGCTGAGTCAGTTTAAGCACCTACGTCAGGTTTCACCTTCCTGCAATTAAATTTTGTTCAGTTCTTGCATGTTTATTAAAAGTCTCTGTAGTGGTTGATTGGTTTCTTCAGAACAACTTGAAAAGGATTTGATGACAGCTGAAATAAGCTGATGTTCCTGGACATGGGCTAGTACTAGACATTAAAGAAGGGAAACTCAGGAGGTTACAGTAAGAGTAGAGGTAAGGGAGAGCTGCTTACTGCTTTAGGAAGCATTTAATTGTCATCTTGGGCTTCACATCATGTTGATGCAGGGAGAGATACAAGATGAGAAGAGCTGTTTCTCTTTACTCATTTGAGACAAGATCACAGATAAAGACACTTCTGAGGTACAACATCTTAAGCAGTTCAGTTGAGCAGGTTATCCAAGTACAACTCTGAAAAATGAAATGTCTTTGCTGTGAACTAGAACTGGCTCCTAACTGGCACGCTTCAAGTGTGAACAGAGCAAGTTGGGACTATCTGCACCAGCTTATACAGAAAAGCCTGAAGCAGAGCTTAGAAACAAAACATCACTTCTTCAGGAGTCTGTGTTTGTACAGTCACCAGCCTGGACTGTAAAAGGCAAGGAGGAAAGTGTGTGTTCACCACTTGCCAAGATGGATGCAGGCAAAAATTACAGTTGACCAAGGTGTGGAGGGCCTGGGAGGGGTTTGAAGACTTCCATCCAAGTCCAGCCTTGCCAGGCACTCTGCAGACACCATTAATTTAGTTTTGTGACTGCTTTCCCTGTGTATTTGCCCAACCTGGGTTATATTATAGCCCAGAGCAGGAGTTTGGAAGAATTTAAGGTGGTAATTTACAGCTAGCTGAATTTCCAAGTTCTCTCAAATGTCATGTATATACTGCTGCAGATTAAACCCAGAAGCGTCTTTATTTGCATGAATGTTCTTAAGTTGTCCTCTCCTAATGGCCATAGCTTGTCACAAGGCAAACTTCAAAACTACAGCCATGAGATCAAATGGCTGATCAGTCTTCCTGTTGCATTGCTCAAATAACTTTTACATATTGTGATGGGGCGAAGGCATAATTAGAGCTGTAGAAATAGGGGAGTTGTGTTTGCTGGTTGGTAATTGTCTAAAAGATTTCTGTGTTTCTGTAATGAGAAAGAAATACCGTAAAAATAAAAGACCCCCTCCAAAAACCTCAAACATACCTCACACAAAATAGACCAGATTTTATTTGTTCTGCCCTTATCCTTATGTACTTTTGAGAGGAAATCCTCAACAGTGGTTGATTCATGTTAGTCTGTGAAATCAGTTGTTTTCCTAAACAGAAAAAGATGTTAAGACACTTAATAGGGATCAAGGATACAGACATCTTAGCTGGAGCAAAGCTGATGTACAGCAGGTGAAATGGGTAATTTGGAGACAATGAATTCTAGGTTCAGAAACCTGTGCATTGATAAGATGTTCTCCATCTGTCATTAGCTATCAAGTATTCCAGTTAAGAGACAGGCTGTAAAATTCAGAGTAGCAGCAACTTCTGTGGACTTAAAATTTGCTTTGTAGTATTAATGAATAAATTTAATTTTAGGTAAAGTTTTAAAGAGTGTCTTCCAGAGTGGAGAAAAGTAAAGGAAATCTGCCTGAAATCTGTGTCAAGAGGGTGACCTTTACAAATTGACATGATCCCTTATGATCAATCAGCCTGTCTTAGTTTAAGTGAGGAAGATGCCAAACACATCAACTGCATTCTGGATAGAATGAATGTATTCATATAGAGCAAGAGACCAGCTTTCGAGGGCAGGTTTTCTTCAGTGTATTACTTTATAGCAGAGAACACTTGACAATTAGGGTAGGTACACATGCTTTTAGAAAGGAGACTGCAGCTTTTGGATTTGGTGGTGTTGGACAGGAATGACAATTGCAGCATCTAATTTAGTCACCTGAGCTTTGTCAGCCAGGCTTTCAGTGTAGTTTATAGAGAAAGGCTTCCCTCAAGCACTCATTGATGTTGTAGTTAGGATTCTGCTCTGAGTCAGTGTCTGCAGGAACCTGTTCCACTACAGAGGCACCAAGGGGTGTCAGTTGGAGACTTTTTTTTACCTTCAAACCTTTTTTTTGATGGGGGTGTTCTGGTTTGGTTTTAGTTTTTTGGTTCTGTTTTTTTGTTAACTCAACTGAAATCACTGCTTCGTGGAATCACTCTCTGTGAAACTATACCTTTAAAATCATCAGAAAGTGAAACTTATGCAGGGTGGCACTTGAGCTATTTATCTTATTATAAACACAGGATTCATGTTAGCTGCCTAAAGTTTCTAGCAAAATTTAGATCTTGGAGGTTGGATCCATGAGTCTGGTAATACTCTCCCTTTCACCTGTTTTCCAGTTGTATCACAACAGAACCAGTGGAAGAATTTTCAGATGGCTTTTGCTGTTTGACAACATCTTTGCAAATGTTTCACCAAGGGAGATTTTAGATTTTTAGGAACTGCTAAGATATGGTGAGGAGTGGAATGAAAACTTACACTGCTTAGCTGAATTACTGCAGCTGATGGTCAAAGGATGCAGACGTACTGCAACTGCTTTTATCTGGCTCTCTTCACCTTCCTAAATCTTTTGTCAAAGATGTTATCTGGATTCAGACTTCAGATTTGGCTTCTTCAACCCATGACCTAGTCTTTAGTGGTGACTGTGTGAATAATAATGCTTAGGAGCTCTCGGGATACCTATTCAGCTAGGAATGGGGCGAGGAGCCAAAAAGGGAAAGGACTATAGCCGTGGCCTATAGCTGTGCTGGGAAATCTCATCAGAAAGTCCATGTCTGGCTTTCTGGCAGGTGATACGGAGACTTGGAAAAAAACTCCAGCATCGACTTTTTGTTCACCAGGGGCTGTGATAGCAAAAGAGTCAGGGAATACCTGCAAGCCATGTGGTGCTCTATGTGGAGGAGGCATCTCTGATACCTTCCTGGCCTATTAGTGTGCCTGGACTAGTGTAGGAGGAGAACTGGCAAATCAGCTGTAAACTTTCACTGAAGGCAGAAGTCCCCAGATTGGCCTTCTGGCCAGCAGCACTGTGGTGATTTGGAAATCTTGGATCTCTGCTTGCATGGGCTACTGGCATTCCTAGTGATGCTTCCCAGCCCAATACAATGCTGAAGGGGGTTACTGCAGTTTTTGACAGATAGCATGGGTTTCTGCTCTGGGATCATCACTGCCACTGAAAGCATCCTGGAGTCATGATAAGGCCAAATGTGTGGTAAGTTCTCCTGAGTTCCAGCTTGTGAGGTCTGAGTCCTGTTCTGCTGGGTGTTGTGCTGAGTACTTGCTCACCTCTTTGAAAGCAGAGACTGACACCTTCTGTAGACCAAGATCTACATGGTATTGATAATTTTTTCTAAACTGAATCCAGCGACTGCATGATTAAACTGCTTTATAACACAGCTAACAGCCTGGTGCCATTAATTTACCTATTTTCCCATGGAGCCCAGACCTATTAAGAATTTTGTGCTTAAAACTAAGAAGCCTTAGCTTTTCCAGAGAGAAGTTAACACTCAGACCTGGTAGCTAAAAGGCTGGGCCTCCTTAACATGGCAAAAATATCCCATTAGTCATTTTTCCCATGTTGCTGTGATTAGTCTTCATTGTTTGTGGATTAGAGGGTTTCCTCAGGAATTGTGGAAACAATCTCTTCCAGAAATTGCCAGAAGAGTATTGCTTGCTATGTGAATAAGGAGTACACTCAGTGAGAGTGGGGCAATATCAAATGTGTCCACAGATGTACACCTGAACCTCACATTGGCAGCACAGGTGTATAATCACCTTGAATATACAATTGAAATAAGTACACACTGTTGAACTGTTTGGCTTTCAGCTCTTGCAGGCAATTCAGGCTTCCTTTGAGCCTTTGTGTTGCAAAGGAAGGGCCACTGTGTTCTCGCAGAGTGTTTGGCTGCGTTGCAACAAGTCTGGTTTCTGATGCCCAGGCATACTTTGATTGATGCACAGATCAAATGACTGTTGGGAGTGGCTTTTGGGGTGACGTCCCATGTACAGTGATGTCAGCAAAAGATTTTGAAAAATTCAGGTGTGGCATAATCTACCAATTAAACTGATTAGTGCTCTGGCTGAGTCCTGAGTAGGAGCTCTGACTACAGCCCTGCTTGTTGAAGTCTTCCACGTAGTGCCTTTGGCTCATCTTGTAAGAGACTTTTACCAAGCAGCTTCACTGCTGTAAATTGTGTTAAGATACCATACCAAGGGTGATGTGCTAGCTCCCTTGCCATCAGGGGAAATCTGATACTGGCTCACTAATGTCCCTGACTGCTTGGAAGCTGTGACACTGGAAGAGGTCCTGCGACTCCTGTGGGATCGGGATGGAGTGCATCGCTGCTCTGTTGGCAGAAGTGAAAGCTAGCCAGGAGGCAATGCAAGCTGGGCAGAAGGCACTAAAGCATGATGTGGAAACCTCTCAGAAGGAAATTAGAACGGTGTTAGCATTGCAGAGGAGCCAGCAACAGGTGAAAGAAGATCTCAAAGCAGAGGTGAAGTCCAGCCACTTGGATATAAGAACTGTGCTTGAGGAAATCCAGCGAGTAAGAGAAGAAATGCAAGCTCGATTAAATACTCAGGCTGATCTGGTCTTACTGATCAAAGAAGTGAGCACCAATTTAACATGTGTAGACAAGGCTTTCCAGAAAATGGAGGAGAGGCAGAAAGTTTTTACCAGCCTGCATCTTCCCACAAGAGAAAACGTTGAGCAAGGATTTTTCTTTGAAAAATGCTTACATCAGACACATATGGGTTTTGAAAGACCTATGGAAGCTAACAGTTTGGATGAGGAATGTGAAAAGAAGGTGCATGGGGGTAAGACAATTGTGACTGTAAGTGTGGAGAGAGAAGTGAGGTTGTTTCTATTTGTGCTTGACAAGAAATTTGTTTAGTCTACTTTGAATGCTTTGAAGAAGTTGAATGGTTTTTAGAAATTGAATCTCTTGCTTAAAATAATTTCTAGTTAGTGTAGATACTACTTCGCATACCTCCTAGTACATGACATGCAAAGGAAGGCTTTAATTTAGTTCTGCAAAACAAAAAAAATGTGTTAGAGATTCTTCTGGTAATCCAGCAATAATGCACAAGATAGGGAGGCTCAGGAAGCCAGTAGCACCACGCAAGCTCTAAGGTAGCCAGCCAGACAAATACTGTGTCAAATACTGGGCAGAACCCCAGCACCTAAATGTAACTTTATGGAACACACCCTGTGTACTGACAGTTGTGCATTTCTTGCTTCTGAATGGCTATTAACTAGAAAAGCTGTGCATGAGAAACAGTTTGCTTCATGGAGAAGCTTGGAATGGATTTAATGCTCTCCCCAGTGAACTGGAGTCAGCTGCTGTGCTGTCTGTATAATGGCTGCAGAGGGAGTGAGGGGATTTGTGGACCTTTTCCAAGATCCAGATCAAGTCTTCTGTGAATGATCAAAAGGCTTAGTCTTGGCAAAATCTTTTTTTTTTTTTTCTTTATTGGTATGAGGAAGGATAGGACTTCAGATGGTGATTCTGTCCAGTTACTGTACTACATGTAATTTGAACATCTACTACAGTACTTGAAAATCTGATTTTCAGTCTTCCAAAACCAAGCTTTTGAACTATATTGGGTAAAGTAGTTTTGAGCCTGCTGGAGAGGAGTGCAGAACCTGATTTAAAGGTGGAAATTGTTCTGCATTACAAGTCTGACTGTATAGAGGTGGCAGGTGAACAGGCCCAAGTGAGAAGGACTTGGGCTGTTAACCAATACTGTCTTTAAATTAGATTCTGTCATTGATGTGGTGGTATCAGTAATCAGACTCATGATGCTTTTGTCTTAATGAAAGCATGGCTTTTGTTTTGACACCACAGCATGGAAACGATCTGCTATTGCCCAGAGGTACATAGGCCATAAATAAACATCGTAGTGTCAGTGGTGTTAATCTGCAGAGGCAGTTCATGCTACAAAGGGTTCCTGCTTTTCAGCATTTGAAGTGGCTGTGTATAGCACCTGTCTATGATAAAATTGCCAACAGGAATGTCACTGAGTTTCACTTCATGCGTGTTTTTTGTTTGGCTTTTTTTAGTATGGTATCAAGGGCTGGCTTCGTTGGATGCTTGAATGAGTTTCTTGGAAAATATTTGGTGGTCTGGGCAGCAGAATAAAAGCAGTGTTATGAAACTGAGAAACTGATAAGGGCTGGCTGAACTCTGGATACAATGGATATTTGGAGCCTTTAGTAATTTGTTTAAGCTGTTCTATCACTGTATGGAAAATGAAATTTCTTTATAAATAAGTATGTGATGTAATTTTTTCCCAGAGTAAAAATTGTCTGCAATCATTCAGGTTTAACACAGGTCTGTCAGGGTCCTAGAAATGGTTGTAAAACTCATTTCAAATATTGAATTAAATTGTGACACTAGCATCTGTATCAGTGAATTTACCCAATACTCTTACATCAGGAATAGTGCTCTAGTTCTCTATTTGTCATAAGTGGAGCATTCAGGAACGGAGGTGGAATATATGAGAGAGTAGGAGTATGTAAGCCAGTAGGGAAGGGAAGAACTGACTCTACATGTTTATTCTCTAGTCCCTGCTCATTTTTTTCCCTTCTCTTCTTGATTATTATCTCTTGTGGTTTTTGAAGGAGCTTCAGAAGGTAGCCAGTAGTTTCCTACACACAGTATTGTCCATAAGATTGCTGTAAATTTGACACAGTTGCTCTAAGGTGTGAATTGGCATTTGTGTAAAAATGTCTACTCAAAAGACGTGTTATATCTTCACATGGAGAAAAGAAGTAGTCATGTTAGTTAAATGGAGGTAAAAATAACTGGAACTGGCAGCCAAGCTCGATCCTTTTGTTCTACAAATTAGTATTTTGATTTGAGTTGATACACCTTTTAATAATTCTAATATTAAGCTGCATGATGGTATGTTTCTAATTGAAAATACACCCTTTTAACAGCATGCATATCTGAGAAGTGTGGGGAAATCGCCAAGAATACAAGGGCATTTGAACATTTTAAAGCTTGAAATGCTGACAGTTCTCTAACTAGCAGAAAATCTTGTCCAGAGAGGATTTATGTGGAAAATTAATAGGCTCGGGAGGCACTTATACCAGGTTCAGTAAGGAAGTCACAGAGGACATTAGTAGGTAGATCAGGAAAACTGTTTTCAAAGACTTTAAAAGCACATGCAGACTGTGGAAGGCTGATGTATTCATGCAATAGCTGATACATCAGTCAGATGAACATTAACTGAGAATCAAAGCTTTTGTTCTTAATACTGTCTCCAGTTGTGAGGTTGACTGCTTGGATGATTCTAGGGTCACTTGACAACCTTTAAAATAGGTGATTTGGATTCATAAGGGTTTGAGTCTTGTTGCTTAGCTTGTCCCCTGTTTTTTCTGCGTGATCCTATCTTTCTTTTTTCAAGATCTCACCTCTCAGGTTTTTTCACTCTATCGTGAAGAAATCTTGTTAAATTGAAACTGTACAAAGTAATCTGCTTAGATGTCTTCATTAAATTGCCAAGGGATATTTATCTATTGCATCAGCCTTTTATTGCAAAATTGTTTGCTCATTCCCTTTGTGATCAAGAGGGGAAGACTGGCCCTATCTGCACAGCAGTTCTGTACTCCCTTTCCAGTCTGAAGGCAGCAGAGAAACCTGAAAATATGAGTCAAGTGCTGATTTATGTAATCTGGTTTCCTCTGACATGAGATGATTGTGTACTGTGAAAGCTTTGAGATTGCCACGAAACTAAGACTATTAAATTAATAATGTAATTTCAGGACTGTGAATATATATTAAAATACATTACATATTAGAGCTTTTTTAAAGTCTTATCCTTGTGACTGAAAATTGCTAGCACAAAGAAATGCTGCAAGACTTCTAGTTAATAAAGCTCAGGTCTCAGCTGCAGAGAGGGGATTTTTTACAATTAAAATTTTAAAAGGAAGAAAAATAACAAAGGAAATGTAGGTAAAATGGTAAAATATTCAGCAGGGCAGGAAATACTAATTCCCTGTTGCACAACAAAAGTGGCTACTCTTAGGTTGGAAATAAGTTACTGAATAGATAGGATGACAGAGATCTTGCATTTTGTAGAAGTATTTTTTTCAAAGCCCAGTGTGAATAGTATGCTAAAAAGTATACAGAATACATGAAGGTGAGGATGAAGTGTGAAACACGGTAACCAAAGTTATGGTGTTAGGAATTAACAGATTGATAGTGCCTGCTCTGCAGTGCTACTGAAATAACTCTTTTCTCCTCGTTAGTGTGTCTGCAAGTGTTTGTAGGAATTTATAACTACTTTCTTTCGCACCTGTTTTTGCACCAATCACATTTTGGTGAGATTTCAGCATGAAATGCATATTAATTAGGTTTTTTTGTTGTCTCAGTTGACAAGGGCAAGCCGCGGAGTCCCAGGAGCTCATGCGTACGGACTCAAGCTTCCACAGATGCACATTCACCTGGCACAAAAGCAGCCGAGTTGACACAGTACAAAACAAAATGTGAGACCCAAAGTGGAATCATCGTGCAGCTGAAAAAATTTCTGACGTCCAGTAACCAGAAGTTTGAAGCATTAACAGTTGTCATCCAGCACCTGCAGTCTGAGGTAAAAACAGCTCATCAGTTTTGGCTTTAATTGTTTGAACTCTTCTCAGCAAGGGCTTCAGAAAATACTAATATACTGATACTAAATTTTGTGTTTCCATTCCAGTGGTTTCTGTTTTCCTGTGGAGGTTATACTTCTAGCTAGGAGGCTATACTTCTAGTTGACTAGAAAAAGAATCAAACCCATGACACTGGGCTTTGTGGCCTCTGCACGCTTCACATATCTTTAAAAGAGTTTTAAATGTTTGTAGTCAGAGAGTTCTTCAGGGCTGAGTAGCTTTCCAAGTATGTTCTTCAAGTTCTGCCCATGTAGAAAAGTCTAGTTTCAACAGATAATCTGCATGGCCTTGCTTTGTTATCTGACATTGGATGGAAGACTGTTTAAGGGCTGGGTGTGTTTTTGAGCTACTCAGAATAAAGTCTGAGTTGTTACAGTTTTATTTATTGAATCATGCATTGTTAATGGTGTATTAAAATTCTTAGTAAAAAATACAGAAATGCATCTGGAGTTATAGTGTGGAATGAATCTGGTGTGACTTAATCTTAACTTTTCTAATCTGTTTGGAAAATGTAATGAGTTAATCAGTTTGATACTACACTAGAAACTGTTGGTCTGCTTTGAAAACTTTTGAGAAAAATGTGACATCAAGAAAATTATAACAGTTATGGGTTTAAACTGCACAGCTGATGCAGGCTTTAATAGCCATTTCTCTTGGATTTATAATGTTCTAAGATTGGTATCAATTTCATTTCAACTCTTCTGCTATGTGGTGATTTTACAGTCTGGTATACAAAAAAAGCCTAAACTGTCTTAAAATTCTGGCAGAAATGTTAACATTCTCATGGAATATCTGCTTGCTTTCATTTAATCTAAAAGTACTGCATTTTTCTCCTAGTCTGGTTCAACTCTAAGAGCAGTGGCTCTTAGCCGGTTTTCTGGGATTGGTTTGGTTGGGTTTTTTAAATTCTTGGTTGAGACACCTTTCTCTTTCTAAGGAACTAGTTTGAGATCTTCAGAGCAATTTGATAAAGGATTTTTGAATGCCTGATTTAAGTGAAATTCTCACTGCCAAACTTTTGTGCAGTCTTCTAATTACTGTAGAATAAGCTCACTGATTTTTGTGATAACTCTTACAATTAAATGTCCTGGCCTAGTTTCTTCTCTCAAATACTTTTTATTGCAACATTTTAAAACTCACAAATACTTTATAAATGTCATGTTTAGTAAGAAGACACCCATCATAGTAATTTGCTTCTTCTAGGCTATTTTCCTGGTTGCTCTAGCCTAAATGTGGAGATTTTAAAAGAATAAACAGGGGTTTAATTGAGCAAAAAGTGATTTTGAAGGAGGGAAGAGAGAACTGCATGGAAGAAACTAGTGATTTTGCTCCTTATTCCTCTTTGTTAAGTCTTTTTCAGATGGAAAGAAAAAAAAGACTCTGTCAAATTATATAAAATTAGTAATTTTGGACAGTTAAGTTTGAGCACATTAAATTGAGCTACATAGGACACACTGATGTATTTTCATACCAGTTACTGATTTTTGATGTTGCTCTCTTCTTTCCTGTGATAAGACAATACTTGCTGAAGACTTGTTGCCTTATTCTTGTGGACGTACTATAGGGATGAGAAGGACTCTTCTGCCATGGTGCTGTAAGGAATACTTAAAATCTGTTAGTTAGCTGTGGGAAACATCCTGAAGGATTTCACTGTTCTGTGGAACACTGTAAGAGTAGTTTTAGTTTTGTTCGTTTGTTTGAGTTTATGTCCTTTAGGGTGGAGGGTGGAGTCTGGTATAGCTAACAATTTTACCTGCCCATACAATTATTTGTCTGAAGTATCCCTTTGGTGTAGTTTTCAAACTGGATAAACTCAGGAAGAAACTTCAAGTTAGGCTTTAACTCATCAGGTAGGGTCTTGTAGATAAACTGTTGCAGAGCCAACTGAAAGCAGCTTCAGTTTCTCTGTCTTTAAAAAAAAAAAAAAAAAAATCATGCTTAGCTGATTACATGAGGAGCAAAGCTGTACTTCCATTCTTCCCATTAGAGCAAGTGTGAAGTGATATGATGCAGGCTAAGAAACAGCTTGCTGGAGCCAGAGGGAGGACTTGTTCTGCACTCCTCTGCTGCTGCTCTGTCCCTACAAAAAGCCAATTCAGCCTGCCACTTTCATAAAGTTAAACCAGCCAAAGAGCATTTCTTTGCCAAGTGGAGATGTGGATTGTTCTAATGTTTGGCCAGAGTCAGTGTGAGGGTGAGATGGGGTGAAGGACAGGCTGCCAGGCCAAATGGAGTGAAGTCCTGGAGTGAGCACTTGGGTTACTTCAGGGTTGTGCAGCCCAGCTTGAGCCTCTAGGCAAAATCTGCTGCAGCCTCTTCTGCTTTCTCTCCAAAGCTGAAGTGACTGGGATAAGATTTGACTGTTAGATTTAGTTTTTTACTGTCATGTTGGGTCATTTTTTCCCCTAGTGTATTTCTGCACAAAAGTTTAAAGTTGTTTCATATGATCTCATTTGAAGTGGAATATAGCTGCAAACAAAATCAGAACTTGCTGGCAATGACTTCTGTCAAAACTGCAGCTATAGCTCATCTGGAGTGAGGTTGAGAGGCTGCTGTTGAAGGGTTAAATGGGATTGAGCAATACTGCTCTGTTGTCTCTAGTTGAGCAGGAATCTCTCAAAAAACTCTGAGCTCAAACCTGTTTGTTGCAAGAGTTACCTTGGAGCTGTCAATAATAACAGCTGCTTTTGATAAAACCTTCCCACTTGATCTGTTAGTGTTTCTTTAGGGGAGTTGAGGGGTGTGTCTATGCTTAGCTACCTTTAGGCAGACTTTTCCAAGTTTAAAAATCCTAAAAGCCTGATTTCTACCTCACAGGAGTTATTGTTGCCCTGGGTTAATGCTAGATGGAAAACCTCTTGGCATCCAGAATATTTGATGGCAATGAACAGTGTGGTTGATGAGAACACGGAGTTTTTCCACTGTGGACAGCTGTATGTGTGCTGGCAGTGATAGGAACACATATTAAACTGCACACTAATCACAAAAGCAAGTTGAGTCTTTCTAGAGTGCTGTGCTTCCCCTGATCCCCTGGTAATTCCTGTTATTTCATTACTACTTTCCTGTTTATTAAGTTCAAACAAGAAACGAAAAGTGGCAGTACAAAGGAAATGGTGAAATTGACCATTTACAATAAGTGCATGAAGTGCCAAGGAAAGCCGTTTTCCATTAACCTTCACTGAGCTCTGAAATTTGCACTACTGCATTTGAGTTGATCTTTTAACTTCCACTTGTATTCATTATGAATTTATTGTCCCTTCAATAAAAGATATGTCCACAGATGCTCTAAATATGTGGTTAGCATGGCTGTGATAAGTCAGGATGGGAATGCCACTCTTGCAGCTCTGCCCTGTCTTCCCTAGCCCTTGTACATGCTTGGGCTTCTTTGGGAAGCCAATAAAAAATTATTATGGGTCTAGTTTTACAAGTCTGTCCATGTCAAAAGTGTTTCCCATGCAGTGGTTCAGTGTGGGAAGGAGTGGAAGTGAAGAACTACCAGTGCTAGGGTGGGGTGGGAGTGTGTGTCTGAGAGGTCTGCAGCTGTGGCTAGGAGCCAGATGCTTCCTTGGGAAGCAAAAAACCTCAGTACATCACCAGCTGATGAAGCTGAGGCTATGGCAGCTCCTGCCTGAGCCTCTGCTTCTTGCCTCCTGAGAGGTGTTCAGCCCCTTTCCCTGCCTTGGGGAGCAGCCCTGAGCTGCTCCCCAAGGCTGTGTGAGCCCTGCAGCTGGGATGTTTTAACCTCCAGCTCACTGCTGTGTATAAACTCTTACATCTTTGGGAATGGAGGGTGATTCTTCTAGCAATGTGGTACTAGCTTGGTTTTAAATCTAGTTTTAAATTTGTATGTCTGAGGCAAATTCAGCTGTCAAAAAAAAAGGGTAATGTGTAGTTAGAATGGCTTTGTAACTGTTCAAAGTGTGAATTGACAGATACTTCATCTTCTCATTTTAGTGCTTGTACTGCTACATTCAGAACTACTACCTAAGCTGTTTAAAAAAAGTAGAAGGCAAAATGCTTAGTTATTGTGAATATCCACTTTTATTTTTCTAGTTTAATAAATGAATCCAATTAAGCATCTCAGTAATTCTCTACAGATTCTGCTATGGAAATGGACTTCAAATTTGTATCTGTGAAACAGGGTACTATACAGATGAAAAGAAACTCTTTCACTGTTGTGCTTTTCTTGGAAAGACTGCTATTTACAGGTCAGACTTTACCTGGGAATGTTGTGGTGCCATGTTTATGAAGTTTCCTTACTAGAGGAAAAGGCCATTTGAGAAGGGTATAAAGCCTTGACAGTAATGTGTGGATAACACTAATTGTGGTTGTGACACAGGAAACAACATGGGGAATGTGCTAGAAATTGTGTGACTGAGCAGGCTTCAGCATTTCTAGGTGGAAATAGAAATTAACCATTAGTATGTGACCTGTTGTACTGGCATTTCCTGACATGTGCATGACTGTAAGGGTCAGATCCTAGTTTCCTTGGGAACTCAGCAATTTAAAATGGGGTTTTTTCCACTTTGGAACACATGAATACATCTATCAGAAATGTTTGTCCTGGCCTTTTTTCAGCAGAAAATGTTTATATTTATCAAATGAGAAATGCATATCTAGGTTAAGGGGCAGAAGTGATGCATATTGCATCACTAAACCCCAAGAGTTTTGGAAGTCATATCTTTTGACCTGTTAAGTCCTGTTGTTTAGAGCAGCTATCTTTGAGTAGAACTTTGTTTTAATTTTCTAGAACTTAAAATTAAACTTGGCCAGTTTCAATCAGAATTTTCATATGAAGTGTGTCTGGCTTCCCAAAATACGGACATAACTTTTTATGAGAGAGATTAAGGATATGTAATTGAGATACTTTTTGTGCTTCTTTACTTGGAAAAGAAAAAAAATATTAAAAAATCATGAGGAAGTCAAAATGTAATATCCTTATTTTGAGGAATGCAATTATTTTCTGTTTTGTAACAGAGAGTATTAGAGTAATACCACAGTAGCTTCCCCCTGTAGAGAAAACCTAGGCCCTTGAAACCTGTGTCTGACAGGTAGCAGTTGGAAAGCAAGGAAGTTTCAGATGATTTTCAAAGTCACTATAAAACGTGGTATGAATGAACAAGAATGTTTTTGGCAACAGATTGAAGATTTGTGAGCTCTAACATCCAGAAAAACATTTTAATCCAATAATTACTATGAAACTAGGCTCTGATGGAAATAACTTTTTAGAAGATGCGTGAGTTAGGCAATTTATTTGGTACACCTGTGTATTCAGAATGGGATATAGCTGAGAGAATTGTGAATCCTGTGCTATAGCTACTCCTAGCAAAAGGTGTCTTGTAAAAGTTGTATTGCTTTCCACAAAGAACCTGATTTTCATGACTACCTTGTTATTTCTTGTAATTAATTTTTTTTTTTCAAAAAGCTGCAGAATAAATGACAGGAGCAAAATGGAGGTATCTATTGCAAAATTTAAGGGAGCAGTTAGTAGAAGAAAGAAAGTAACATGTTTCAATCTTATTGCCTTCTTGATTTTTATTACCTTTTCAGGTGAAATTCTAAACAGTCTTAAAAATGAAATTAATAGTGTAATATTATGCTCAAGCATAGGCTGTTATTACAACATTTTGAGTAACTTTAAAATGGTAATAACAGTTTTATACTCGTGAGAAAAATTCTGACGGTGTAACTTGTCAAAGTTGCATGGTATCTGGTGGGTATTGACATATTCAAATGAGTTGGATTGAGACAGAAAGCTTTAGAAAATACTGAGAAATAAGTAATTGCTTAGATGAGCTAAACTTAGTTTTTATGAGACTGGAGTTTCTGCAGGGAAGGAAGGAGTCATTCTGTGTGAGAAGTAAGAATTAATATTAGCATTCAGAAGTGCTGGAAAGTAGCAAACAGGCTGTTACTGAGAAGTAAAATTAAATAGCCCATCTTATTACATCTGGACTATCTTTGCAGGGCTATTGCAAGAAGGTGGACATGACTTCTAAAATGGGAAAACAAAGATCCCTGTGAGCCTAAGATCCTATGTAAAGCTTGCAAAAGCGTCAAGAGCCTGCAAGTAAATGTGTTAAATACATAGTGACTCATAGGAATCCTGTTTGGCTGGTTCGCTGCTTTGGTGTTTTATACACTAAACATCAGGGGAAAAACATCTGATTCCTCTTAGATGTATCTAGTAGATAAAAGAAATAAAATATTAGAATTCACAGTGAATCTCTATCAGCTAATCATGTAAATGCTATATTCTGAGTCTTAATTCTGCCTGAAGTATGTCAAGGTGAAAACTGATATTTCACTTGGTAAGAAGGCAGTGCATAACACAAATGAGGCCAAGAGTAAATTAGAAGTATTCATTTCACTGTATATTAATTGGAGATGGTTAATGATGTTTTATCACAGTAATAGTCTGCTGCTTATTTCAAAAATATGCATGGAGCAGAGAGTGTAAATCCTGTTTATTGTACTGCTTCCTTGGCTTATTTCTTTAGCTTGCTTTTGCATTGAGTGATGCAGAGGAACTGACATTGCAAGGAGGTTTTAAGTGAGTTACAGAGTAGGTGAGTTTGAAAGAAATCAATTTCTAAAATAGCCAATATTTAATGAGAGGACTTACTAAGAGGATTGGATTTTGCTAGGAAAAAAGGAACAGGGACAGGTAGAAATACTGGGGTATAAGGACCAGAATCAAGTGTCATATTGCAAAGCGGATATGAATGGCCCTTTTGTTGTCCCTTCGTTATTACCTCCAGGCTGTAGCTAATGACACACAAGTGACTGGAGTTTATGCAAAGATGTGACTCAATTTATACACTACAGCCAATGATGATGATCATGTTTTTATGACTGGAACAGCACAAGGATGGAATAGACATAAATTTCTGATGCTTCGTACCCAAGAGGAGTATCTCCTTTGGATGACAAAGACATCCTGTTGACAACTGAGACTGTACCAGTATTAAAAAATATTTAAATTATGATTTTTTTTTTTTTTTTTGCCATACAACCTCAGCACATCTCCAGTAGGGTGTAAACATACATGTTACAGAAGTGCTTGCACATTTACTAATTTATTAAGACTAATCTATTGTATTTTTAAAATGCACAGCATTTCTAAGTTTAATTTTAGGAGTAAGTGCTTGTGGTTTGGTTTGACAATAAATGGCTTACCAGACTCTGCTTTCCAAAAATAAAATTAATTTGGCCCTGTATATGATAGTAAAACACATTTAAGTGCTTCCGTTCTTTGCATCGATTAATTTGTTTTATGCAGTCTGAACAAATATTATTTAGTCTGTTATAATAAAATGCTTCTTGACAAAAGCATCACAATGCTTTTATATGCAATTTTCTACTCTTCTAAGTTTTGAGTCTTGAAATTACTTGTTCATGAAGTGTATTGCTGCTGAAAACTAGAAGGCTGATTACAGCCTTCCCCGTCAGAGATGTTCCCACCTGGCAGTTATGTCAGTGAAGGGGTTCAGTTGCTGTGCTTCTCCTGAAACTCAGAGCTGCCTGTCCTATCTGCACACTCCAGAGGACTTGCTACTGGCATTGTCAGAGCCCTTCTCCACCTTCTCTGGGTAGGCACCACATTGCATCCCAGCACTGAGATGAACATTCCAGTATGGCTGCTCCATCTGTCACAGGAAAATTCCCACAACACATCCTGATTCCCTGGGATATTTCATGGCCTAAAAGTGAGTTGTGTGTCTTCCTTTGCAATGTACCAGTTCTCTGTAGTTTTTGGTTGCAGTGATCTATAATGCTTCTTCTGTTACTGGGGTAGACTAGGCAACCGTGGCAGGTGGCTTATCACATAGATATCAGTGTCATATAGCTGCTTGAAGTTAATAAAGTAAACAATTACTGTATTTCAGTATGCAAATGTGAACTTTTTGTTATTGATTCTTGTGAATTTTTCTTTCTTTAGTACAGCTCGAAAGAGTATTTGTTTCCCAAAGGAGTGCATTTGTTTTAAATGTGAACTGTGATGTTTGGATAATTACTACCAGATTGGGCAATGTTAGCTTATTTGGACATGCATACTCAAAACCCGTTTTCTGCCTTGATTTGCTTTTTTATTGAGTAACTGTTGAAGGACTTGCAGCTCTTAACATGGAGGAAAAATTTGCAAAAGGCGATTAGGACTTTTTCACCAGGGACAGCCTATATGTGGCTCTCAAAGCCTTGATTTGCAGACATGGGCTCCTAGACCAACATCACCCCACCTGGCCAGGAGCAGGAGTGTGCTGGAAAACCTGGAATGGTTAGTCTGGCTAGTTGTACATCCTCTCAAGGAAATAGAAATTTGCCACTTTGCTTTAAAACTTCATGCTTTTGTATTTGTGGTCTGCAAAGTTGCTGTGGCATACTTGAGGAATGCCCACCCATTCCAGCTTGAAAACTGCTCAGAACTTGATGTCTTGGGGGTAACTTGGGTCTGTCTTATGTGAAGATTTGGTAGAGTTATGTAGCCAGGAAGGCTATTTGTTCGGTGCTTGGTACAAATATCCCTCTTGCTCATTCTGGAATGTGGACTTATGTAGAGCTTCCTGCTTTCAAAGCAGAGAGCAATGAAAACTGTTCAGTGATATGTCCTCACCCTTGTTTGTATCCAAAATGACCCTGGGCTGGTCTGTTTGAATCTCAAGCTGAAGCAAAAACAGCCAGTTGCCAGGAAAAATACTCTTAAGCCTGTAATTGGGCTGCGTAACTGCTAACTAAACAAATGCGAATTACAAACTTTGTCATTTATTCTGTTCCTGACTTGGTAGTTTTTGTTATCTTGAAGCCAGTTGCGTTCTTTAACTTTCTGCCCTAGGCCTCACCTTCCCAAGTGTCTTTGCTGTGGGGCATATGTCTACCTGAACTTGTCAAATTTTCAAAACATAAAGGATTTTTAAACTGGCTAATCCTTCTCAGAACAAGAAATGTCCAAGTCTCCCATTTTACTCTGAGAACATTTTTTGTAGCATTCAATGGCAGAGGTGCACCAATCCAGTATTGCCTGTGGCAAACCTTTTATCCCTAAATTCTGTTCTCATTCTTTCCTGTAGCTTCCATATTTATGGCAAGGAGGATGTTTTGATTAAAGTGCAACCTTTGTTAAATCGAAATAAATAGGTACCAAATAATCTACCCGATCTTCACATAAATTCATAAATTGTACCAGAGGAAGTTGTAAAGGGGTGTGAAGATCCTTTGTGAGTCTCTGACAACTGAGGATGATACCTATTGCTGGATTTATCTGGATAACAATGCCAAAATTGCTCAATCCTGTATGCTCCAACTTGGTTCTGCTCTTCCAATTTCTGGTATTGATTTTTCAACTATAATCTTGTTAAGCATAAAGTACAAGGTTGCTGGATATTCCAGCCCAAAGCATATGCATACCTGTCTTTAAATTAAGTACTGAAGATAGGCCCTTACTGGATTATTTAAGTACTTTTGGTATTTTACTGTATTTTGATTTCTGATTTTGGAAACTTTAAAGTTTTCTTGGGGAAACCTCCATACCTGCAGCTTCAGTTCTCTCAGATAAAAGTGTACTAAGTTAACTGTTAGTCAGTCTGACTGCTTTAGGGGGCTGCTTAGCCATGTGAGGAACTTAGTCTTTTTATTTGGGGATGGCAGGTTTTTTCTGAATATATTTGTGAGCAGGTGATGATATAAATCCATCTTGATTTCTTGGATTTGTTAAACTATGAATGGGAAGCTGAACTGAGGCAACAGTTTAAACACCACCAGTAAAAAGCAACAGGAACTTAGGAGCAGCAAGAAACATGCAAAAGATTACTAAGGCAGTGTTATTCGATTTTGTTTTGGATTTTTCATCTTAGCCTCTTGTTAGTCCTTAGTGTGTGCTGATCTTGCCCTTTTCTCATAAAATTTCTTTAACTGAAAGCAAATACAAAATGTATATACCACGAAGAAGCCCATTTGGAAACACAGAAATGGCTAGCATGTCCAAAGGGTCTGCAGCATGGTACAGCCACTAGGGAGAATTTGAGATGTTTTACTGACAGAGTGAGCTGGAAGAAGCAGGTTGTGTCCCAGTGTGCAAGGATGCAGCTCAACTCACTGCAGCATTCCAATTTTCATCAGCAGATGCTGTGTCCATAGTGGCAACACTGGCTTTGAACTGGAGTGAGATGACTCATCTTTCTGTGCAGAGAAGCAGGGAAGAGCAGGGCAAGTCCCTTCAATAACTGAGCTCTCTGCTCTCCTGAGAATTTACTTTGGAGGGTGAGACATGGTTTTCAATCTTAGCCCACTGACACTGTAAAAAGCCTCTAAGTGCTTAATACAAAATTACAACACAGCTGCTTAATAGCCCTACCGAAGTATGCAATGTCCAAAGAATTGTTAAGGATGCTTAAATTGAGTGATTAAAAGAGAATCTTTCTTATACAAGGTCAAAAATGTAAATATTTCTAATAAAGAAATATTATTTCTGGCAATTTCTTCTAACCAGCCTTTTCAGCTACATAATAATTTCATAAAACTTGCAAATGAGCGTGTAGCATAAAAATTACTCATTTTGATTAGTCTTGTGTCAGACCTTAATACATGACTGGGTTGCTCATTCTTTCTAATTTTTCATGTCTTTTACTGCTTTATTTGTTCTGCAGGCTTGCAGTGAGTATTCTCTGCCTTCGGGACAGGGAGCTCTTTAAGATGTAAGCCTGTGGCCACTCTGCAGTGAGAGTGACCAAGGGCAAAGGGAGAATTTGCTGTATGGTGAGTTTTTCCCTGGGGAGAACCAGCTGTAGGTGTGGCTCAACCAGTCTGGAAATTCATCTGCTTTGCTGAGTCGTGGACAAGTCTGTGTGATTTTTGTGCCAGAGATTTTTTTGTTCTTTTCCCCAATGGATCCTCGCTAAAGGAAAAGCATGCGAAATGAGTTTCAAGCTGTTGGTGTGCACCGGGGCTATTGAACATAAGCCTGGGCATTGACAGCAGCAAAGCTGCTGTATCTGTGGCTCTCCCATTCAGCTTAGGCCTCCTGTGCCTTATTTTTGCATCAAAAAATTAAGCGTGAAAGCAGCGTACAGCAAGCTCGAAACAGCTAAAAATGAGCTCGGTTATCTGCGGAGAAGGGCAGTGATTCACTCGGTGATCCCGACTGCCGTCGGAGCAAGCGGAGATCGATCGATCAAGTGTCTGGACTCGCCTTTCATAAAAGAAGGGCTGTGGCTTTAAGTAGTCGCTGGCTGCTTGTGCCAATTGCAGAAGCTGCAGTATCTGCCGCTGTCGGGAGCGCTGGGCGCGGAGGCAGGATAACCTGCGGAGGCAAGGTCCAGCCTTGGCGCTCGGCCCCGGCCAGACCTGCCCGGCTCGGTGGTGCCGCCGCCACCCGCGCGTCGCCGATGAGGGCCGGGGGGCCGAGCGGGGGGCTGCCGGCGCTGGAAGATGGGCTGCTCCAGCAGCAAGCTGTGCCTCTATTCTCAGTGTGCTGCAGCAAGGGTAATGAGGGTTTGATTCGCAGGGAGCCGGCCGGGAGCACGGTGAAGAGCCCTGCGAGCCGGGCGGTGTGCGGTGCTGACCGCCGTGCCGCGGAGCGGCCCCGCCGGGGCTGTGCCCGCGCCCTCCCCGGGTGCGGGTCTGGGGCACAGCGGCCTGGCCTGGCCGCCTCCTCATGGCCAGGGCACAGCTCCTGGGGAAGGAAGGGAGATGGGTGCTTCTGCTTTGTTATGATCTGTTCACACATTCCTTATGATTCTCTCGGTATAAGAAACACCATCTATCTTAATATTAAGAGCTGCGAGCAGCCGGATGGGTTGTGATCAACTTTGAACAGGGCTGTGCCTTTTCTTATGAAGAAGGAGCATTTAGCAAAGTTCTTGGTTTTGTGTTTGAGTAAGCTGAAGATAAATATTTAATGCATGTCTCTTTCACATGTACACTATACTTCTGTGCCCTTGACAGCTATCACTTGATTTGTTCTGGAGGCTTATGCTGCTACACCCACCATAAAATATATAATTAATTGCTTCAAAGTAGGATTTTAATTGCAGAGTTATCCTGGAAAAAGCTGTTCTTTGTTTTAAAGCATAACTTCCTTAACAACAGAAGAACATCTGTGTATATTGTAACAGCTGAACTGTTATGCTAAATGAGTCATACCTTGGCTTCTTGCTCCTGCCTCTTGTTTTTCCTACAAAACACATGTAGGTTAATTATTGGAAGGTGCGCTGCTCAGACCACTAGTAACCAAATGTTTGGGGTTTTTTGTTCTTTTCTCTGCAGAGGGAGGAAGCATTGAAGCAGCGGAAAGAGTTATCTCAAGAACTAGTTAACCTTCGAGGAGAACTAGGTAAGAATTTATTTTGGTGTTCTTCTTGAGAACAGAAATGCAACAAAGCAGATCTGCAGAAGACAGATGCCCTGGTATTGTAATGGCAGTCATTTAATTCCCTGACTGAATTCTGCTCAGATGCTTTAAGTGCTGTGGAGCCCTGACAACGTGACCCCAGGTTCACTGAATTCCTGGCACTGATGTGACTGTGCCTTGCGGGGCCTCCTTGCAAAACATGCATCTGATGACCAAAGCACTCACTTCTAAAAAATGGAGGGTGGCTGACAGCATATGTACTTTTGTTTGATCCCTAACTTGTGTGCTGTCTTGTAGAGATTTGCTGGCAAAAAACTCATAAACCTGTAAAATATACTGTGCAAAAATCTACATTTTTGTCTTAGTGACCTGTAGGTGAATGAGTGTAAAATTAACAGAAGGAAATGCTTCCAGGCTGATGAGATTAAATCTTTGAACACATCCTAGTGGACAGCTATAACAAGAAATGGAGCTGTAATGTGCAGGGGCTGGTTTTGCCAACTTTGAAGCTTGATTTAATTGCATTTAGTGGTAGCTCCATGTAAGGTATTTGACCTTAGCAGTTGTTCCAGGCAAGTCTCAGTTGGGGCTGGCTTTGAAAGAGCCTCGCTTTCCCCTGCCTTTGCATCCCACTGTCCTTGTGCCAGCATTGCTGCTGGGATAGCCATGCCCTCGCTGATGCAGTGAGCTGCCTGTGGACCTAAACCAGCTGAAACTATTGGCTGGTAGTGCTGTTTTGCCAAAGCTGCTTGGCCTGACTTCAGTATGTGACTGAGGGAGCACTGGGTCTGGAGCAAAGGGAAGGAGTAGCAGGGTGCAGGGTCGTGTTCCCCATCAGCTCATGTTTCTGTTACCCGAAAAGTGACAACAGGACTAGAGTTTTAATGTGGAAATGGCCTTCTTGCATCACTAAAAAGTTGTGTTATAAACAGATTTCTTTTCATTTATGTATTTAATGTGATTCTCTGAGCAGCCCCACTTGTTTGCCTCAAGAAAATGCCTTCAGAAGGATTGCCATCAGAGTAAGAAAATCTCCTTCTCTAGGCTTGCATCTTCAATATTGTTTTTCCTTTATCAACCTAGGTACTATGTTTATCTCTTACCTAGAAAGGGAAAATTCTGCTTAAATGGGTAGACCAAAATGGATTGCCCATTACCACGTTTGAGGGTTTTGGTGGAGTACAGGTTTTTTTTGAAAGCTTACTTCTTTGTAAGGATGTCTCATGCTTAAATGAGCTTTCCATAAACTTGTTATCTTCCTGCTTTGATTAGCAGCCCGCTGAGCTCATAAATGAGACTCCCATTGCAAGCCATTCAGTAGGCTGATAACTAGAAAAAACTTTAAATGCAACTGTGCCTGATGGATCTGTGACACCCAAGTGTACAGAGCTCTCTGACAGGGATGCTGGCTGATGTGCTGCTGGATGACATCGTAAGCTGTTCCCCTCATGGAGCTGACCTTCCTGGGTCAGTTCTGCAGGAGCATCTGAATGGCAGCCTACACTTGCCTTTGTAAGGTTTCCAGACCATGGTTTCATGAAGCATTTATTTATCTTCACGCAGCTCCTTTGTCTTAACCACATTGCACGTCTAGCCTATCTATACTGCTCTCCTCAGCATGTAAAGGGAGTGGATTTAATTACAGAAATGAAAAACTATCCAGGTCTTCAATTCTTATCTAGCTTTAAAAAGAACTGCTTTGGTTTGGTTTTTTTATGTTAAATTAATGATTTGTTGACAAGATGTGAAAAAAGCATTCTTATAACATAGCTTTAGCTGAAAATAATCTGCTTAAATACATACCTGCTAATCAGCTTTCTGTTGACACTGTTAAGTGGATACAGCTGAACTTAAAGAGTTCCATAGACTGTTTTGACGTAAGTACTGTGAACTTTTACCTCAGTACGATCTAAGCATAGGTTTTCTGGGAAAGTTAAGTGTGGTTTGAATGTTACTGTGGCTGTGTAGACATTTTGCGGAGTCTCAGCTGCCATGTTTTTAATGACTGTTGGTTTGGGGACAGGCAGTCTGGGAAGAGGAACCAGGTGTGCCCAGCCCAGTGTAGCCTGTTCCCTGCGTGCTGCTGAGTTTGAAAGGAGCATGAAGTCTCCTGCAGCTTGTATCCTACACAGTTTAGACTTCTTAATGTCTTTCTTTGAAGTTTAATTATGTACATTCCCAAGCTTCTTGATTCCCCTTGCAAGACCAAATGGACTTGCTGTCAGATGGTCTGTTTTGCCAGAATATTGTGTATGATCCTTTCTACCAAAATGCCTTTTCATGTAATGGCTTGGATATGCATTCTGGTCCCAGAATGTGTGTTTGGCAGCCACCATGTGACTGTGCTGGCCATGGGGCTGAAGGGTACCAGGCAATGCTTTGTGCTCTCAGTAGCTGGAAAGGTGGAAAGATTAGCAGTGATAGGTGTTTGGGGATGGGCTTTTCCAAAGGGAATTCAAATTCAGTAACTGTTGCATTCTGAATTTGGGCTTAAAATCTCCAGCTGTGAAGACTAAACTTTGTGGTTTGAATGTAACCACCATAGATCTGGGAGCCTGGAGCAGCTTGGCATGTCTTGCTTGTCAACTGTTTCTCTTCAGATGCAAGCTAGTGCTTAAACTTCCATTTACTTGTTTAATTATGTAAAATTGCAAGGCCTGCATATTTCTTGAGAAGTGCGAAACTGTACCTCTCAATTAACTGCACTCTAAATTGATTCAGAGCCTCCTCGTAACCATGCTGGATGTGATCCAGCTCAATTCTGCTACAAAACAGCAGGTGCAAAGCAGACTCAGCCTGCATCCACCTTGGTCCTTTGAACATTGCCATTTATGAGCCTTTCTCTGTGGCCGGGAGATGCCTGTGTGTACATTGGACAGGCAGCCAATGCCAAACCCCTCTCTCTCACCTCCTGCTGCTGCATGGCAATCGATAAACTGTATTTTCTTCAGAATACCTTCATGTTCTTTTTTATTAATAAATTATCTTCAAGATGCTGTGGAAGTTCAGATAGAAGAGACTATTGTGTTTTACAGCAAATGTGATTTGGTTTTCAGATTAAGGTGATCCTAAAAAATACTTTATTAATAGGTAGATGTTTATTTCACTTATTTGAGACAGGGCCTGACTTGCCACACTTGCCTGTTCACCTGCTTGAACACACTGTCACTTGTGTTGTGTGCAGCATTAGTGATGTGAATTTACTTCCTGGCAGAGAAGTGAATACTTCATGTTATTTATTCAATCATACCTGCTTAAATGTTGCTTAAAGCAGACTTTTTTGGCCACCTGCCTTGTCTAACTTGCCCAAGAACAAAAATAGGCAATGTGGTTTAATGTTCTGTAGAGTTAGTCTCATTATGGAAGTTTATGACCATGAGAAACCTGGTCATAAATTTGAAAGCATGTTTGGGTAGAAGAATTTTCAACATTGAGAATCTGCCAATACCATGAATAAATTACTATATACGTGTAAAAATATATATTGTATAGAGAAGAAAATGAGCCTGTCTATAGCACTTACTGGTCAAGTGAACATACAACTTGCAGTGTGAAATACAAGGTTTGAACAGTTGTTAATGCAGTGTAATATCACATAGTACTAAATACTTGGGCTTTTTTGTGGTAATTATCCCCATTTCACATCTCCCACATCTATTAGAATTCTGACAGTTTACTGTCCTAGTGAACTCTGGTTTAGAATTTCAGACAGTCTAATGCCTTTTCAGAAATCATAACTAGGCTAACTACTGTTTGCAAACAATTTAATTCAGGGTTCAAAATTCCCTTTTTGTATTTTACCTTAGAGCTATGGTTATTGTAGCTTTTAGAGGAATGTAAGTTGAAGAGCATTTTGTCTAAGCAGTTTAGCCATGAGGGCTGAATTGGATGATGGTTTTGTAATTAGAACAAGTTAAAAAATGTGAAAGGAGATGCTGCGCAATATTAAGGTCTTATCTCTTGGCTACTTTTAGTGAAAATACAAAATAACTTTTTTGGAGACAGAAAGGCAACTTTTGTATTCCTCTCTCAGCTGTAGCAACTGTTGCTGAGGTTTGGTTGTGCTGCTGTTTGCATCCTTTCAGGGAGTTCCGTGTCCTGGTTCTCCATGATGCTCTTGCAGGCATTTGTTTTATGATGTTTGGCACTTAAAAATCTTTGTAGTGAAATACCCAAAATGCAAGTGGCTACTGTTAACTACTACAAATAAAGAGTCATCTTACATTTCAAAATCAGCATTTATGCTCTGAAGATTTCCAAAGGTCTGGCCCAAACGAACCAGGCTCTTCATTTATTATTCAATGTGTTAAGAAGCCTAAAAACACAGATTAATCTTGCTCCACATCACACTAGTACAGGGAGAGACAATAGTATGATTGGGAAGAGAGGCTGGGACAACCAAGTGGAGGAAGATTATTAATATTTGGAGAAAAAATATAACAATGGCTCTGCTATATGAATAAAGAAGCAAAAATTGCTTCTGGCTGCAAAATACAGCATTCTATATACACTAGCTTTAAAACTGTTTAGTGTTGCAGGTAAAACTGAACAAACTTCAGAGACAGACAAAACATCTTTTCATCTCTATGGCTTGATTTTTCCCTGAAATGCTGTCAGACCATTTGTTTTCCATTGGGTTTTGTTTGTTGTTGTTGTTTTGGTTTGTTTTTTTGTTCTGGTTCTTGTTTTTTTGTTTTTGTTTTTTTTTCCTTAAGGAAAGAAGATGTGGAACTGTGGAGGAAAGCACTTCAAGAAGGGAAAGGAAACACAGTAGTAGTGTACAAAAACTCTGAAGTATGCACTTCTGGTATCTCTGAAGTGGATGAGAAGTTGAAATAGATTTGTATGTTTGCCACTGGAAGAGTACATGTTCCAGTTACAAATTCTCCCTCCAAGTTTAGTATGAGTTCAGTGAGAATACTCTTCAGTTGAGTAGCAATAGAGTTTGGTTAATCAGTGGCTAAATGGCCAAATTTGGGACAAATAATGAAAAAGGCAACTTTCTTAAAAAAGGCAGAGCAGTCATAAAATACATATTGCAGTCTGCAGATGGATAGGGCTGTACAGAATACTTCCGAGTATTTAGACAAGCTTTGGTTTAATGGGACATCTCATAATTTCAAATTAACAATTCTTTAGTTGGTGTTTTTGCTGAAGCGTTGCATGGTCAGTTTCTTGCACCACCATGATACTGGGAGCTCACTGGTACTGTAGTAGTTCTGCTTCTTATTTGGATGGAAGGGATTTAAGTCAGGCTTGGGATCTGCAAGGAAGCGTTGCAGCCTCCAGCTTTGTGGAGGCCAGAGTTTTCTTTACGGTAACAACTTTTAACTGCCAGTGCAAGTTTTAGAAGTTTTTTATTTGCCTTTGTAACATTAGTCTTCTCATAAATCTGAATTGCAAACTGCCTGAAGGAGAACTGATGTGTCTGTTTTCTTTGACAAAGGCGTGGTTAGCTATTTGCTTTTTTCTGAAGTGCTTTGCATCATCTGAAGTTCTGTGTGCTGACATTTAAAGATAAGGCAACGATAGACAGCACATTCTCTGGCTAACTGGAGGCAAATTAATAGCTCTGGTCTTGCAAATAAGGAATTTGATGCTTCTTCCTCTGTTGGTTTTAAATGAAGAGGATCTTTGGAAGCATTTTGCTGCAGTTAATTCAACTGAGCCATGCAAGTCACCTGCCTCTCAGCTATGCCCTTACTCTGCTATAGAAGGTCAGCTCCATCTGCATGTGGTTGGCTGTGTAAAACCTCCATTTGGCTTGCTGCCTGGTTCTTGGCATTGTAAAATAATGTCTCCTAACAATGATGTTATCTCTTCTCCAAAAATGTGGCAATGCAGAATATATATATTCAATAACTTCCTGCCACTATGGTGTGGTAGAAGTGTGAAAACTTAATTTTTTTCCTCTTTCCCTAAGGGAGCAGTTCTAAGAGAAGTTCATGGAAGGAATATAGAATAGAGATAGGGGATAACAATTTATATTGGTGCTGGTTGGTGCAGAAAGTAGCAAAAATTGTGAAATCTGCAACTATTGAGTTGCAGAGAACGTTGTGGTAGGTTTCAGCTGAGCCTCTGTTGCATCGTTGCCAGTCAGAGAATGAAGAGTTGGCCTAAATCTGTCCAGATCAGCAGATCTTTCACACAGACATGGCATAGCTAAGCTTGCTGTTAAGCCTAATTCAGGTAGACACTCATGCAGATTGATTTCCATGCAGTACAGCTCACTCTCTTAACACTTTCTAGTTCCACTTCAGGTTGTGATGGTAGAAGGGCCAAGACTCTACATTTCCCTTAAAAGGGAGTGCAAGTATCATCCATCAAGTTATTCACATGCTTTTAATGAGCTATAGCAAAGAAGGGTAAGACAAGTGTAACTTGAGGCACTCTGCTGGGACAGGCTGCTTTCCCTTGAGTTGACCCATTACTGCTTTGGGAATCAGTCCTTGAATATACTGTAATTTATTTATCTTAAGGCTCAAACACAACTGTGATGAGAATTTCCTGTACTGCTTGTACAAAAATCCTTGCCTCTTCCCATGCTTTTACACAGAGTTTATATTTACACTGTTTGGCAGTGTGCCAGTCTGCTGTGACGTGCATGCATGCATGACTTCTCCTGCCTTTGAAGATCAAGTTAACATTTTAGCTGATTTTTCTCTTAAGCAGCCACTCGTCTGACTAATTTATTTTAAACAATAGTACTAGAGTCTGAATAGAATGAGTTTTGCTCAAGGTCAGTGACCACACACTTGTGTTAGAGATGCAGTTTCATCTTGCTTCCAGGCTTTGGGTGCAGCTGGCACTGCATAAGGTGCTTGCTGCAGTCATATTAACAGTAGGAGGGTGACTCTTCCTATTCAGACCTGGCTGGCTAGACTTGGGAATGCTAAATTACAAACTCAAAAATGCAGGTTGCTAACTTCAGTTTTGCCTTTCAACCAGCTGCAAATATGGGGAGACAAACCTTCTTAGCAGACCTGTGTTAATGCAGATGTAGAGAATTGCACAGTATTTTTCTTTTCTTAATACTCTGCACTTTTTGCCTAAAAACCATTTTCTGTCTTGCATATTGAAATATCTCTGCCATAAACACTTGAGCAGTACCTTTCAGATTGGCAGATCTGTATCAGGCTGTCCATGTCAGGCTAGAATCGATTCTTTGCTGTTAGTATCTGAGTGTGGTGTCATTAAACATATACTTTTCAGGATATTAAGACTTTCAAATTTATCTAAGTGGTTTTATGTTAAAAAGTGAAGTACTCTGACAAATATTCTACTGAAATTGGATCAAATAAAGTAAAATGCAATTAATCTTTTTATTGGAGTTCTTCGGTGTGTCTCATGAGATATTCCTTCTTCCATGTCATGTCAATCTGTCACACTTGTGTTTTGTGTGGGCTCCTGGCTTAACTGGGTTCAATTATTCTCAGCCTAAGGAACATGGAATTTGATATTTTTGTGAAGATCTTCTCATGTGCCCTTGGAGGCACACATTTAATGGATAAATCATATTTGTCACAGAGACAAATATAACCATGTTGCTGTGCAGTGTGTTCACTATTTTTAATACCTGTAAATGAAGATGTGACTTCAGTATTAACTGTTTCTTTTTTTCATTTTTTTTTCTTTTGACATCTTCAGTAACCACTTCTGCAGCTTGTGAGAAATTGGAAAGAGACAGGAATGAACTGCAAGTTGCTTATGAAGGGTTTTTGCAGAAGTTAAACCAGCAACATCATGATGACTTAGCTGAGCTGGAGGAGAGGCTTAAACAGTTTTACACTGCAGAATGTGAGAAACTCCAAAGTATCTGCATTGAGGAAGCTGAAAAGTACAAAGCCCAACTTCAGGAGCAGGTTTGTAAAACACTCAAAGTAGAAAAGTTCTCTAGCAACTGCTTTCCTTACAAATGTGCTTCAGAGACTCTCAGGTTTTTCTAGTAACATTTATTTTATTTAATGGGAAATTCCACTTCATTGCAGCAATAAAAATACTACATTAAGCTGTACAGGTCTTAAGCTTATGTTTAAATGTGGTAGAGATTGGTTGTCTTTTGGCAGTTTAAGTAATTTCTAGAGCTCCATAGAATATTTGAGTCAGCTTGAGTTTTAAGATTTACAGAGACACACCTGCCCTCTGGCCTTGCTTTGCAACTCCATGTGTGTGACAGAGGCACACATTATCCTGTTGGTAGTGGTCAACTGTAAGGCATCACTCTCATTTATTAAGTCTTGTGCATGGCTTAGCTTCTACTTTTGAATCATGCTAGACCATTTAAAATGTATTTGACACAGTGCATGAAGCCATTGAAACAATGCTTTAAACAAGGGTTAAGCTGATATATATATAAAGGCAGAAAAATCATGTTGTCATGTTACAGGTGGACAATTTAAATACCACACATGAAAGTTTTAAGCTGGAACTCGAAAACAGACACTCAGAAAAAGTAGAGGAGCTGAAAAAGGAGTATGAATCCTCTTTTTCAGGCAAGTATTTTGTACTTAAGTACATATGCTACAGTACTGCTAGTCACAAACAAAAATATTCAGACTTTTTGATCATTGTGTCCACGTCACTGTTCTTTGTGGCCAGCTGTCTTAAAAAACATTGGCTGAATTCCTTCTTTTGGAACTGACAAGTCTTACTTTGCATAGAGCAAAAACCATGATCCCATTGTAGTTGAATGAAACTTTATAAACAGTTTGAGTGGAAGTGACTTTTTCTTACAGTAAAAGATACCTAAATTGCCCTCAAAATCTCAAGTGACTGAATAATTCCTCCCACCCCCTAGCTCTGTAAGGAGCACCTCAGAATTGAAAATAAGGATAAGTAGGGTTGTGTGCTTTCCATAATGATGTTAAGAAATATACAGCGTGTACTGTGCACTGTGGCAGAAGTGTTTTTCAGGGAAGGGCTGGTGACGTGCTCAGGTTTAGATGACTTTGCATCTCATTGATATAAGTGATGATGATTTCCATCCTCCTTTCAAGTCCACTTGATAGCTAAGTTCCCAGTGATACTTTTTTGTCTTGAAGACTGGTCATGCTTCCATTGATTTCAAAGAGCAAACTGGCATCTGAAGTATGAAAATAAATGTTTTCCTTATGTTTGTGGAAGACACAATTCCAGTTTTTACTGTTTCCTTCCATAAACTCAACTTTTGCCAGATGTTGCCTGTGCTTAGTAAGTCCATTTGTTGCATGCAGATGAATGTTCTAAAATCTGACAGGCTGTCCACTAATGAAATGGAAATGTGAGGGGACAATCAGCAAAATGTGAAGTGGGAATAAATGTGATACTTCATACATGCTTTGGGTCAGTTAATGATAAATGTTCCTTCTGTCTTGCCATCCACTGTACCTACGCATATATATGTAGACTGACTCTTCAGGCTGTTTCTTTTCAAAAAGAATTTTCACATCTTATGTGGTAATAAAACTCTGCAAAAATAATTTTTTTTTAGAGCTCAAGACTACCCATGAATCTGAAAGGAAGTTGCTTGAAGATTCCTTTAAAGAGAAGCAGGAATTGCTGGAGGTTTGTTAAGGGCTGGGTTCATTGCAACAGTTTAAAACTTGAAAAGCAGTTTGGAGATCTGCATTGAATTCTTGACCTAATGATACAATATATTTGCATTTCAGAAAAAAATCGATGAACTAAAAAGTGAAAACAACTCTCTGAGTGAGAAGCTGAAATTAGAAGAACAAAAACAAATAGCCAAAGAAAAAGCCAATCTTGTAAGTCTTGATCTTCAGAATAATTGTGGATGAACAGATCTTGTCTGGGTTTATTTTACTGCATAATGCAAAAGATTTGCAATGAAACCTGTAGGGCTCCCATACTTACTAATATTCTGTTGTAAATGGCCCACCTGCCAGAAGTTTTTCACAAGCCCTGTGATGCTGTTTATTACCTTTACCATTATAATTCTATAAAGCCGTTGAGTATCTAAGTCAGGGCTGTAAATAATAGCCTAAGCCAAATTTAAGACCCATGTGTACTATAGCATTTTTGTGGACAATTGGTAACTGTTGTATCAGTGCTGTGATCACTGCGGGCTTGCATCACTACTGCCAAGCTCATTTCCAATGCATTTATTCAAACGTTGATACATACTTTTTGCATAATTCATCCTTCAAAGAAAATTATTTTGTCCTGCCTTTCCTCCCAAGGCTGTTGTTGCCTCTGATGCTCCTTGGACAGAATGCACTGGGTGGGGGGAGGTGCAGACACAAACATGCTTATCTTTCTGGTTATCCAGAAGTGGAATACCACTAGTATTACTTATTCCACAAAAAGAAATTCCATGCTTAAAGACTCACTTGGGATGCCTCTAGTGGAAATTGCCCGAGTTTTCACTGGAATTTGTTTTGTTTTGTTTTCTTATTGCTTATTCTAGTGGCAGGACAGAGCTGCCACAAGAAGAATCTGTAACCATAATATGTTGCTGTGGCAGGGAGAGTTTGAACTGTAATTCCACAGGCATGCTCAGATGTTGCTTAAATAAAAGGGAGCAATACTCAAGTGCCTTTACATAGATGCAAATGTGCATTGTGCTTTCCTAACAGCATAAGATGCATGATAAGCTTGAGACTTTGGAAAAGCACCAGTTTGACTCAGCATCCTCTTTAGCACTAAACACAAATTCTGCAGTATCAGAATTCCCAACAGCCCTTTGAAGACAGAGATGTATTTCCACCTCTCTGTTATAATTTAGATAGTGTCACTTGATATTCCCAGTTTTTTTGCTAAAAATCTTATGTAGGCCTTTCAGTCTTTTTATTTGGCTGTGTGCTCTCCTCTGAGTAGCTAATGTGGGGTCTCAAGACTTAACTTTAAAAACACACTTAAGACCATTTTGGACTTGAGGAGGGAAAGAAATAAATTTATTATTGAACATACTGTAAGCTACATTTAAACTTTTCAGGATTGCTTTTCTTGTTAGCTCCTAGATTCCATGTAAAACTCACAAAATAGGAGCAAATTGTTGCTGCCTTCACTGAGGCAGCACAGCATGCTTCACCCTCGCACAGACTACTCAAAGGAAGTTAAACAAAAACCTCTAATGCAACAGGCCTTAAAAACAAGCAGGAGAAGGAACTGTGTATGTGATGGAGCCCCTATTACCTGTGACATCCTGGCACTGTCCTTCTGGGACCACACCACACAAAACTGCAGGCATTGTCCTCCTGTCCAAGGTTTCTTGTGTGGCATTGAAGCTGTTACTCAGTGCAGTGCACCTGTGTTCTTACTCAAATGCACTAAAACAAGTTTTGTTTGATTTTGAAGATAAACACAGTTACACAACGTGCTTAATCATTGATTGATTTCAGCTCATGTTCCATTCTCACTACCTGGAGAAATGTACTAAGACTTGCTTTATTTTTTCCTTTTTTTTTGACTGTGACTGCCTAGAAATGCAGAGAATACGTTTTGCTCTGCAGTGTTTGAATGGTTTCTTATTCTGGAAAACAGGTCCTTGAGGAAGCCACATCTTACCCTGCTCTGGCCTCCCGCAATAGAAACAACAGAAAAAGGAAAAAAAAAATTCCTAACTTGCTATAGTGTAGATAAGTCATGGATGTGCACCAGTGCAAGATTCGTATGTAAAATTGCATTTTCAGGCTTCAGAAGAATGTAAAACCAAAAGGTTTGAATTTCAGCTTTCGAGTCAGCTACCTTCAGACTCAAACCAGGGAAGATAAGCTACAGTCAGGTTCAGAACTTAAACTTCTGGTGCTTTTTTGAACTATCCCAGTGCCTGAAAACTCTTCAAATGTTTACTCTAATTATCTCTTGGGATGGGTTATGAGTAATATGAAATAAATTTTGGAACTCCTAGCCTTAAGGCCTTTGGGCACTCCTGTGAAACGAGTTTTGCCGTGACAGCATTCATGCCTTCCTTTGATTCACAAGGATTTTTCATGTCTGTGCATTAAGTGTTTTCTGAATAGCTTCTAATGAAGCAACTGCAACTGTCCACCTACCCTGAAGGATAAACAAAAACTGAGGAGCAAGTGTTATCAGATCTTGTTATTCATTCTAGTATTTGACTTGATTTCACTTAGAACAAGTAACTTGTTACCATAATTATTTTCTTGTTTTTTCTGAATACCAGAGAAACATCTAAATTATTACTGAAATTTGGGGTACTAAGCAAACTCTCTGGCAATCTTTCAGAAAAACCCACAGATTATGTACCTGGAACAGGAGTTGGAAAGTTTGAAAGCAGTGCTGGAGATCAAGAACGAGAAACTCCATCAGCAGGATATAAAGCTAATGAAGATGGAAAAGCTGGTGAGTGAGTGTTCCTTAGGGTCTGGCAGCCTGAGGCTGTGCTCTCTGACTTGTGTTCCAATAATGAACTTGGGCTGGACAGACTTACATGCAAGAATTAATATTTTTTGTTTAAAAGGAAACAGGAATTCACAGTGAGACATGCTCACATTGCAGGTACAGCTTTGGGATATATGTCAAGAGGAGAAAAGAATGACCTGATGCTTTAAAATGACCTTTTAACATCTTATGGTTTGCATAAACTATTGCTGTGTTAGTACGGATTATTTGGGAAACTCCTCCCCCAAATAACAAAATCCTTACATGCTACTTTGCTCAAGTGGTATGGAAGATAGATTGCAGTGTCAGGAAAACATTAACAAGGAAATTGTCCTAATTTAACAAGAAGGGATCAAATATGAAATGGAGTAAGTCTTGATTAGCTTAGGCAAATAATTTTAGCTGTTAAGCTGCTTGTTTAGCACTGTGGTTGTCTTCCTGACTCGTGTGTAATTCCAAGTGAAAAGTCGATTTTGGAGGTGGGATTTGTAATCATTTAGCATGCTCCTATATGTGACAGGAAAGGGTCCTTTTCCTGGGTGGGGCCTGTAAAAGCTGTTGTAATACTTGCTTAAGCAAGAGTTTTATGAGGAAGTATAGAAATAGTTTTGGATAGAAAAGAACCCATTCCTGTTAGTTTTTCAGTATTGTGCAGCAGTGTATGTTACCCTAGTCTACAATTACTAGCAAATTACTAGCAAACTTTCAACTTTTCCAAAAGATATTGGCCACAGTGTAGAAGGCCTTGGACCATCCAGCCACTTAATCTGTTTTTCCTTTTATTTTGTATAACAACAACATGCAATCAAATGAGCTATAGGGAAGGCTGTTTACTGAGGGGAACTCTTGAATTTGTCATATTATTGCTAGACAGTCTTCTTTCTAGAAGGGCAGTACAGTGTCTAAAACTGCTGCCCAACACTGGCAGAAGTTAGTGGAATGTACCGGTTAACAGCAGATCCCTTATCCAGTCCTCCTTGTTGGCCTCTGATCAGCACAAGTGGCCAACTGCCAGTGTTATGCAAGGGTAAGGTAAGCAGGATGTTTTTGTATGTACTGTAATAAGTTCTGCCAATTCCAGATTTCCAAGGTCTGTGATAGCTCAGTCGGTTTTATTTCAAATTGTGACCTTCTTTCCAAGGTGGAGAACAACACAGTCTTAATGGATAAATTAAAGAAGGTTCAGCAAGAAAATGAAGAATTAAAAGCTCGGATGGACAAACACATGGAGCTTTCAAGGTGAAAAATATCTGTGGACATTTAGATGCCCTTCGTCTGGGGGAAGGGGTTCCCTGTGACAAGAAAATTCTGCTGCAGTATTATTCAATGCAATTTTGTAGTACTCACCATTTATTTCCCACTTGTTTCTCTACAAATGTGCATTCCTTTGTAGAGTAACAAGCAGGAAACATTTTGGAAAAGGGTAAAGCTTTAATATGCTCTTCAGTACTCCAGTATTTTAGGGAAGAAAAAGCAACTCAGAAATACTATCATACAAAGATTGTACCTTTTAACTGGCTTGTAAGTTAGACCCGGGTCATACTTACAACCACTTCAGTGAGTAGTTTGTCCCCAGTTTAGATTATTGTGGTTTACTTAGCAATAACAGTAATACTTAACATGAATAAAACAGGTCTGAGGTCCTCCTAACAGTTGCATAAATGGATGGCCAGACTCCTCCATTGTGAAGGAATCTGTAGCTTCTATGTTGAGCTGAGCCTGCAATAAGACCCACGAGGCTCCAGCACAGCCATTTAAAAGCATGTGTCATTTTAAGCTGGACAAGCTTCACTTTTCAGATGCTTTTACTGGCCCTTAGGGATGTTTCTTACTGGGAATTTCTCCTGCTTTCTGCAAGCTATCAGTTTAAATATAGCTAGGGTGAGAATATGCTCAGTCCTCCTATTAAAGCTGGAATTCAGTTGTGAACCATACAAAGGTTTATGCACTTTCAAACCTTCAAGTTTCAATACTGCAGCCTCCAAGTTGGGTTATGTGTTCTGATGTAAGTTTTTTATTTGTAGGCAACTTTCTACAGAGCAAGCTGTTTTACAGGAGTCATTAGAGAAAGAATCAAAAGTAAACAAACGCCTGTCTATGGAAAATGAAGAACTTTTGTGGAAATTGCACAATGGTGACCTATGCAGCCCAAGAAAACTGTCTCCCAGTTCTTCATCTGTGCCTCTTCAGTCCCCACGGAATTCTGGTAACTTCTCTAGTCCTGCAGTGTCACCAAGATGACATCTCTTGAGAGAAAGAGCGGCCTGCATTTCATTTCTGATCTGCAGAACCTTTCCTAACTTCAACCACAGGAGCAAGAGCTATATTAGCCACCTATGACAACTAAACATAACTGGAAACTACTTGGTGCAAAAACAGCGATAGGAGACTGTGAATATGGGAGTAAGACATTCACTCCTCCCAAAAAGACTTATGACCTCTATGGACATCGTTGCACAAAGCACTTATAGAGCAAGAAAAGACTTGTTTGTTGCCTTTTCACCTAACCATAAGAAGAAGCTCAGGGGCTTAGAGATAAAGATCACAACCTTTATAAAATGTTCCTCATCACCGACACTTTTTTAAGGCTGTGTGTGTGCGTGTGTGCGTGTGCCATGGATGGAATGGGTGTAACACACTGTGCGTGTGTCTAATGCTGCCTTCTTTGCTGTGTACGTAATAAAGGATAAAACCTGAACACTATACATTGACATGTACTTCCTTGATACTGCTCTCAGTACGCATGCTTAACACAGCACCCTTGCCTGGCAGTGAGGAGAAACTCGTACTGAAGGATAGTTTCCTTCATCATTCTGGCTGGTAAAAAATTGGCATGAAGACTGTTGTCAACTGACTCATTAGTGTCTTGGCCAACTTGAGTATGCAACTTTGAATTAATTTTAAAAACAAATTGAATTGCAAACATGTTTTGCATAGGTTCTTGGTTTCATGTCCATGCACAACTCTGCCATTTCTGAAGAGAACTTCTTTTGCAGGGTGCAATGGATTTTGAATTTCAAGTCAATAGTCTGTAGTCAGAACCACAGTAGCCCTCAAGGTCAGAAGTTCTTAGCTGGGTTGCAAGTTTAGAAGCTAGACCTAGCATCTTACTTGCTGAAAAGGAAGCACTAATTTCCCAAAAATAGCATGTCTGTTCCTGAGGATAAACAATATGTAGATTTGAAAGCCAAAGAGAAAATGCAATAATCGTTACTAGGTGCATTCTTAATTCAATTCTCAAGAAGATTCAGTAAGTTGTGAATTCCAGTGTAGCTGGTGACACACATTGCCTTTTTAAGTATTAACATTTCTATTAACTTTCCTCAGGGTTGGCTAAAATCACCTGAGGATGAGGTGGTATCTGTGTATTTTATCTTGCTATTCCTGCCATATATTTCCTCTTAGACTGAAGGATTGTTTTGACTGGGTGAAGAAGCTACAAGAGATTTTGTAGAGTAGGGGAGAAAGTTGTCCTGGCTGCTGGAACTGAAGGATGAGGGTGTCAGCATTTCTGAAATACCCCATGTAGAGTTTTGGCTTCAACAGAGTAATTGGACAGCCTTGCTCCACCCTTGATCAGACCTGTTTAAGATGACTACTCTGTACCTACTAAATGAGGTTCAGCTTCAGATTAGCCTTAGAAAATACTACTGATGCTTACAGTAGCTTGGGCTTCAAAGCAGGGCCAGGACATTGTTACACTGCTGGTTAGATGGCTGAGCTTCCTTGTCTTTCTTCCGTACTTGGGGACAGGAATGGGGCATGGAAAGCATTTAGGGAACTCAACTTGAGAACCACTTCAAACTGTTTTACCTTACACTTGCAAAATCTTGGCTAGTAATGAGGAACACAGACATAGAAACAAGATTGTTAACAGTGTTCTTACAGTAAGTAAATTCATAATATATTTAAACTTGTGATTGACTGTTTCATCATTAAATTTACTTAAACCTCTCAAAATGTACAAGTTAAGGGTGCCACTTCTATGGAACATTATGCTTTCTTTTAATCCTTTTTAGGGCACTGTACATACCACTTACTAGTGGTGTCAGTACTTAAAATGCTTACTAGGAGGTTCAAGTTTAACTATGAAAATCCTATGTTGGCTACAACTTGGCTTTAAGTATGTCTTGGAACATTCTTACTTTCTATGGTCAAAGAGATTTGATTGCATGTATTTGAGCTGAATGCTTTACAATAAATTTTTTGTACCAAGTGAAGGATTTTTCTTCTGCTTCTGTTAGTCAAAGAATCTTTAATCTAAGGAGGAACATTTTTCCAGTATCTTCCAGTATTTTCTTAGTATCTGCTCAGCACAGCAAAAAGCAATGGTGAAGTTTCATGGCACAAATTTTTAGTGTTCAGCTAATCCTCAGAAAATTCTCCCCTTGTTACTCGTAAGTAGAAGATATGTGGAGCTTGCTTGTGATTCTTCAGAACATTCAGTGTGTGAGAAAAGCCACAGTTAGAGGTTAGCAGCATAACAGGTCCTGTCACAACGACATGCATAGTCTTTCCTGCAGCACGGGCAGGGAAAGCTTTTCCAGACTACCATATGGAAAAGTAATTATGGTATGGCAGACAATATAAAGACTGTTAATTTGTTGATAATTCCACAATACAGGAGATTCTTCATGTCTACACTGCTTGCAAGTAGACTCTTTAATGCTTTTATGAAGAAATGAAGACTGCTTGTATGCAGAAATCAGATTACAGAAATACCTGTTTAGTGTTTGTCCTGTTGGTCTCAACAAATTAAATAATTCTGGTAATCTGTAAATACTGTTTCAATGTTTTTCTCTGTTTGAGTATCAGTATTTCAAGCTTTAACTTAAGTAACGTGTTAGTAAAGGCTTTGTTCAATCCAGTAACTTTTACATATTTTGGGGTTTTTTTCTTTAGCATAAGGTTTCCTTCAGGAAAAGCTGGGAACCTAGTCACCATCATCATAAGCCAAAGGTCAAGCAATTGAGTAAGAGATTTTCTTCAGATATTCAGCTCCACTCTCAGTTCCAACTCTAATGGTAAGTTTCAGAGGAAGCTATGATGACGTTTAACAGCTGTACCATATAGTTTGTTGCCATTTGAACTATTCATAGTATGGTTCACCTTCAATACTTTTCTCTGAAGGTCATTGTATGAGTTGCACTGTATTTTCTATAAAATTTGAGATGAATAATTTCCTTGAGCTAACTGAAGAGTTGATGTTTCTCATTACTAACACCAAAGACACTTCCATGCAAACTGGTTTCATGCAATTCATGCAGGAAATTCCTTCTAGACAGTAACCAATCACTGATCCTGTCCAGCAGTCAGGAAGTCATTTAGGGCTGAGCTGTAACTAAAAAGGTCATCATAAAGTTCGGATAACCATTGAACCTTTAAGAAAAAAATTGCTGCTACCTTGCCTTAGAAAAGCAGTGACACAGGAATGGAAATGGAAATAACAGCACTGGCAGCTTTTGGCATGTAACTTTGAGAAGTCACTTAAATTTCATTTCCAGAGCTTCATTCTCTTACCCTGCCACTGTTCATTTAGCTGGAAATATGCAATTAACCGTGTCAGTGTGACATCAGCTCTGCCCAGGAGGCTTTTGGTAAAATAAAAACTATGGAAAATACACAGTAAAGGAATTCTCATAGTTTTCAATTACAAGATTTATTTTGATGCTTGATGGGAGAGCAAGGACAGAAATGATGGGCAGGACATGACACCCACCAAAACTCCTCCTTAGAGGCACTGCTTCTGTATCAGTCTTTGACACCTGCAAGTGATGGTTACGTATAACCGTGACACCTCAAGGGACTACTCAAGCAATGAATTTACACCAGCTTTTCCTCTCCTGCCAAACTGTCATCAAGGAAGTGATGCCTCCACTGAACAAGTGTGGGCAGGTGACGATCTCCCACTTCCCAGATACTTCGAAGGAAATAAGTTGTTGAATTACAAGCTTAAATGCACTTCAAAATTCAAAAAGCTGGCAGAACTCCTTTAGTTCAAAGGGAAAGACATTGGTCTGAGAAATGAAAATGCTAAAAAGGAATTAACGCAATGCAGTTTCATCTGCTAATTTAGTCAGAATGAAAAAAATCCCCACATGGTACAAGGACATTTTTTCCCCCTAAAACATGGTACAAATACCTTTTTTAGGTATTACTATGAAACTGCATAATCTGCTTAGTCCTTTGGATTACAGTGTAAGGTTCTTGATGCATTTTAACAGATTAACCTTGCCTCTTACACCTTTCAAGTTAGTTCTACTGAACGCTGTTTAAATTTTTTTTTTAGATACCTTATTTTCAGAGGCCAGAGATGAAAAAAAAATTGCTTGGGGGATGTTCTCCATGTAGCCTACTACATGAGACCTGTGTGGAACCATTTCAGTCTTGACCATGGGTATTTCTCTTATAATTTAAGTTGGTTTAGGTTCCTGCATGCTGAAGAAAAAGCAGTCAGCAAGCTTGTTTAATGTTTTCATTAGCTACACTACTAATCAGATCATTGACTTTATTGGGAAGCTGCCATTAGCACTTAGAGCTGTCACTATTCCAAATAGTGCTGTACACATCTGCACAAAGGTCTGAATTATCTGGACCACAGGGTTACCTCAGGCCTTCAGCAGAAGGAAGTTTTAGGAATTCAAATGCAGGCTGAGACAGAGGGAAGTGTTGACCAAAGGACCAGTTCCTGCTTTGCTTCCTTGTGTGTTGAGAATAAGCTGGTTTTCACTTGCCTTGTGAATAAAATGGCTTACATTAATTTTTTTTTGGCATTTCACTAGTAAGGAGCAGATTTGTATTGAAAGTTTTAGCCCACATAAAGTTGGTGCTTGAGACTAAGGAAAAAAAAAAAAAAAACTTGCCAAAACGTCCAAAAATGTTGTTATCAAGTTCTTACCTTCTCCTCTGGCAAGCTCTTTCCTTGTACTGGTAGCTAAACCCAGGGTGAGAGAGAAGCAGTGGCTTATTTATCCAGGTATAGTTCTGTGTAAATGAAAATATCTTTCCTTTTCTCTTAAGTAAATTAATACAATGAAGTTGAACTTGTTATTAACCTAAGAAGAAATTCTGCTATAAAAACTGAACATTATTCTAATGTTTGCTTCTTTGCTTTTTTTCCTTCTGTAAATATTAATATATAAATAAATGCGAGTTTTTTCCTACATAATTTACTACATAACACCACAGATCTGTTGAGGAGTGAACTACTAAGTAAGCTACATATTGTAGAGGTTATAAGAATTCAACAACATAAGGAAACTCCAGCACACCCAACTGCAAACAAGTCTCTGGAGATATTAAATATATATATTAACGTGCTAGAGAGTATTAATCTTCACCAGGAGCAAAAAATGTATTTGTGTTTGTCTTTACACATACATGAAAATGAGCACACACACATTTATGTTTTCATAATATTCAAAAATTTAATTATTCTTGCAAAATAAACAACTGCTATTGGGTAACTTTGTAATGAGGCTTTTTTTAGTTTGCTTTTCCGTTGTTGTTGTTTAAACATGCGCTGCAATCTCAATATTCCACACAGCGGATTGACCTCATGCAAGAGTCTGAGGGAAAAGACCATATGCAAAGGAAAGCCCAAAGAGCACCTGTTTCTAAATATGCACACACCCTATGCATGTTCAGACTTAAACTTTAATGCTTTATCATAGTTTCATTAACTCACAACTCACTACTGCTGGACAGAGTGAATTCTGTTGTGGCCTGTCAAGCTAGTCAACATGGAATGCACTGACATATAAAAGAAACAGAGAGAAGCTACATTTAAACAATAATAAAGAAAATTATTGGCAATAATGTCAAATAGCATACAGGTCAGTCCATGTCCAGAAGTCTTTATCACTTTAGTTCAACTTTGGTAGCTACTGTTGTTTCTCCTTGTAGGTTCTGAGCTAGGCAAACATAGTTTCCCACATCTACGTCTTCAAAATCCTCCACAACAAGAACACTCTTTGAGATTCTTGTAGTATGTCCAATTCCTCTGTTTATCAATCTCCAGAAGTTTTGAGTAATCACAGGCCTCCCGGACTGTTAAAAAAAACAAAACAAAAAAAACCCCACCCACATAAAATAGGGGATTCCACAAGGTGTATTTAGTGACACCACCTCATCACCTTGAAGCAAGAGGTTGGAGAGTGCAGCCTATACCCAAAAGTCAGCCCTAAGTGAGGGAACTGAAGGTGTCTGGCAGTTGCAGCAATATTCCTGCCTTAAATATTTATGTACCAATAAGCTATGCCAAATAATGATACTACAATGGCTCCTCCACTCCAAGCACAGGTACTGGGCTTGCCAAAGCTGTGCCTGGAGCTCAGTGTTAGGCCACTTACTAAGGCTGCATTTGGGAGCCTGATCAAATAGGTGAGATATCCTGGGGGAGGTGTCAGGATAGATGTGTGAGCTCATTTTCAGACTTCAGGCATGTCTCAAAAAGAAGGCAGCAGTGGCATGAGGTAGCTGATTGAGCTTTCATTCTCTTTTAGCACAGTGAACAGCTTTAAGTCACATGTTGAAGGCTAATTTCTCTTCTAGTTTTAGAAAACACTAGATAAGGTAATATTGAAACAAACAATAACAATTCTCAAATACTTCTGATTTAATCCTCACATTCTGCTTTCCAAAACATAACTTCAAAGCCATGTTTATATTGAAAAATGCTTTTTTTGCTTTTTTTTTTGTTATTAAATAAAAGGCTTTCTAAAAAATTGTATAAGAGGATTCTCTAATGTACTGGTTATGACGTCACAGTGCCTGGCACCTCAGAAGGTCACAAAATACTGGATAAGAGAATTTGGCCCAAAGACAGACTAAGTCTCTTCCAAAATCCAGCAGCTGCTAGTCAGCAGTTTTAAGCACAGTGGCTTTTGCTATACCAAGAGAATGCATTTCTGCTTGGAAACCATCTTCCCTTGCTTCATGGCACAGATGGATTAACTATTTACAGTATGAATGCTACAAGGCTTAATCTAAATGTAGCAATAGAGTAAGTTAAGACAGTTGTGCAGAGTCAAAGTTACAATATCACACTTGCAAAATGACCAGTACAAAGGCAGCTCCCAGTCTTCCTGAAACTTAGGGACAAGTCACAGTGCAGTCAGGGAATGCCTAGGAAGTGGCAGGCATTATCAGCTTTAGAAAAAAATATATAAGAATTCTTGGCAGCTGTAAATGTCATAGCAATTTTCAAAACTTTTGAAGTAATTAAGCCATTTAACAAAGCACTACCTTCTGTTCCAAGCCTGAAAATTAAGTGCTACCTACAATCAAGTTATATTGCACACTTAATTCAAGTCTAAGCTAGTTCTTAAATACAGCCAGTGCAACTTCCTTGACCCCACTGAAAGTGAAGGTGAAGGCTGTGCAAGGTGGACCCTGTTTGCCTGGTTGGGCTCTTGCTAGGTCCACTTTTCCACAAACTAACTGCCTTCTGCTTTGAAGCCTGTTGCACAGAATCAGATTAAGGGTGGATCTGTATGCATTCACAGCAGGTGGATGAGCAAATGCAATTGTCAGGGAGTGGCAAAAGGAAACAAAAAAAATACTGTGTGGAGAAAAAAGCAGATGGAGAGGCTAGTGACGACAGAGATAAAGTGAGGGTCTCCATACTTAGGGAGTGCACCATACCTAGGGACAAGCAAGGATTAATGTGCTACTTCTGCTCAGGAATTGGGCAGTAGGTGAGAGCCCAGCTGCTTGGTGGTGTGGGCTGGGATAAAACTATCACTGAGCTCCCAGCACAGAAGCCAGCAGCATGAATGGAAACATCCCATGAATCTCAGAACATCATCAGTCCTTTTTTTGCATAACAGGTCTATATGACCAGCAACACTGGTGTTCTGTCTCTTCCATCCCACCTTTTTTCTGTGCAGTATGTGAACACTCTGAATAAATGTTAAGCGTATAGTGCTTAGTGCTTCTACTCTGATCTTGCTTGATCCTTTTGTTGGGGCAGAATCTCAAACACAACTCTCCCCTCCCTATCCCCAGGCACAGCTGAGCTGAGATAGTTTCCCCTAGTGGATAAGCACATCAGCCTTTTCCAGGGCAGATGCAGGCCATAGGCAAAAGCCTCTCTCACCCCCGCAGGTGAGAGGGTGTAGTCCTCTGCTGAGAGTGCACGTGCCCTGCACTGCAGCTCTAGTATCCATAGCAAACAAGGGAGATAACCTGCATGCTTTCGCTGTTTATATTCAATCAGTGCCAGAGAGGTGTTAACATGTACATGCCAGCATGGATCAGGTGCTGTAAAATCACTGGGAGCAGCTGGGCCAATAACAGCCAGCAACCAGGCTGGGGGCAGCCTGGGAAAGATGCAAAACTAGGGTAGAAACTAACGAGAAAAAAGAGCTTTGGAAGGCCAAGCTAGGTCTAGAATGAGGCTGATTAAGAAACGAGCTCCTGCTGTAACAGACAAGGTGGTTAGAGGGAAAAGAGAAGGAATCTTCAGTGATGCTAGTCAGATACATCTTACTTTGTGCAAGAAAAGAGACCACAGAGTCACATTGTGTTTCCTGTGGATTCTTTCAGATGAAGCTAGATAGAAGCAAATTCTGCTTCTGGATATGGGCAAGCTTAGAAATTCTGTGCTAGGATAATTCATGCACCCAAGCCACAGGGAAAGTAGGGATATCAAATGCAGAGGCATCAGTGGGCCTTGTGGCTTGCCCTAGAACAGACTCCTGATGCTGGCTGGCTGGCTTTGACCCTGTCTGAGGCTTTTTTTTGGAAATGCTGCCACAGGCCAAACATCTCTGGAATGGAAATCTGAGGGAGGAGTGAGCTTTGCTGAATTTGATTTTTACTAACAGGGCTCTCCAACTTCATCCCTGTGCCACTTCTCAGGGAGATTCTCAGGGAAAGACAGGCTGAAGTTGAAAGGGGATATGCTGCCTCCTCCTGCCAGCATGCCTGAACTGGCAAGAGCATTCAAATGCTGCCTTTGAGAAGAACAAACCATTTCAGGCAGGCATACACCTCTTACCTCTTGCCCTGGATACTGCCACCTGAAGTTCACATCCACATCTGGCTCCCCAAGGACTGTGCAGACAACATGAACTCTGTCACCGAGTGCGGCTCTACTGGACGACACCACAATTGTGGCTGAGGGTGGGCCCTTGGGAACTGAGACAAAGACACTGTTTAGAAACAGAAAATTAGCTGCTAAAGTTAAATACATTGATAAAACTGAGACTCAATTTTTGACTCAGTTTGCTTAATACAACAAGTGTTCTACACCTGCAACTTTTCCCTCTAAACTGGGAAACTTGCTGGAATTTAAACATGATAAAAGGTTTATCACATATACTTTTGATCAAGATTTTAAAACTCTCATTACATTACTTATTTTACTTTCTAAAAATTATTTTCTTAATGTTAACAGAAGAGTCAATTTAAGCATAGAGGAAACTGCACGTTACCTTCCACATACAGTAGGTGATACTTGATGGAAATCTGAGGTGCTGCCTGTGACTCTGCTTTGCAGTAGACAATACCTTTATGATCAGAAGTAGGGTGCTGGAAGACAAAACCCTTCTTTGCATCATAAATAATATCAGTTCCATCTGTCTCAATTTCTTCTGCTGGAAATTCCCTGTGAAGAGTCACTTTTGCTGAAGGAGTAGTAACACGGCATGGGATGACTGCAGGCTTATCTGGGTTCAGGTAGACAATCTCAAAGTAACTGGGAGTAGGTACAAAAAGTTCCTCTTTGTCTGTGCAGAAGAGTTGACATAATTACAGAAATATTTACATCTTGGTTTAACAGAAAGAAAAGTACATTTGACAAGAGAAACTAGCTGTGAGCAACATTTAAAACAAAAGGTTTTGGTTTACAGTAATTT